>KK499844.1:761586-1082272 GCA_000688715.1 Glossina pallidipes | reverse complement strand
AAACAAACAAAATGAATAGATATTAAAAAAAAAAAAAAAAAAAAAAAGAAAAAAATAAAAAAAAAAAAAAAAAAAATGATGTCACCATCCACTAAATAAAAAAAAGGCACAATCGCTCCTCTGGATGATGGTCGCGGTTCTGGAAATTTGCATACCCGCATACGATTGCCCGCCTGGATGCCCGAATGGTTAGATCTAAACTTTATGGTACCACTTATCGCCACCGTTATAGTGGTTGCGGTGGGTATTTTGGTCGTTTGTGTGGCTTTGTCAAGACGCCGTGCCGATGATTTGCGTGGCGGACAAAAGGATGTCTATTGTAGGTTCATTGTCTAATGTTTACTGTTGGAATGCTTGTGCGATTGATTGATTCATTTGTTTTTTTATTTTATTTTTTATTTCTTTTTGGTTTCATTTTTAATTAATTTAAACCTTATATCAAATAATATTTTATTTTATTTCTGTTTTTAACTCACATACAAAATTTTGAGGGAATTTATTTTTAAATTCCTAAAAAACACGTTTAATTTTCTAAAGTCACTCTTCACACACAATAAACACACAAAGTTATATCCATCGTTGTAATAAAATTTGAAGAATTTTAACTTGAACTCAAGTTTCAAGAAAAGATTAGTTTTTCAAAACACGAAAAATGGTTTTTGCCGATACTTTTCAAAGCAATTTCTTTATCGATCAATTCCCATTCTCCCATGTACCCCAAACCATTTTCTTATGGATTTCATCAAGCATGGGTTTCAAATGCTGTGCTGTCTTTATCTTTCCTGTCTGTCTATAGAAAACTATTAACTGCATTAAATTTTAGGGCGTTTCGAAAGTGCCAGCTTAGGAGGATTGGAGGCCTATGAAACCGATGTGCGTGGCTTTGCTGAGCTAGCTTGTTCGTGAGATGTGGTAGGCTGATGGACTCTCCTTAGACTGTTGCAACTAAAAGAATAGCACGTACTTGCCCTTTATCGAAAACGCAGATGGGCCTAACCTAACCTACCGAACGGGCTTCCCTTGTGCCCCTGGACCTTTATATATCCGCCCTGCCTTTATATATTCGCCCTGTCCCCTTCGGTCTATGATGTCTACGGAGGATCCCGAAAAATTTTCTCAAATTTCAGCACATGCTTCCACCATCCACCATCCGTCATCTTTTTTTTTCCTTTTCTCTTTCTTTTTTCTGTCATTGCAGTCTTCCATCTCTCGTTCCAAAATATTGACATTCGCGCGGCCGTATTTCACAATCCCTTTTTCTGTGCATGGTTGCATTCTTCGTTTACCACTAAAGAGATGAAAGGGGATTGTGAAGGAAACTCATATTACAATTCATTGCAGCCCACTTACAGTTCTTTCTTTGCAATTGATTTATTTTTTGTCTTAATTATCCACAATCGCGTGACAACAGATAAATTATATGGTAGCAAAGTGAGATGAGAAGTTGGACCTAATTGATAGAAAGCAAAGTTAGCACATAGATCTCGCACCTGCCCGAAAACAAGGCACGTTTATGTAAAGACTCTTATATCGAAGGTTAGTCCCAGGTTGATGACACATTCTCACTATATCGTGCGCCATAAATTTGAGCTTTCAAGACAGAAGGGGGAACCTCGTCATTGAACTCTTTACAAACAGTAACCGCAGCATATACCGGCGATACTGGCAAAAACCACTGTGCAATGATGTCATAAGCATAAAATTTCACACTCTCACATACAAAACATAGCAAATTTCTGTGAAGAAGAGAAAATTTGGAAAATAAATTACAATGATGGGTATAAAAGATGACCCCTTAAGGGCAAATATAATCACTTTTGTTCTCTCTCTTCACCTATCTATTTATTAGTAAGCTATTAAAATATTAGGTAATATTTTTTTTAATGGATTTTTCTTTTAACTTAAATTTAAATTAAAAATTCATTTTATTATAGATGTTGTACTAAATCATATGGCATGCTTATAACTATTAATCGTAGTATAAATAACCAACCAACCAAGTACACATTTCAACGAATACACCCAAAAAGCCACAAAATAATGCGTAAGTTCAACTAAAAATTGTACCATAATACGTCTTTTTAGCGGAATGGTAGGGAGGTCTAATAAAAATCTATTAGAAAGAATTTTACACAAACGAAATTTGATGAAAAAAATTTGATCCTTTCACAGATGCAACAACAAGAACACTCTAAACACGCAGAATTAGTGCAACGCATCAACGCAAATTTAAAAATTGATTATTGCTATATACCCGGTGTGAGCCACTTCTTAAACCAGCCGGTTTAGAATATTTCTTTCAATTGTTTTCAAATTGTCTGTCTATTTATTCACTTTGTCCGTTGTTTTTCTATGCAATTTTGCACTTCACCGATGTCTGTTCACGGATTGTTCATGAACTGGTTCGGACCATCTTTACGATCGCTCCCTGTATCTCCCTCTATCTAGAAAAAGTCTTTACGTGAAAGAAATTGCTACCCCAGATAAAGTGGATCTACAAAATAAATGTAGAATATTTGGATCAGATGGTACCATTTGCGAACTCGCTTCTATGTGAACATTTTTAAAAATAATATGATCTCATAGGGTAATAAGGTGTAACTTTTCAATTAAGGGAAAGCGCTGCATAAGAATGATGATAAACTTATTATACTATAAATAGAGCTCACTGAATTATTTTTTGGATCCCATTCCGTATAGTTTCTCTAATGGAAAGTGGATAAGTCTCCATTTGGCCCCAACATCAATACAGATAGGTGAGGCACTTAATAGTCGAGGGTTTTGTACAAAATTCCAATTTGATCATCAATATGAGGAGGGTTGGTATAACACTTGAAATTAGTGCTGGGGCGGTGTTTAGTCCGGATTTTCCATTGTTTTGAAACAAAGCAACGTAGCGTCCCTAAATGTACTGTAACTCATAAGCAATTGCTCGAAATGACATGAATTGCTGTCAGGCGTTGTTTGCGGGACGGCACATTTTAAAATCAATGTAGATATTGTACTACAAAGCATTCCATTAGACGATGTATTAATGCAACGCATCTGTCATGTATCAAAATGCTTTCGCGTTGATAGTAAGATAAAGGAACTTGCAAAGATTATAAGATTCTAAAATTCGTAGGGACGTACAGGCGTTGTTTTATGTTCTCATAATTGAATGTTAAACATTCGTTAAAGTTGTCCGTTTGTTTGCAACGGTCCAAGCAAGTGACCTTATAAGGAGGATATGCTTAATCGGCATGGTATTCACTAGCACGCAAAAGGCTATAACCTACAATCCCCAACAGAGTTTTAGCATCAAATTCAATACAAACGTTTTTCAGAACCATGGAAAATAGGTGTCATCCGATCTAAGACAAAAAAAAAAAAACTATAGCAGATGTTAACCTAAAACTTGAAACAAAAATGTACCCTCACCAACTTAAGACCAAGGATGGCGTCATTCGGCCAGAACAAAATATATTGAAATCATACTTGATCAAAATATCTCGTATTACCATTTAAAATAGTCTATGTAACTTTTTCACTTAATATGCCCACATCTTACACCTTACACCGCCTGCTTTATAAACTCGATGGCGGATTAGGATATCAAAAATTGGAGCCAAAGCGACTATAAACTTGCAAGCATATTTTTGACGACAGTGTTTTCTGAACCTTACGCTTCGAACCTTTCCGCGTGATCTTAAATATATAGATCTTCTATCAACTGGTCCCCAGCCATAAAATATACACATTTGACATTTTCGTTTCATGTAAACTTACTCTACCTTATTAACTATCTATACCAGCTTACTTATACCTATAAGGTCGAATCATAATTAAGTTCCGATGCCGGTAGGTGGAATGTATTGTTCGTATTTACCCACTATAAGCCATCGAAGCCAACGAGTTTTTCTTTTCACTGCATAGATGAGGATTCAGTTAGTCTTCTGTCAACGGTTGTATGTGATGCATGTTACATTTAACTGTTTTTCCTCTGTTTAACCTCTGAAACAGATAATCAAAAAGTGCATTTTCAACATGTAATACTTTGAGAATTTAAACAAGGCAGTGGCGCTAAGGCGACAGGTGAAAAAATATGCAACGGACTGATAACTGATCGGGCAGTTAGAAATTGGTTTGTAAAATTCGGTTCTGAGAATATGATCTTAATAAAATGCGAATCGCGGGCGAGACGACCTTCCCACTTTGACGACACCCTTTTAAAGGCAATATTGGAGCAAAATGCACGCCAAGCAATAAGAGGTATAGCAAAGAGATTGAATACCTCACAATCAACTGTTATCCACCACTTGAAGAAATTAGGTAAAGTCCGCAAGTTGAGAAAAATGGCAGTTACTTATGACTCGACCTAATATATTTAACTATACAGTTGCCACATTAGAACATAAAATAAGGGAGTATAGCAGTTATCCTCCTTTTCAGATTTGCATTTTCAAAAATTTTAAAAATTTCTTTATATAAGAAATGAAAATTTCTCAAATTTTTTTTTTTTTGCGAGATTATTTTGATAAAAATTGAACTTATTTTCTGGCCATTGAGTAATTTCTGGATTTGGAGTTCGTAGATGGCTATAATAGCTCATATGCAGTCAATAGATATATGAGAACGTAATACTTTTTTTTATATTTTAACAAGGACTATGGTCACTAACACTAATACACACTCATACAATTTAACCTTTATTGAAAATGTTTATGTGTCTATATCATATATTCATTTATATAATGTATGCATACTGTGTAAGTTACATACAACTTTTCTTAATCAAATATATTTCAAACTCTTTCCTAAAAAAATTCTAAAAAAAAAAAAAGAAAATTTAAAAAATTTTATCTATTTTCTCTAACCCTATCTGTCTCTCATAGCCAGTAAATGTAAATAATAATGTCAAAGCCTATTAATATGTAATGCCGTATATATATGTATATACATATACATACATACATATATGTATATAGCCTCAGCTCCCCTTTGCTCCCCTTTTAGTCCCCTTTTGCTCCGGCTGTGTGTCTAGAATATATATATATATATATAAACCAACAATTAATCTGTATATAAAACGTGTACATTATTCCGTGTAAAAAAAAAAAAAAAAAAAACTTCTCTCATATCATTTTACATTTAATTTTTGAATTCTCTTTTAAACTTTCCTTCTTCATTTTTGAAAAATCTATTTTTTTTTTTTCATTCAATGATATTTTAACGCAAACTGAGATGCTTTTTAATAAAAAGAAAAAAATCATAAAATTATAGAAAAAACATTTCTTCATTTTAATCATTCATTAAGAAGAAGTTTTTAACGTATTTGCCTTATATCGTAACTATTAATTAATTTTACGTTTTTTTTTCCTAAAAAAAAAAAATTTTGCAAACAACACATTAAACTAAAAAAAAAGTAAGATCCTCTAGTTTCAAGCACTTTCACATATATACAAGCGATTGATCGATATTACAGAGTAAACTGAATTTTGTGAGTGACTTGTGGAAATGTGTATTTGATTTGAAATCGAAATGAATTGATTGATTGATTTTTATATTGCATTGCATTATGTCTCGTGAAGTACGTACTACCTTACTACTGTCTCTTATACACATCTAGATGTGTATAAGAGACAGATATTACAGAGTAAACTGAATTTTGTGAGTGACTTGTGGAAATGTGTATTTGATTTGAAATCGAAATGAATTGATTGATTGATTTTTATATTGCATTGCATTATGTCTCGTGAAGTACGTACTACCTTACTACTACTACTACCACTACTACTACTACTAAGCGAAACGAAAGCACTTTTTTCAATTATTGCAAACAATGCACAAAATCTTTTATTAAATAATTAAACGAAACAAAGAAGAAACACAAGAAGAAGAAGATGAATTCTCTTCAAAAAAGAAAAAAGAAAAAAAACAGAAGTAAAGTAAGAAAACTTCATTCAATCTCTCTATGTGTATGTCCGTGTTAAACGGTAAAAGCATCTTCAGTGTGTATAACTTTTTTTTTGTTTTTGCGATACCATATATTAATTCTAGACGATGTAGTTTACAATCAGACAATGGGACCTGGTGCCACGCTGGATAAACGCCGCCCCGATTTACGCGATGAATTGGGTTACATTGCTCCACCCAATCGTAAGCTGCCTCCTGTGCCCGGCTCGAATTACAATACCTGCGATCGGATCAAGCGAGGTACAGTTATAAGTAAGCATCTAAATTTTCCAAAAAACCAACATTTATTAATATGTTTTCCATATTATTTATTACATTTATTTAAGAAAAAATTTTTTTTCCAAAACTCAAAACAACAACAATTTTTATGAGTTGCAAAAAAAAAAAACAAAGAAACGCCCGCAAAGCAAATTCTCCCCCGCTTTACTTCCAAGTCGAATAAAATGGACTTTATTCATATATATACATGCGCATATACATATATATATGTATATAAAAAACGGATTTATTGAAAGTTTATTTTCCTTTTATTAGTTCTGCCTTTGAAGATCGCAAGTTCCTTTCATAGCACGATAAGAATAATTTTTTTTTTGTTTCCAAAGCACCGAAGCTTTGCTTATTAAAAAGAAAATCTCACCTTATTTTTATTTTTTTCTTTATTAGACGTTTTTAGATAAATTTGTGCACAAAAAGAAAAAAACGAAAAAATAATTTATTATAAATTTTGCACGTTTTTTATTAGGTATATGGTTGGTTTTTAGAAAATTTAGATTTTTATAAATTATAAATAATAATTAATTTGTTTACATAGCATTTTAAGAATCTGGAAAAAAAAACTAACTGTAAAGAATTTTCTTTTCTATAAATGCGGTTAATATTGAGAGTTGTGTGTAATACAACAATAATGCACCAATTAATCTTGGCCCCAGACTAACATAGGATTTTGTCATTAAAGCCATTCTTCATTGAAGTTCTGATTGCTTTGTTACCTTTATCACAAAAGTGTGCTGTGGTGCACCTTCTTCCTAAAATCGTCACCATCTCAAACACATTCAAATGGTCTCGTTAATAAACATGGGGGATTTTGAAAAGAAAGCACAGCTTTCTCGCTTTCTCTCTCTCTGCCCCTCCCTGTCACTCTCTCTTCCACACTCTCCGCCTCTCTCCATCCTTTTCTCACACTCTCTCTCCACCTTACCTCTCTCGCTCACCCTCTCATTCACCCTCTCATACTCTCTTTTCGTCTCTTTCTCCCCCACCCCTCCCTGTCAACCTCTCTTCCTCACTCGCCATCCGTTTCTCTAACTCTCCTCACCCTATCTCTCTCGCTCACCCTCTCATACTCTCTTTTCGTTTCTTTCTCTCTCTCTCTCTCTCCGTCTCCTTCTCTCTCCTTGTCACTCTGTCCATCCCTTTCACCCGCTCCCTCTCTCTCTCTCTCTCTCTCTCTCTCCCTCTCTCCCTCTCTCCCTCTCCCTATCCCCTTCACTCACTCCTCTCCCTCTGTCCCTCTGCCCTCTGCACTCTGTCTCTGTGTCCCTCTCCCTTTCTCTCTTACTCTCTCTGTCTTTCTCTCTCTTTGTAGCATGAAAGAATAATATGATAGCTATTTCATGCCAAAGTACTATTTCTATGATTTTCGCCATAGTACATGCGATTAAGCCGTAGTACGCTTAGCAAAACTTTTTCAAATTTTGAATATCATTTGAGAGCAAATGTTGTTTTTTGTGTTTAATTCAAAGAAAAAAGCTGCTCAAATTCATCCATTACTCGCAGTTGTTAAGATTGCTTGGTAAGATGAAAAAGTATCGATTTCAACATCACTTACATAATGTGAAAACTTATTTCGAATCTAAGAATAAGTTTGAAAATCATTTTGAATTGAACAAGCAATCATGTCCCATTTTAATAACCTAAAAATCAAGAAGGAAACGCAAAGATTATCCGTCAAAAGTAAAAAGCGAGAGAGACAGGTTTTCCAAGATGATAAAACCTTTGCTTTTGCCGGTTGAATTGGCAATATCATGATTGAATAGACTTAACGAAGCCATCGCTTGCTACTTTACTACAACAATAACTGATGCATTTGATCCGCATGTACCAGCACTGTAACGCCTCTGCGTCTCTGGAAAGGTTTTGGCATACATTTTTAATCGTAAAATGCAGTCAACGATTGCTAAAAAGACTTCTTATTGGTTTGAAGAGGCGAATATCAAAGATTAGTCGCTAGATGGCCCTAATTTTTTCTACTGATTTTTCTACATTGCTTGTGTGATTTAAAAAGAGAGAACTATTGCGAACTCGCTGCAACGTTTTAAAAATACTTTCTTGATAATTTTTAATCAGCTAAACACAATTGAGCTCTAAACTTATGTTACTTTTTCACTTTTCGACAAAGTTTGCTGAAAATTGAAAATTACTTTTTATTTATTTTATTATTTAAAAATGTCTGTTTAAAATTTCAATACCTAAATCGCAATGTTTTTGTATTACTCACAAATCTCTGATGACAATATTATCTTTCTTTGTATTCTTCTTTATACCCTACACTGCTTGTGGTACAAGAATGTACTAAGTTTCTACGGATGTCTGCCACACCTAGAAGGACTTAAAATAGACACATCTTTTATGATACCGAGCGATTCAGCAATCACTTTCTGAACTGACATAAGCTTGTCTGTCCATCTGTCCGTCCGTCCATTTACTTTTGTTTCCAAGCCATTTTTTGGGATATTGTAAACGAATTTGGTACCCAGATGTACTTTGCGCCGAAGGCAAACGCCATTGAAAATAGTTCGGGTCGATGCACTTTTTCGATCAGTCCCCATATAACATCCCTATGGTTTTCATACGTGAAATCTTTAGGTAATTTTTGAGATGTTTTGATGAAATTTGATACACTGGCTTGTTTTGGCTCAAGGACGAACATTATTAAAAATGATTCGTGTCGCACCATGTTTTCGACTACTTCCCATATAACATTCGTATTTTGAAAAGTCATGTGAATAATTGTAATAAGCCAATCGGTGTAGGGTATTTATTGGTAGACTTTTTAGTCATTTTTTTAAATTCAATTTATTTTACACGAACGTGTTACCGACTTTTCGTTATATGACTAATTTTCTTTACGCATTGTTAACGCTGTGAAATTGCTATCAACTATCGTTTGCCTTTTTTATTTAAGACAAAATTACGCTAAAGAATAAGAAATTTTTTTTTTTTAATAAAAAAAAAGCGCATGTTGTGTTGTACAAAAGTTGGGTAAATAAATATTTTCAAAAAAAAAAAAACAGCTCGTTCTGGTATGCGTACTAGTCACTCAACTTGGGATCCACGTCGTCCCAATCTATACGAAGAACTAAAACCACCACCAGTACCAGCTCACAATAATATTTATGGTCACAGTCATAACATAGCCGAGTGTAACTATAGACATCCAGGTAAAGAGAAGAGGGTTTTATGTTTATTTGTTTGTTTATTTTTGCTAATTTTTCAAATTTTATTAAACAAAAATTCATTGCAAGGGGATGGAAAAAAATTAACAAAAATATCTTAATTTAAAAAATTACTAAATCTGAGAACTCATTTGTTTGTTAATTAATAATAACAATAATTATTTAATTTTATTTATTGTATATACATTTTTTTTTTTTTTATTTACTTTTTTTATTTTTATATGTTCGAATCATTTCATTAAAAACTAATCTCAAGGTCTGCCTCTAACTTATCACATTTCAGCAGTAAGTATGTTGCTATAGCACGGTGTTTGGCTTAGATCTCAGCTCATATATTACTTAGATGGCATGTTCCCTTTTCTTTTTTTTTTTTTTTTTTTTTTTTATTATTATATTAATACACTCCACAGAGTATACAGAGTTTCAATTACACTAAACATTTTACACAGAGTTTGTACAAAAAGTCGTAAATTTTTTACTAATTTGCGTTTTTTAATTTCTTTTAATAAAATGAAAAAAACCAATAAACAATAAACAAAAAATTAGGTATGGAAGATGAGATTTGTCCTTACGCCACTTTCCATTTGTTGGGCTTCCGTGAAGAAATGGATCCTACCAAGGCTATGAATTTCCAGACATTCCCCCATCAAAACGGTCATGCTCCACCCGGTCATGCTGGCACTATGGGACCACCCGGTCATCCCGGACACATGCATTCACGTTCTGGTTCTCAATCTATGCCACGCGCTAATCGCTATGCTCGCAAAAATAGTCAAGGAGGCCAATCGTCAATTTATACACCGGCACCAGAATACGATGATCCTGCTAACTGTGCTGAAGAAGATCAATATGTTAGTAAAATTTGCCAATTTTTCAAGCGCGCATACAACCAACTACATATCTTCGTCTTTATTTTTAATAATAGCGCCGTTATACTCGTGTTAACTCGCAAGGAGGTAGTTTGTATTCTGGTCCCGGCCCTGAGTATGACGATCCGGCTAATTGTGCTCCCGAAGAAGATCAATATGGTTCGCAGTACGGTGGCCCCTATGGCACTCCTTACGATCATTATGGCTCACGTGGTTCCATGGGTAGACGCAGTGTCGGTCAGTCAGTCATTATATATAATTTTGATTTTTGTTTTTCACATAATTTGAAAATTTTGCCATTGCTTGCTTAGGTTCTGCCCGCAATCCAGGCAACAGCTCCCCCGAGCCACCACCACCACCACCACGTAATCATGACATGAGCAACTCCTCGTTTAACGATTCCAAGGAAAGTAATGAGATCTCAGAAGCTGAATGTGATCGCGATCATGGACCGCGCGGCAACTATGGCGGTGAGTTTTCTGATACTTTAACGACAATTACTTTAATATATATGCAAAACAAAAAGAAGAAGAAAAACAAAAATTTAAAAAAAAATCCAAATTAAAATTTTAATCAAACATTTTTTTTTTTTTTTTGTATTTGAATTTTAATAATTTATTAATTTAAAAAATAAAACAGAAGATTCTAGAGATGGTGAGTGTGGAGAACTAAAATCAATTTCAAAAGAAAAAAATTTGTTCAAATTTGTCAGTAACATCTCAAATCATCCCGCTTATCATCCATCGCTCACCAATGCTCATAAAATGTCTTTTGCTCATAATGTGATTACATACATGTATTAGGAAAAAGTGTACCAAAATGAATTGATATTAAATTTTTTTTTTTTTTTTTTTTTTGTTATATAATAAATGAGTATGTTTCTGCTATGGGTTCTGCTGCCCAGATAACAAAATTCAATCTTTTCGTAAAATGCCAAAATATCAATTTATATTTGGAGACACTTGCATAAGAGTTTCAAAAACTAATTGTAGGCATCTTCTTATTCATCAATTTAAGTATTGCATCTTCATTACAAAATACATTATTTTCGACATCTTATATCCACCACCTTCTGTATCAGCACTTTTTAAAAGCAGAAGTCGTATAAATATCTTACTCATAAAATATCTATAAATACTATGGATCCTACAAATATAAGTTACCGGAGAAAACTTAAAATTTCTTTGAGAAGCCAAAATTTTGTGGCGTTTCCTTGCGTAGTTTTTGTACACTCAAGCAAATCAAGTAATAGTTCTTATGCTTCTTAGGTTAAAGTTTATAGATAATTAAAAAAAAAAGACAATAATTGGTTCGGTTTCTCCCCCAGGAATCCCAGAAGTTGGTGCTTAATGACACAATGGTTTCATTAGAAAAAGGCAAAAGGTGATCGCTCAAAACGGTCTATAATGAGTGATACAAAAGGTCTTCGCGGTTTTTTGCCACTACATGGTGTTGATACCTATATATCGTGCAACATTTAGTTGATTGATCCAAACGAACATGTGCTTAAAAGGTGGCCACAAACCAAGAAATGAACGAAAACGGAAGGAAACAGAAGAGAGCCTTAAATTGCGCTGCATACAACGAATTTTGAACACTCGTCGTATAAATAATACACAAACAATGGATCTTACCGAACATTTCCCGCGGTTTTTGCCGCACGATGATGTTCATGCCATAATACCGGGCACCACTGACTTGATTGTTCCAAACGAACATGTGCTTAAAAGATGACACACAAACAATAAATAGATCTTACCGAACATTTCCCGCGGTTTTTGCCGCACGATGATGTTCATGCTTTAATATCGGGCATCACTGACTTGATTGTTGCAAATGAACATGTGCTTAAAAGGTGACACTTCAGCCTATATTTTTCGTGCAACTAGTTTTCTAATTCTTTGCTCGAGTGAAATGTCTGAAAGAATACATCCCGAAAAATTTGTGAAGTGCTGTGATGGGAGGTTTGCTCGATTTCGTTCCAAAAATTTTGATGTCAAAGATGCGCTTCGCTGAAAGTCACTGAAAAAGTCAATGAAATTTTGCAACTGCTGGAGAAAGACCGGCACACAAGCTGTCACCAAATAGCGGAGGCACCAAAATTCAATCGCACGACAGTTTGGAATCATTTGAAGAGAGAAAGCTGAAAAGAAAAGCAAAAAACCGCAAAGACTTTTTATATCATATGAAGTTTAGGAGAAGTGTCTTTAAATTTTGATGCGTTTGTATTTCGCAAATGTCAGGAAATTTTTGCTTTAAAACAATTTCTTTAGCAAAAACGCATTTCCATATTATGAGCATATTGCCGTGTAACTTTTTTACGGAAGATTAATTTTTTCGCTCTGCGGTATACTCTTTTCAAAACCCATAACCAATTTCCCGAATCCTAAATTCGTGCCAAAGTACGAACACAGTAAAAAAAGGTATATACCGGACACAGTGTCTTCTCAAAGTTTTCAATTGTTCACTTAACAAAAGCGCTGTACCCACTTGTTAAACTTGGATAACATACAAATGTTGTTCAAGGAAATTGTAAAAAAGAAAAGAGAGAACCCAGTATAAGTTAATATCTTTCGCACATTTAAAAAAAAAAAAAGAACCCCTTGCAAGTGCCATCGTCTGTTAATGCATAACTTGCCGCTAAAATCAAAACCAGCCACAACACCAATGCTTATGAGTACAGTTAAAAAACGTACATCTTATAATTATTGAATGTATTTTGTCAATAGTATGCGCAATAGATCATCGCATCAGAAAATGCAACAATTATTGCGGTGGTGGGTATATGATCTTTTGCTTTTTCTTACCACTAATCAATAGATGCATAATATCATGATATTTATGAACATTAAAGTCATCATCAGTGTATCGCTTACTGAAAAACGCAAAACCATTTAAGCTTAAGCATTATACCTAATTCTCATACTGTGTTTTGCCTCTACTTGTTATTATTATGATTATTATTATTATTATGCTATAAATTTTTAATTTTAACATTTTTTTTTTTTTCTATATGAATTTTATGTTTTATAATTTAAGCATATCTTTCAAAATTTCTTTATGCACATTTCTACGATTTTTCATATCCAAAAACTTATTTTTTACTCCTTTGTAACTAATTTTTTTTGTTTTTTTTGTTTTTTTTTTTTTTGTCATTTTTTTGTTCTCATCAATGTTTGTATAATGCACAAGAAATAAAAACATGCATGTAATGTATTTATATAATTTGTAGGGTGTGTTTTTTTTTTCTCTCATATTAATTTATAAAATCACAAAAAAAAAAAACAGCTTTAATTAGATGTTGAAGGAAATCGTCGCTATATAAATTTGCTGCGTGATAGAAAATCGAAAAAATATTGAGTCTAAATGCGAATAAGGTTTTTGTGTTCGTTTCAATCATTCACGTGTGTGCACTTACATTTCCATTCTAACTCTATTCTAAGATTCAATATTTTTTTTGTTTTTGGTTAACGCAATAGAATGTACATGCAATAAATATTTGTATTAGATATCTGCAATGATTTTTAAAAGTGCCTTGATTCTATTTATAGCGTGCGAAGTTAAAATAATGTGCATACACTTCAACTTGTTTTTGTGCTTTTACACGGTCCCTATTCAACGCACAAAAAAAAATAAAATATTTTTTAATTGTTTTGCGAAAAATATGTTTTCACATGTTTGCGGTCTTTTTTTATGCATTTACTTGGCCCCTATTGGCCGCACAAAAACAAGTTTATGTGTACTTTAGAAAACCCTAACAATAATTCCAACAATAACTTATTTATACCAATAAGAGACGGAGACAACGTATATTTTCTCTTTTCTCTAGTCTTTTTTACTTTTGAAAAATATTTTCGTATCATTTCAAAAATATTAGCATCGACATTCGATTTCCTTCTTTTTCTAGTAACAAGCTGTTGTTATTCTTTTTTTTTTTTTTTTAACTATTCTTCCCAGAACTCTGGAGACAGGCATTCTAATGCCTGGATATATTTTTAATACCATATTATTATTAAACAAGTGTTGCCGATTGTAAACATTGACACTTTACACTGACCTTAGAAAATTTTCTGAAAATTTTCCGAAAATTATTCTGATATTCGAAAGCAAAAGAGTAGCCTGACTTCTCTTCTCCTTCCTGAGCTTATTTCTAAAAACTTGTCTTTGGATATTTTTCCTTTCCTCTTTGTAAATACAAAACGTAGAAGTTGTGGTCACATAAGGTGTAGGCATTTTTGATCAAATCAAGATTCCGAATTGAATTGAACCTTGTCCTTGTTGAACTAAACAGCAGTAAGGTGGCGTCAATGGTCAGGAATGAAATTCCCAGAGATTTCTCAATGGGAGTGAAAAAGATCCAAATAAAAAAAAAAATGAGAAAAATACAACATTTTGCAAACACCCTTCAATGACTTGCGTCCGCTTACAATGAACCAACTTTTTGATGAAAATTTGGCCTAATTGTAGCCATAACGCTTTGAATATTCATAGTTAAGGTATAAATAGAATGTAGCGGAATCTAGCTTGCTACTTGCAAGCTTGTGCTTAGCAATGTCATAGAGACGTCACAAGTGCTTAGCAATATCATCACAAGTTAGAAGGCATTTTTTGTTTGTTGTTTTTAGGACAACCTTTTTCTATAACAAGCTTGCTGCTGCAAGCCGAAGGCAAATTTCAATGGAAAATATTCGAATAACGTTCAAGTATTGTTGGAGCAGGTTTTATTCTATGCTTAAAAGTAGAGTTTGATAAATAGAAACAAGAATTTTTGGAAAATTTTCTGTTTGACGAGAAATCCTTTATTACTGACGTAAGCGACGTTGCGACAAAGCGGTATTGCGGCAACACTGTTTACAGCACTTTTACCTCTCCAGATATTTGAACACGTATTTCCATAACGTTTTTGCATATTTGTATATAAATAATTTCTTAATTTTTATAAAATGTTATTTAAATATAATTTTTAATTTTTTCTTTTAATTTTGTTCTTTCTTTTTTCCTATTTTTTATGATTTGTAATGGAATGTGTAATAAAATTAAATATTACTCTCTGATGGTGGGGTTTGTTGCACTTTTTACTTTAATAATAAAATTCCAAAAACAAAAACAACAACAAAAAAATGAATTAAAAAAAAAAAAACAAAACTCAACCTAACAGCTGTTAAAAGATCCCCCCATCAAAAGGACCAACGTACTACTGAAGAAATGCGTAAATTAATTGAAAGGTAAAGTAATTAAATAAATAGTTTCATAAAATATAAAAAAAAAAAAACTAAAAAAAATCTTTCAATTTAGAAAAATTTTTTTAATTAAAAAAAAAACTAATTAATTAATTATAAATCTCTTTTCTTTACATCTTTCACAATTTGAAATATTTTCCATATTCCAATTAATCTCTCTATCACAACCTTAATAAATATCTATCTATCTACTTCCCCCCCTCCCCAAAAAATATTAAATAATTAATAATTAAATCAAAAACTTAGTCGCCGACACTTGTAAGTTTGTTAATATTTTATGTGTTGTGTAAATAAATATATGTAACTTAGCATGATTTATGTGTGTGTTCATATGTATGTGTAATTATATGTAAGTAATAGTAGTAGTTGGACCGTGTTTTCTTTGCTTTTGTTTAAGAAAAAAATATAAAAAGAAACAAAAAAATTTATTTTAAAAAATTAAAAACAATTTCATTTTAATTTTCTTCATTTTTCTTTGCATGTTTTTTTCCAACTCATTTTTTTTTTTTTTTTTTTATTTATTTATTGTATTTTATGTAAATATTATAAATATATTTTTTAATATTCGTTTGTTACAATGATTACTTTTCATTCAAAGCAAATCACAGTTGTGAAAGTAAAACGTATATGTATTGTGTGTGTGTGTGAAAACATGTCATCATCATCAATAGCGAATGCTCGACTTTGTTGGTGAAGTAATTTGTGAAAATATTTCATTGAAACGGAAGCGAAAGTAAAATCATAAAATAATATATTCTGACTTTATCTCTTAAGTATCGCGTCGGTCTGCAATCTGTACAACATGTATAGTTTTAGGCGTTAAACCTGTAAATTTTTCCAAAAGAAAGAAATTTTTTCTCTTCACTGAATAGATGCTTTGAAGTTTCCCGTGTAGGTGGAAGAAAATCATTTAGCCTAAATTGCTTTTCCTCGACATTGCGGGTTTCTTCCCGAGAGTCCTTCCTACTTGCTATAAGCGTATGCTGGAAAGTTACAGCCTAAGGCTTTACCTATTGATTTGTAATTTCTCTAAATCATTAATAGATGTCTTTGGAAACTATTTATGTTTATCAGAACGCTTACGGAGAGATATGAGGCTAGGCGCGATTCGAAAGCCTTTAGTGTTTTTGCCAAGAAATTAAAAGATTAAGATCAAGTTTTTGATGTTGGCTATAACTTCGGCTGATGAATTGTAATTTTTGTCGCCATTTTCAGGCGCATGGTAGACAGATGCAGCAAAACAGACACTTTCGGCGCATTAAACGGGCATTATTCATACATGGGAGGACATTTTCATAGATTAGAAATAGATTTCTTGTCCTTATCAAAGTTCTGAACTATTGTCACAATGGAAAATGCTTTATAGGATAATCTTCCTAAACGGTGAGATATAGGCAATAAGCAGCTATTTGGTGTTTGCAAAAATTGTTAAAGAATTTTTCATTTTGCAAAAGGCATTTACTGTGGAAAGTTGGTAGAATATTAACCAAGATAGTTTCCATCATACGCCTAATTCTCTTTGTACACGACAGATACGTTCCCAAAAAATACGTGTAAAAAAAATCGTGTAAAAAGAGAATTGGGTGTATTCTACAACATGGCGATATCATGTCGAAAGAACTTATATTGGTTTGGCAGTGATCCACTCACCGGCCCATTTTCGCACTGCACATGCCAGCCAAGTCATGCTTTACCGATCTAAACAAGTGATAATCAGGAGGCGTCATGCCTGGTGAGTACGCTGGACCTTTTTAAGCTGCAACAGTGTGTCCAAGATAATGCTTGGAACTATTGGCCAAAGAAAGGCACTTTCGATCGATTCGTGTCGTTCAGGCCAAAACCGACAATTGCGATGTGATAGAGCAGCATTGCCATAAGCCTCCGATTGACATTGCTGGGCTGCGGCAGCAGATTTCTTCAAATAAACAATAAAAATAACGAATTTGGAAGAAGAAGAATTTTGAACGCCCCATGATTAGCGTCAGTTTCAATCATATCAAATGGAAAACAGTTATTTTATGTAGAGGAAGATCAAAAAACCATCGAATTCAATCGTTATGTGCATTGGTATTTCCCATTTCTTTATCACTTTTACCTGAAGAAGTCGCTGATCAAAATTTTTGCAAACACCTACTATTGGCTGAACCCATTCTGTGCCTCTTCACATTTTATGTTGATTAAGAATGCAAACTTGGCCAATGACCTTCTAATAAGCAGATCTCGGTTACAAATGGACTGACAATCTTCCCTGGCATTTATAAAATAAAATAAAAAAAAAAAAAAATAAAATTCAATCACTACTACTACTAAGGCATAACAATCAATCACAGTGCTAAGGGAATTTTTCAAAATTTTTTCAAAATTTCTTTTTAAAAGAAGTTTGTTTTATTTTCTTGGTTTTTTTATTTTGAGCATTCGTTATAGCGGTTCTAAATATATTCCGAATAAACTTTTTTAAAATAAAATAATCCGTAAAAATAATTAAGTAAATTATCCATCTGCTAACAATAGAATATAATAACGAAATTTATGCTTGTTTTTAAAACGTTTAAGAAAAAAAAATTTTAAATTCGTTCTCATATATAATAATAATTATGAAAAGCAATATTTTTTTAAATAAAATTAATAAAGCGATATAAACTATACTTTTAAAATTTATATAAATTTTATTTTTTCTTTTTGTTTTTTTTTTTTTTTTTTTATCTCCATCAATACAGAAACGAAGCCGGTCCAAAACAACTCCAACAACAAAGTGGCGCAGGATTCACAGCCTACGATACTATGGCAGTGTAATTTGTAAAATGTTAAACATCGGAACAGCAATACAAAACAACTTAAATAAGGCGAAATCTAGCGACTACTCTTACCTACCATCCAGTTAGTCAGTCAGTCAGTCAATCATCATCAATTCATTTTTACTTATTTAAAAGAAGAAGAAGAAGAAAAAAGCCAAGTTTTGTATTGTGAGCGCAAAAGAGTTTGATTCAGTTTCTTTTTTTTTTTTTAATTTGTTTTTTTTTTTTTGTTTCCATTATTAGCAGAAAGGGAATGAAATAAAAAGAATGTAATAGACTGGTTGCTAAGTCACAGAAAGCAAATAGAACTCAACTTTCAAGCATTCTTTTTTAATTATTAATATTGTGCGAAAGCCATAACAAAATTAATATAATAACAGAAAAAAAAATAAGAAATTTTTTTAATAACAAAAGTGAAAACTAAGAAAAGCAAAAAAAAACAAGGAAAACTAATTGCATTTTTCTATATATACATATATAAAATTAACATTTTTTTAAATATACTATTAAGTGTGTATTATGAATATAAACATAAAGTCTACTGACATAAATATTTAATATTTAATAAAAGCAAAAAAAAAAAAACAAGAAACGAAAATTAAAAAAGAAAAACAGCCAATAACACAACTACTTCAAGACAAAACACCAGAAAACCAAAAAAAAAAAAAGAAGAAACTGAAAAAGAGGATTTTTATAATTTTCATAGAAATAGCAGCAAAAGCCCACAAGCATAAAGAAAATATCAAAAGAAGCACAATTAAGAAAAAGAAAAAATATAAACAAAAAACTTAGTTTTAATGATACTTCATTTGTTGTTTAAAATTTAAAGTTTTTTTAAAAGATATTATTTTTTCTAAAGAGTCATATATTAATTAATTATTAATAACATATTAAGTATTTCTTCTTTAACACCTTAAAGTTGCTTAGAATATTAAGTTGCAAAAAACAAAAGTTTTTCATTTCGTTTTGTTTGTCATTTTATCTCTATTTTACGATTCCTGTAGTTCTTAAGACATATAACAAAGCGACATATGCTTTACGACAAAGTTTATGTCGATTTCGAGCTAAGGCGTTGAACTCATGTTCTTTTACTTTTACCCTCGAGATGACTTTTGCATTCGAGTTTCCAACCAATGGAAATTGTTATAGTTGGGGTATGAACCTGAAGCACACTACATAAGCTACATAGGCCTTACGACAAAGTTTATGTCGATTTCGAGCTAAGGTGGTGAACTTATGCCCTTTTGTTTTTGCCCTCGATATGATTTTTGTATTACAGTATCCAACCAATGGAAATTGTTATAGTTAGGGATTGAACTTGAAGCACACAATTCCCTCGGTTTAAATATGGCAAACATATTAAGGTTTCTGAAAACCTACCCTTTTACCCTATAGCTTATGAAATATGAAAAAGTTCGATAATTTCACAAATTCTAATACCAGTAATGACGAAATGAATCTTCTCCGGAAAAGCGCATCAAACCAAACAAATAGCATAAAAAAACCTCTACGCGTTTGGAAAAAGTCCACCTAATCCGACATCGTGCAAAACATGGTTACAGACATCTGGAAAAAGTCCGATTAATCTGATACCGTGTAAAAAAGGCAAGGATACATTGGTTAGACGTCTGGAAAAAGTCCAGTTAAGCTGACATCGTGTAAAAAAAGTTTACAAATGTCTGAAAAAAGTTCAATTAATCTGATATCGTGCAAAAAAGTTTACAAATGTTGAGAAGGATACCTTGCCTAGACGTCTGAGAAAGATCCAGTTAATCTGACATCGTGCAAAAAAGTTTACAAATGTTGAGAAAGATATATTGCTTACTATGCCAGTTTTTTTTTTCACATACAGGGGAAATTCATACAAGAAATTTTAAAGACACTTGTATTTACTTCATTTCATCGAACTTAAAGGCTTTTTCATTATTGTCAGAAGTTTGATATTTCAATTCTCAAAATTATCATTTACTCTTGCGGTATTGAAAGTACTGCAACGATAATTTATCAGGACCAATGAAAAACATTTTAAATACCGGGACCTTGTACCATAAACATTTAAGATAAAAAACAAGTCGGAAAACTTTAAAACGTTTATCAATAACACGAATCGATATGAAAGTCAACTTTGGAGTTTGTTCGCAAGTGAGTGATAGAACCGTATGGTAGACATAGCACTCTATATCGGATCGGGGTTAGTTGTGTGCTTCAAGCTCGTTCAGATCCTGACTAAATTTTAACAAAGATCGTCGAGAATACTTTCATGGTACTACGACCAATAGTTCTGTATGAAGGGCTATTGTTATTTCCCTATGAGTCTGAGAGAAAAATATTGTGTCTTCGTCCCGTCCATTGAAATCGAAATTGTTTCCGTAATTGAAGGGGCATTTAATAATTGAGCAAAAATCTTAAACTATTGAATATTCAAGAGTCAAGGGTAAAGCGGTATTGGCTTTTCAATGTGTCAATTTTTTTTTTATTTATTTTTTTTTTTATTATGTCATTTCATTTAAGTACATTTATGTTAACTTTTTTTTTAACAAATGTGATGTTCAATTTTAGTCATTATTAATGATTAAGCCATAAACAGAAAAAAAAGAAAGAAATTTTTTTTTTTTTTTTTTAATAAAATAAATATTAAAACCAAGAAAATCAAATCCTAAAAATCTGATCACTGTAAATTATTTGCACAGATGATGATAGTTTTCCTAAATAATGGCATTTTCAGAAAGCATTTTGCATATGTTTAAAGCTATTTAAGTTGTCATTCAATTTTTCATCAATTTTTATCAAACGTAGTGCTTCCCTTAAAACATCACTGTTTTATTTATTTTTTTAACAATAGTTTTTATTTAACCTATTAAATCGAATTAATTTTTACAATATTTTTTTCATTCAATTCGTTCGACATTTTTGAGAGCATTTTTTAAATTGTATAAAAAAAATTTTAAATTATTTTTTTTTTTTAAATGAAAATATTATATTTTATAAAGTCTTTTCTTTTTTTGCTGTCTCTAAAACAAAAAAACAAAAAAAAATTATGTTGGTTTATAAAAAAAAAAAATATGTTTAGTATACGATTTATTTTAAATTTTTTATAAATATAAAAATAATTTTATTTAAAACTTTTCAATTATAATTTTTGTTTTTTTTTTGTTCCTCGATTGAAATCGTTAACAAAGGTTTGTAAATAATTTTTATTAATTAATGAATTATTTTTATTATTATTTATTTATTTTTTTTTTCAAGATTTTCTTTTCTTCACTTTTATTTTTAATAGTTCCAATCAAAAGACTGATGTGATGTGTTCTCTAAATTGGTTTGTTTGAAAAGTTAACAGCTTTAAGGTATTTTAAAATCATTTAATTATTTATTGTTTTTAATCATTTTTAGTTTTTTCAGTCACTACTTAGAACCTGTACTGTGTAAATGAAATGTGAAATGAAATGTGTTTAAGTATTTTGCAATGAGTTACAATCATGCGAAAATATTCAACCATCTTATTACTGGGTCCACAAATAATGAAACAGAATTTCAGAGGTGTCAAATCATTGACTTTTGATCTCCGCGGATCCTTAATGCTTGCTGCAATATTTGTAAAAAATGCATTAAATATTGGATAGCTTGAACAACATAGCTCAGAACTCTTAATCCGGGATTGTTTAGAGGATAATAATATTTCATAAATTTCCAGATATTTTGACTGGGCCGACCCAAGCAAAGTCAGCTTTTGTAGCCGTTTTACAAAACTTTTAGTAGATATTGTAGTCCGGCTTTGACATAAGGATTGGGACGGGAAAACTATTTCTAATGGTTTTAGTTACGAGTGGACTCCAGAAAGTCTTGAATTATAATCTCATTTTAGATTCCACTCAGAAATCTGGCAGACAACTTTTACCGAAACATTTGTTGAGTGTTTGTTGAGTAAAGAAGCTTTAAATTGAAGCCGTGCTTGCATCTTACCACATAAGCCTACAGTAGTCCCAGACTCGAGAATCAAAATTGTATATGACTTTAGTTTAGCTATTTATATCGACTCTTTCTCGCTATCTCTCTCTCTTTCTCTATTACTCTGATACGAGTCCTCTTTTTGTTAATTTTTTTATATGTTATTTTATAATTATTTTAAATGATTTTAAATAAATTGATACAAGAAAACATGAAAACAAAAATTCAACAACAACAACAGTAACAGCAACAACAATATAGCAATACTTACAGACCCAGAACGAAATTGTGAAACAAAACCGAACATAAAAAATAGTCTTTAAACAGTTTTTACTTCATTTAGATTAAGATATAAAGCAAAAAAAAAAAAAAATAATAATAAACGCTATATATATATATATATATAAAAGGAATATTCCTTTTTTTATTTAAATATAAATTGTACTAATTAAGTTATTTTGTTTTTATATATTTTAATTAAAAAATTTTGAAACTTTTGTAAAAATATCTTCCTAATTCTGATATAAAATTTTTTGAAAATAAATCGGAAGATATGATAAAATGTAATCGTTGTTAGCACGCAAAGATCTCAAACTGATAATGATCTGAATCTTATTTTAAGTTTTTTTATTTTTAAGGAAATGTAATTTTATTTTTATTAAAAGCAATGAATATTCGTCATTGGAATTGATAAATATAGGTTAGTTTGTCCGTCCGTCTTTTCTGTCTGTTTTTACGTGGCATTCTAAAAAGAAAGCGATTAGAAACTTATTGCGAATACGAAGGAATTATTATTTGAGAGTGATCGAAGTTCAGAATCGGAAAACACGAAATGTTTTACGAGTTTCGATTGGCGTTTCGATTACAATAAATATCAATTCAAAAAGTTGCATCCGCGTAAAAATCAGCATAGAATCATTGCTTGAAGGAAAAAGTCTGAAAAAGATCTTGAAGTCAGGAGGGAGGGTACCAATCATAGCGTTAAGAAACTACTTTGCAATTTTTACTTAGTAATGGGTACCTTGTAAGTTGTACGTACGTATGAAGGTGAATAATCAAGATCTTTCCTTAGTTCTAATAGTTCTGTTCCTTATTTTATTTTATTTTTTTTTATTATATTTTATGACATTACATGCATAAAATTTGTTTTACAAAAATAACATATTTATATATACAACAAAAGAAGAAAATTCTTTAACATAAATGTAGTGTTGTGAACAATTTTTTGTAATACAAAATACAATGGATTAAGCCATATATATACTCTTATACATAATTATATATACATAAATTATAATTATTATTAATATTCATATATAATTAAGTATGTTTGGATAACAACAAAAAATGCAACTATGTAAACGAAATACTAAAGTAAAAATAGAGTTTCATTAAACGGTTATATTTGGAAAACAAGAAAACTTGTATTAAAGACAGATATTAAATATTTCGGCAAATCTTAAAAAAGGAGAACAAAAATTTATTACAAAAGAAAATCAAAAATTTCAAAATTACTCAAAATCTTATATATAAAAAAAAACACTTAACGAAAAATAATGAACAATGGTTTGGCAACAACAACAACAACAACAAAATCTTTGTCTTAAAATAATGTATTAAAAGAAACAGAAATTAAATCGATCACACATACCCCAAAAAGAACAAAAGGAAGCATTTGAATGTTAAACTTGAAACGAAACCAAAAAAAAAAAAAAAACAACAACAAAATGAAAATAAAAGTAAAAACAATTTCAGACTTTTTTCTCTTAATAATTAATTAAACATAAGTGTCATTGAAAAGATATTTATATAATTTTAAGCTGAAATGATGCTTTTTATGTCGTATATAACTTAAATATCATTGAAACTTTAAAACAAAAAACATATTTTCTCTCATAAGTAGAACTCAAATCAAATCAAAATCTCATCAATTCTCATATAAATATACCTATATACCTATCTATAAATCTATATTCATAGCCATATGCTATATATCCTAATAAATGCTTTAATAACACAATAACATAGTTATACAAACAAGTAAATGAACACAGTGAACGATTCCTCGGTTATATCTTGAAAGAAAGTCTGAATTTTTAATTTAGAACCAAAAAAAATATACATTAATTTTACTTTAAAAAACCAAAAAAAAAAAAAAAAAACAAAACCAAAAAGTCTAGGAATCGTTTATCGTTTAGCATTTTCCGTATCTAATATGAATTAAAAAGAAAAAGCAAAAAAAATACTCTCTCAACTTTCGCACAATATCTACTCATTCCTTACAAAAAAATTATTTAAAACATGTCATTAAATAAATAAATAAATATATATATATATATATATATATACATATATATGTATGCATTCACATGCATATACATATAAATTATAATCAATTCGATATATTTCGTATACATATAAGCGGCCAATTTAATGAAAAAGAACAACAGTAAGAAGAAGAAGAACAAGAGTAAACAAAAGAATGTATTCTCTGTTAATAGAAGAAAACGAAATCCGCAGCAACAGCATAAAATTTACTCCAAATACGTATAAATTAAGTGGTCGTCATCATGCAGAAACGTAAAACAATTTCATAATAAAAATAATACTTATAACAACAAGAACAAGAAAAGAAAGAAAACGCAAAAACACAACCACAATGCAAATTTAATTCCAAACTGAAAATTCGATTGACATAATAAATGAAATTAAAAAAAAAATATGCATTTAATTTTTTGTAAAGTGGGTGGTTTTTTAAAAAGGGTGGTTGTACACAAGGCAGCTAATCAATGTGACAATTTTCTTGAAATATTATCGGCAAAACATCTTATCGCAAGAGCCTGAAACGGTTTGACACACGCGAACACGAATAGGTGTAGATCTGTTGTCGTAAGAAATAATATAAATGTTAGCTTCGTTAATTAAAAAAATTCATTAAAAGCTAAGTTCCATTTATTCACGCGGGTGAAGATTCTTCCACCAGAAGTGCCCATTTCCTTCTCAGCAAATTTGTGAATCTTTTTACGCACCCATTTAACCAAATAAATGGTACTTCGTCAATAGTTGCCTTCTTTGTTAATTTATCAAGGTGAAGAACGAAATTTTTATGTTTTGCATTTCGATATTCACAAATAAACAGAAATTTGCTTCTTTTTTCTGCTTTTTCATTTACACATGAATGGTAGCATTGAAAATTATGCGAAAGTCTTACGTGAATGCAGTAAAAACGCTTATCAGATGCGTGATTACCATGCAGGTTTTTATTTTTTTAACGAAAATGAGACAAAATGAATTAGCAAATGTTATTGACAGAGATGACCAGCTTACATTGCTGTGTTCATAGTTCGTCTGGGTTTGTGTCCAGCATTGCTATCTATATTAACGGGAAGTTTGTTAAGCACGTAATCCCCACGAAAGCGGAAAAAATACCTTTTAATGCAAAAAAAATCAACCACTTTGCGCAAACAAATCGAGAAACAAGCAAATAAAATGTAAACATATAAAAATTACAAAAAACATTAGAACTGTACCGAATCGGAAGGAGAAATGCAGTAAGTTGTATATATGAGAGAGAAAGACGGAGAGACGGAAAAGTGCAAAAATGTTTAGTGTAATTACTTCGGAAAGAGCGAGAGTGCAGAGTACGAGACTGCGTTGTGTTCAATTTTGGTTAAGGTACGTGCGGCTAACGCGGAATTTTATAAGCCGTATAAAGACCTCCGTTAGTCAAATGTCTACTAAGAAATATTTAATTCTAGTGATCAATGAGAACTGAAGTGAATAACATAACAAAAAAGAAAAGCAATTTGGAAAGAATGCGAAAGATATAAAAAATTCATATTCAATTTCTACAAGTTTTGTACGGTATTCGTTAGTAGTATTGTCGTTGTTGATCTCCGTTTGCCACTCATTACAAATTGATGGAAATTATTTTCATATTATTTATGCATGTAGATCGACTAAATCGATTTCAAGCTGTGAACAACAAAATGTAAGAATTTTCTCTTCCTTCGATTGTTTTTCAAACTTTCGCCTATAGATAGACTTGCGATGTCAAGCCTTGCATCTCGAAATTTGTCAAATGGATTATTAATTAGTGGAAGATGAATAGGCGAATAGGGTTAAAGTGGGAAAGAAAATGTAAATTTAAAAAGGATCATTAAAAATCAATTTGAAATTGCAGACGGAACTAGATTTCGGCTTTCCATAAAAAGTTTCGTGGCTTTAAAAAAGAACCAACAACCAAGATATGGGAAAATAACTCAAATAAAATGATTTTATTTTTATGGGGTTACGAACAAAACGAAAGCCTTAATGTACTTCTAATCAAGAATCGCTTATAACAAAAAAAAAAAAGAAAAAAATAACACTCGATATTCTTTTTGATGATGAGTAACAAGCAAAAGAACGATGTAGACAGACTTCCGGAAATCGAAGTATGAAAACTGATACAAATACGAATACAATTTCCAATTAGATTTTTAGGGTAAACCAAATCATCATCACTTGCAAGAGAACACTTTACTTACTTTTACTCTATACTAAGAGCCCTTGTAAATGTATATCCACTAGTACGTGTATCTAGTGAAGAGTCACTCACTGTATTTCAAGTTGCTTTGGTGAGCGGCAAGTCGAGCTATTGAAATATTTCATCAATTCAGTTACGAGCGAATTTTCGTGGCGTTTGCATCTCTCTTATTATTGTGGAAAAGTTAGTAGTGGCTTGCATACCGTAAGGAACAGCAGCACCGCGTTTAATTTTGTGTAAAAACAAAAAAGAGAAAATATATCTATATATGCAAATAGATTGCTATGCATTTACATATATGAGTTATTACAAAAAAAAAAAGAAGGAAGAAGAAATTAAAACAAAAAAATGACATAAATTTATTTTAATTGATCCTTTGGTGTTTTGTTTTCTTTTTTTTTTTTTTTTTGCTTTTTATGTACAGATAAAAGAAAATTAATAGAAATTTAATTGAAAACATATTTACATATATAGGTTTTTCGGTAGGATTCTTGTTCAACAAACAACAGTTCGAGAAGTGAAAATTAATAAACAGAAAATAACATTAAAGAAAAGCCCAACGAAAGTATGTTAAACAATAAGAAAAATTTTAAGTAAATTAAAAAATTTAAAATTTTAATGTACATATATATGTATATATATAAATATATATATGTATATGTTCATACATAAACCAGTTAAGCCAGTTTTCTTTACGAAAAAAGCGGTATCTTTTCAGCTTTAATTATTTGATAGAAAGAAGTAAACGCTAAAAGGAAAATAACATCTTACAAACAAACAAACAAAAAAACGAAAAGGTAAACAATTTACAAAAAATTGTATAAATATAGTTTTTTAATATTTTTTGAAAAGCTTTGGCTTAATAATTGTATTTAAATTTGCTAATAGTCGCAACCGCAAAGGCTAGACAATGTATTCTGGCATTGATTAAACATTAAACGAAAGTACAAACACATAGGGTGGCAAAAAAAAAAAAAAAAAAAAACAAAAATGTCTAAAAAAAAAGAATAAAATATTGACGATGAAATCAACAACGACATAGTATGAATAGTATGACTTCATAGTCTAATTTCACAGATACAATAACTGAAGTCATCGGCGAATACAAATGCATCTCTACACGTATAGAAACATTGTGTTCGTGTAAATTTGTAATTCTCTCATTCTCTCTCGCTCTCTTCCTTTCTATCTTAGCATTCGCTGTCTTCTCTCTTGAGAGATAAATTTTGTGTGTACGAGGTTCGTTGCATAATGTTCCTTGAAATCGGCGACAGAGAAAGAAGTTTAAAAACTTCTCTATTCTCGTCTGTTTAATGTTCTTCTGATTCATAAATTTTCTAAAATGAACTGAATAAACGGATATAGAAAAAAGCATAATTTCGCCCTTGTAAACATCAAGTCAAAGGTTTCTAAACGCAAATAGGTATTTCATACATCTAATCTTCCTAAATCGGCCATCACCAGTCCAAGACATTCATATTCTTTAAAGCGATAAATTCACATCCAGTCTTATTCGAATCACTCTTATTCGTATAAACAGAGATTGAAGGCACTACGTTGGCATAACATTCCCCGTTGCGGCGGAAAACTACGCCTCTGGTAAAGTTGCCGCTTATTGGTGCTGTTTGTGTTATTATGTCTCATTAGTTTTTGCGCTCTGCTATCGTTACATTTTCAATTCCTGCTTTTCACAGTTTACTTTGCTTTCTGCCTTTTGGCCATTACATACTATATACTATACAAAACACTATACGCCATATGCATACGTTTTTTTTTTTTTTTAACGTTTTTCTTATTTATTTTGCCTCCTCCTCTTGTTGTCGCTGTAGGCCTTTTTAACTGTTGCCTCTCTATATATAACTACATATGTATATATAAACACTGAACATCCATTGTATATATTTCATTATTTGCTCAATTGCATGAACATATATACACATATATAATGTATGTTTATTTGTATATCTGTTTATATATAGACAACAAAAGCGGTCAGTTTTTTGTGTGTTTGCTACACATTCGTAAATATTTATCCTTATTCTTAACATTAAAAAAAACCAAAACATACGAAATTTTTCGTTATTCTCTCTTTTAGTTTGTTTTCTTCTCTTTTTTTTTTGTACACTTTTGTTTAAGCTGTTTCGCTATTTCGAAATTCTTGTTGGCCGTTGCATTTCTGCTTTCAAAAAAAAAAGTTTCTTCAATTTTCGCTTCTAGAATAGAAATACATTTCATATTTCATGTTTTAGTTGCGAAATACTTGGAAATTTACATTTCATTTTTTTTTTGCTAGTAATGTTATTTCATTTTTAAAAATAAGAATCTTAAGAATCTGATATGAAGAGTAGCTCCAACTCGTTTACAAATTTACCGTTCAATTCTTAATTAACTCTAATTAAGCTTTAATGTAATATATATACACCCAATTCTCTTTTTACGCGATTTTTTTTTACACGAATTTGATTTAACACGAGTCCAAAAGAAAAAATTTTTTTTCTTTATACGAATTGTTTTAACACGATTTTTAATATTCCAGGAATTTTTCTTGAATCTCACAGAGCAAAGAGCGAGTTATTTTTTATAAAATATTTAATGAATTAAAATGTGTAAGCACGAAATAAATTAAGTGAACTCTAACAAGAACTTTTTAATATTGTTTATACCTATTTCTCTTTTTACACGTATTTTTTGGGAACGTATCTATAGTCTAAAAAGAGAATTAGGTGTATGGGCAAATATATCTTAATATACATCTAAAAACCGACCGTTTCGACTGCAGACCGACGGACGGAAATTACTAATTTCATTGGATCTATCGCTCAACTTTTCGTGATTATCACTACAGAGTGTAATCGAGGAACATGCGCAAAAAAGTGGTTTCTCTAGTATTTTTTTTTTGGGGCTTTAGGCCGGAGTATATGACAGAGAGCTAAATACGTCGAATTATGTATCACATCAGGAACGCGAAGCATTATTTTTCCTATTGAACAAGAAGAAATAGTGTCAATCGTGGGCCGTGCTTGAAGATCATGTTTCGTGTATGGTAGGAGCTTGCGTCATGTCGAAAGGTTACCCAAAAAAAAATAATAAAACTGAACAGTGCACCAAAGCACGAGCAGGAAAATTATGTTCGGTTGTGATCTTTTATATCCGAATCTTTTATATACCGCAATAACAACCTGCGTGCAACAACTTCCAATGGTTTTGCCAAATTTCAGGCAGGACTATGTTTACCGCAGCCATTAACGAGCGGTGAGCAGACAATTTCGCAAACATTTGTAGAAAGGTTAACAATCTGACACTGATCAATAATATGTGTAAGTTGCTTTTTCTGTTTTGGCAAAAGAATGAAATTTCAATATTCTATAATATTGGGTAGGCGTGGCGGACGTTCTCCGCTTTGCACAAGTGCTGTAGGGCCGCTCTTACAATGTATATGCAAATTTTTATTATTGCAATTGCTGCGCTTTATTAGTAACCAGTACACAACGAGATGAAAACAGAGTTGTTCTCATATCATGTTGAACTGTAGGTGTGTCCTGCAACTTTAATTTCAATACCAACTTGTTTAGATGAACTTTCAATGTCTCTCTCAATTCAACACCGTGGCAGTAGGAGAATGTTTATCAAATATATTATGCAAATAGACAGACCAACAGGCGAATGTGGAAACAGACAGACGGACATACCTAAATCAATTTAGAGTTTGATGCTTCTCAAGAATATATATACTTTGTGACAGGCTAATGTACGAGCGGACAGTCGGACATACCTAAATCAGTTTAGAATTTGATGCTGATCAAGAATATATATACTTTGTGAGGTTTCTGAAGCTTCCTTCTGGGCGTTGCAAATGTTTTGACAAACCCTCACACTTAGCAAGAAAAATGCAACGCCCTTTGGAGTCGGATTTCCCTAAGACTGGTATATACAAACTCTATGCATTTGAAGAGAGCTAAACAAATAATGCTAAATTTCTATATTACATCTCTGATATCAACCGAATAAGAAATTTAAGTTAATCTATATAAGGAACAAAAATTTTTAATTAACTAAATTTTTCCGTTTCTAGATAATGTTTTAACTTTAGAAACCTGTTTGAAGAAAAAAAAACACAAAATCTTTATAACAAAAAAGTAAAATTATGCTCGAAATGCGTTGAGAGATTCAAGACATTTTATGTTTTTTACAAAAACGGCCGAATATGATTAAATCGCTTTAAAGTTTTCCTCTCATTAAATGGTTGACGGATACAGTTGGCATACATATGGTGTGTGATTAAAAATATAAGAAAACAATTTTCCATTAAAAATGACGTCAGATTGCGTTGATAATGTATTTAGAAAATGTTTAAAAGCATAAACAAATATGAGCGAGTGAACGCATACGCGTTATGTGTGTGCGTATTTTAGTATTTTAATACAAATGCATTCAATGCTGTTAAGAATTGTTTTTTTTTTTTTATTTATTTCTTTTAATTTTAATTAATTGTCATTTGTCGGTCAACGTCTACGTATACCCGATAAATGCGTTAACAAAGAGCATGTGAGGCATGGCACGCATAATACACCCAAAGGCATTTAGTTGATTTTAATTAAAAAAAAAAAAAAAAAAAAAACAAAATTGTAAATGTATGTATACTGGTGTGGGGAAAATGAAGGATAGAGTAACTTATTTGGATGAATATATAATATAATATAGTAGGAAGTGATTATTAACAAAATACGAGAGTAGGCTTCGCGTCAGTACGGAAGATTCGTTTGGAAGGTACTTGCACGGCCATACAACCTGAATTGAATGAAATCATATTTTAATTAAAATACTTTTTATCTGTTGCGTTTCTGAAAAATTACTTTATATGCGACAAAAAAGTCCGTCAGCCTTTTGTTGCTCTTTGCAATCTTCGCAGATAAAATTGAAAAATGGATATTTTCACTTACTATGTAACCTGTCAAACTCTTTATAGGCATATGCTATTTCCACGCCACGTGTACCGTTTTCGGCACATTTCGAATTATTGGTAATGATGATGAGTACACGTCCCAAACAGTGTTGTAAACATCAATCTATACTACAAAATAGCGATAACAACTCTATAAGTTTTTCAATTTCAATACTAATTTAAGAAATTCCTCTTGACGGGCAAGACACTCAGCGCATATTGTTAATATTATAGGTGGCACAAGACGTGTTAACATTAAGCCCTCAAACAGCAACAAGCTAAAAAACAAATCACTTAATACATTTGAACGAACCTAAATGCTTGCGTGTTCAAGTAAAATCATTTGACGAAATCACTAAAATCGTCCTCACACTAAGCGACATATACCAGACAATTCTTGTTGGTCTAATGTTATTTTACGTTATTCGGATGTGTACTCGATTATTTTGATTGTAGGTTAAGCTGCCTGAGTGCCAGTATTTAAAGCAAAAATTTTCGTTCAAAGCTTCTACGCCACAAGTGGTGTAGAGTAGAAAAAAAAGGCGGTAGTGTCTTTTATGTAAAAGTTATGTACACATAGTTGACTTTATTGCACTAATAGATGCAATTACTTTTTTCAAAAAGATGCTCGAAAATTCTTCTTTCAAAAATATTTTTAAAAAGAATATCGGAACTTTTTTGCAAGCTACCATTACTTCGATATGGAAATTTATACGTTTTCGTTCTTCGCTCTTCTTCCTACGATTGTGTGTTTGATTGTGTGTATTGTCAGCATTTTATGCATTTGTATGCATCTCACTTTATTATCAAACTCTTAGGAAGCAAAGCTATGACGTAAACATTTTTTGCTTTATTTTCCGCTTTTTTACATTAAACGCATCATCTTATGTTAGTTGCAGAAACTTTACTGCATACATAGTTAGTTGCACAATTTTGCAAAAAATTATTACAACTTGAAGTTATGGTTAAAGAAATGCGTTTCGTCTGCACTCGTTTGAGGTCACTTGCATGTACAGTCCAGAATGACGTGCAGCGAGTGTGGAGGGAGCAGAAGAGAAATAAAATAAATAAATGTATGTATGTATGTAAAATCAAGTCACGCGTTAGATGTTTACTGGCAATAACAACAGCAATGCGAACAACAGTAATAAATAGTACGGCATAGAAGCAGTGAAGCGTAGATTGTTTTTGCCACAAATTGACCACAACCCAGCAAAAAGTAGCAGAAAAAGATAAAAATAAAAATAAAGGAAAAATTAACGCAGAAATTTTTCTTCTTTACGGAAACTTGCATGCGTAAGATAGAATTTTCGCAGAAGCAGAGAGAGACTGAGAGACAGAGGCAGAGAGAGAGAGAGAAAGCGCGATTGCAATTAAAAAGAAGAAAACAAAAAATCGGAAACAAAACAAACCTCAAGATTTCAATAAACCAAAGTTGTACTCAGTAGTTAAACAATTTGCTTGTGTGCCACAGAGCAATACAGACCTTTTACTTAGATTTTCGTAATGTATATGTGTGTATAAATGCAACGTTGTATGTATATATGTGAGGTGCGTTAGTGTCGTTGCACTTGTATGGTTACTTCAACTAATAATAATCATCGCCAAAACAAAACACAAAACACACCAAACGAAGCTAAACCAGCTATAGAAGTTGGCTTAAAGTGTAGTTAGTTCGACGTAACTGATTTAACAGTTGATGAAGATGAAGAATGAAACAGAAGGGAGCCAGCCACTCCACTACTGATTTATGTACCACGACCACGTACGCTCTCTCTTTTTTTCTTTCCAATCCCCCCCCATGTTTGGGTACTACGTGCAAGCAGCAGTCAGTTCACTTGAATTTTGTATTGTTTTGCTGCTTTATCTACAGTTTAATGTTTTGATGTTCATTTGCATTGTGAAGCGGCTTATAAATGCATCATCATAATAATAGTAAAATTGAACAAAGCTTAAGCAACAATGAGTTTCTTTTTATTACTAAAATAAAAATATGAAGTATTTGTAGAGCTTTTTCCTTTTTTTTTGTTTTTTTTTTTAACATTTATGCCACGTGTGCGGTTTTTCTACGTTTAAACCTACGTATGTAAAATATGAAAAATGCTTGTGGTAGTAGTAGTGAATGCATACTTAGGTAAATCACTTAATAAGTGATCGAAAGGAAGTGATAATCGATATATTCTTCAGGCGAGTCGTAGAGCAACTATTTAAAGTTAATGAAATGAAACCTATTACAAAGTGTGTATATATATATATATATGTATGCAACGTTCAGAGGGAATTGAAATAGACTTCCTGTGTGCATTACCCAATCATTTGCCTGTTTATCCGCCTGCTTGTCAGATGTCTATTTATGTATCTTTGTACTCAACCTAGAGCGTCCAAGCTTCGAGCAAACATTCATGAATTTTGATACAACAACAACAACAAGTTTTGGTCCAAGAATCAATGCTTTTTGAAAATGGATTGAATCAGATCATGTTTACGACGACTCTCTATATATATATATATTCCACTTATAAAAAAAAACAACCATTTGTAAGAATTGAAAATTATTGAGAAACGCAATCAATTTTGCTTGAATGGGGCCAATTTTCTAGTCCCCTGATATATTACAAAAAATAAGTCTTGAGAAAGCAAGAACAAGTTTAGACTACATGGTCTTATTTTTCGCGGCTTTCCTTCACGATAAGTAATTCTTTGTATAGAAGTAATTTCCAATTTTCAGTATTTCAGTTGGTAGGGAATAATGATTTGATATACAAACCCATATGACTTCAGTTTGGTTTATATAGATCTACCCTTCAGAACTTTGCTTATATAAGGCTTGTCATAATGATACATTTTTTTTTTTTTTTTATGATAACAAGGTCCCTTGTCTTTTACGGTGAAAATTGGTAATGAGGAGTTGTTCGATATATAAATGTACTATAGTAAGTCTGTACTTCATACGTCAATTTTTCGTACTGCTCTTCACATAAGCGTTCCCATGACAAGCAAGTTTTTGCATTGTTATAATTCGAATTATACCCTACACCACTTGTGCTACAGGGTATACTAAATTAGTGTGGACGTATGTAACAACCAGAAGGGCTTATATATTTATACCGATCGATTCAGAATCATTCTCTAAATCGATCTAAGCCCGTCTGTCCGTCTGTCCATGTATTTTTGTATTGAAGTTGTAGGCCGCCTATTTTGAGATATTCTAGTGAAATTTGGTACACACACGTACTTTGGCTGAAGGATGAACGCTATTGAAAATGGTTCGAATCGGTCCTCCTTTTCGACCGCTCCTCATATAACGCCCTATTCTGAAAAGTCGTTATATAGGGAAAAATGGCAATTTTCTAAATTTCTCGGCAAAAGTATATGTTGGAACCTACCCTAGTAAGGATTTTCACACACATTGATCCTTTATAGATGAGAAAAGTCTAAGTTTTACAATGTGGTGATGAAAATTGACTCGTAATACTAATTTCATACCAAAAAAAAAGAATTGTTTTAGACAATGTGGTGTAGGGTATTGAATGATCGGCCTTGCTCTGCTATAATGTTCTTACTTGTTTAAGATATAAATTATTATCAAACACATGTTTTCATTGCTTGGTTAAAGCATCTAAAATTGTCTTGCTTCTAAGTATACACACAACGTAGAATGAATAGCAATTTTCTTAAAATGTTGCCAATTCATACAAATCAGCGGTGACAGCAATTTTATCTTATCTTCTTTATAGAAGAAATACAAAGCATGTATCGATATACAATATGATTCAAATTTATTTTATTGCGGTTCAATGCTATTAATATTCAATGCTTTGCATTATAATTTCTTTCGAAATGTGGCTACACTTGCATATGATACAACCAACGATACAATGGCGACAATATCGAATTTTAAAAGTATTACGAGTTTGTTTACTCATGTTAGTTAGTCTTACATCTTTTCAAAGATGTCACGATTTCGATTTGCTTTGTAGTGAAATCGATACTCTGCTAAAGTCGGAGTCTTTTTATAATAATATTACTGCAACTAAGCTTTTTGGTTTTGTCATTGTGTTTGTAACGTCGTCAAGCAATACATTGTACAACCCTTGTATATAGTTTTTAATGAAATTGATCCCCATATAAATACCGTGATGATCAGAAAGAAATTGAGAGGCAAAACTAGGATACGATCGTAGCTTACGAGGCAAGTAAGCCCGATCGGTAAGTGTTATCTGCTGTTTCGACTGCTTGTAGCTCTTGTAGCAATTATATCTTTAAAAAATTGAAAGATGTTGCAAAACTTGAAGATGTTATTATCAGTGATGTATTCTCAAAAAATCAGATATCGATCTAAATCATTGATCATTAAAAAATGCTTTAGAAATAAAAGAAAGTCAAAAATGCCGCAGACCTTTCCCGCAGATATAGTACTACGACCAAAATTTAGTGAAACTTTCCGAATTTCCAAACACCCTCGATCCAAGGAGATCGTTTTTGTTGTCTTAGGTGACGATCATCTTTGTCAAATTCATTTTCGTAATTCTCGTAGTTAATGATATAGGCCGACGTTTCTTTTAGCCCAAATATTTATTTCCTTAATAAGAAATTCGGTCTCTGGGAAATCGTTTTTGATCACAGTTCTGATCACCATCTACCCAACGAACGATGATCATTCTGCTATTCTACACCCGTGTGCAAAAAAGACTCGTCGAACATTACAATGGAACTTTGGTGTAATTTTATGGCATCCATTGTTGACTTTAAACCTCGGTTACTGGTTCTTAAAACTTCTCACCTAATTCTCTTTTTACGCGATAGATACGTTCCAAAAAAATTCGTGTAAAAAGAGATTTAGGTGTAAACAATATTAAAAAGTTCTTGCTAGAGTTCACTTAATTTATTTCGTGCTTACACATTTTAATTCATTAAATATTTTATAAAAAATAACTTCTACTTTGGAAAAAGGGAATTATATGTGAAATTCATAAATATAAAAGCGTGTTAAAACAAAATAATTCGTGTAAAAAAAAAAATTTTTTTCTTTTGAAGTCGTGTTAAATCAAATTAGTGTAAAAAAAATCGTGTAAAAAAGAGAATATCTATAATATTTATAGATAGGAGCTGCTAACAAAATGATGGTGCTAGAAGTGTTATCAGATGGATTCAGAGTTTCTATATATAAAACAAAACATTAGTATGCTTACGTTTAATATTTATTTTGGCCATAAAGGGCTTTGTTTATATTACACAATGGTAACAAACAAAAAAAATGAGGATTGTTCGACTTAAGCTTGCTCCTGCAATCGTATCAAAGCTAAGTATTGAAGCTCGAGAATAGCCAATCGCCACAAGGATTTGAATTAGACGAGCTTTTAAATGGCATGAGTGGATTTTTTTCTGAAACAGTCTCACAAGCAAATTATGCAGCATACGACGATGCAAAAGCTCTAAGCTACCCATAATTTTGACACCTTCAAGCACCAACATATGCACAGCGTTCAAGTAATATATCTTCTTAATAGATTGGCCCAGTAGAAGGAACTCGTAATTCATCCCTCCCATCACCGTAATTGAAGCAACCTTATCACACACTACACACACTACAAGTTCCACTTTTTAATCTCAAATTTTTGAAATCGCAAGCGTATCAATAACAAAAGGGAGAACATCGATCGTAGATCGTAAAGGTTACTCCTTCAAACGTTTTATTTAAGTTGAAAAATTTTCTTAGAAAATTTTCGAAAAACTTCTGTTTTATTTTTGAAATTCCTTGATGAAGTACATGGAAATGGTAAATTAAGTTAGTGCTTCTATTTGTCTGTAACAATCATCGCAGATTCCTTAAGGTATACATATTCTTGGACGATGTAAGAAATAAAGCCAACGTAGCATGGAATTCTTAACGCGACAAAAATTGAAATAGACTTAAGCATTGCACAAATGCTCAGCGAGACTATTTAAATCTTCGGTTCAATAAGATGCTTTGCTGCGCCTTCCACTGACTTATCAATAATTTATGAGAAACATTGGATTAAAAGTTACTTTGAACATGTTTTAGAACATCTGTCAGGTGAATGGAAAGAGATGTCGATTGACCAACTGGCACATCAACAATTAGAAAGAAAAGAATACTTTAAGAATCTTATATACTGTTTTGAGATCGGCGACATCAAGGCCATCTGTCAAGACAAATGCAGATTATTTAGTTCAATTATCTCAAGGTCTCTTTTTAGGTCAAAAGGTTCAATTGTTTTGAATATCGCTTCGAGATACCATTGGTCAAATCGATGCCGTTGGTGTGTAAAAAAAAGGATGTGTATATATATATATATATATATATATATATGTATATGTATAGGAATCAGGGCAACCAAAAATCAAAATAAAGTAAACTCATTAGCAACATTTTTTTCTTTTAAGTGGACTAAGCCAATAAGGATGGCCAGTCATATGTCCAGTTAAAAAAATTCTGCAGAATAGTTGAAGGAAAATAAAAATTTTTTTTTTTTTTGCAAATAGAGCGGCTGTCACATGTCGTGACAGTTCAAACCCGCACGGTGTACATTTGCATTATTTCACGAATATATTAAATCAAACGAGCCTAAGTGTAGTTACAATGCTTTGGGCATTGAGTACATATGCACTCACCGTATATAGTTGTCATTCTGAATTTCGACTTTATTTTTCATCTAAACGTCACAAATTTCGATGAAATTGCGTAAATAAAAATTAAAAGATTTCTATAAAAAATCCAAATTAAAAATTTCATAAAAACTTTCCGAAATTCATTTTCCAAAATTGCTCTTAAAAAGAAAATTTGTAGTTTATTCCGCAAACTTAAAATGTCGAAAAATTCTCCAGGCATTCGCCACAAAAGCGATCAAAGCGAAGACGGGAAAACGCCTGCTGCAAATGAATTAGTTCTGCTCAGTAATCCAATGCTGTCAACGGATAAAACTAAAGCTAATCAGATACAGCAACAACAACAACAAGAACAAAGACTTGAAATGCCGCTACCACCGGAAAACGCAAATCTCGAGTGTTTACTAGTATTGGACACGACAAGCGAATGTGCTCCGTTGCATTTGCAATATGTTCTCAGTTTCACCGATTCCTTTCAATCGGCAGGGGAAATTTTATTCATGCTCGTCTATACGGTGGCTTTAGAATCGGGCTACATGTGCGAAGCTGATTACGATGTTTGTAAAGATTTCATTTCGCCTTTATCTGCGATCTCTTCGTTTCATTCGAAGAATGTGTTACGCTTGAGCCGCTTAAAACCTACATTTACGGTTTCGATGGATCGTACGCGTTATGTCATGAAACTACGCTCCATCATTGACAGTCGGCTGGTAGTCACTGAGAAAATATACGCTTTATTGACGGCCATCGTTAGCGGCGACCTAATGATTCTCGCCTTATCGCCAGCGAACTGTATGTATGCCGATGGCTTTAGTAGCGTTCTCTCAATACCTCGTTACGTGCTTAATACGCAAAGCAAAGAGAATCCACCATTTCAACGCTTCCGTAAAATGGCCGAACTAACGAATATTCTGCGTGATGAACTATTCGTACCGATGCGTAATAAGCAGCTATATTGGATGCAGGCTCACGTCTATCCTTCGCTTGATGCCCTGCCCGCTGAATTGTACGAATATTTTTTAAAGCACTTGGACAAGAATCAAATGAATATTTTGGCGAATGTTGACCGCAGTCTACACAATATCGTCGTACGGAGTAAATGCTTTCAAAAGCGACACCACGCTCGCGAAACTTGCTGGAAACGAAGTAAAAGCTTTCTCTTTTTTTTGCGTTGAGTGTCTTCGGACGAATGTAGAGAAAACAACAAAATTAAACTTGAAATTTTTGAAAATTTAATTATGAAAAAATAAACGTCAATTTTGATTATCCTCATACCGACTACATATCAGATCTTTTAAAGTTTTTATTTTATAGTATGCGTTGCTTGGAGGAAGGACTACGAGAAATACTACGAATATGTTATGAATGAAAAGTTCTATTCTTGGCGTAAGGTTTTACGGATATAAAGCGGACGTAGCGACGGACGACTTCTTACCTTATAGTTATTCAAAGTTGTGGCTATCGGAGAATCGCCCAAAGGCGTTTATAACTTATCTTAGCTGCCATCTTCTGCAGATAGGTTCCTTTTGCGCATTTAATGCTTGGGGAACAAGGTAGAGATACTTCTTGTCTTTTGAACCCATAGTTCGTAGGTTAAAGTCATTTAAGTTGCTGGAGTACTACGTCTTATTTGTGCAGTGAAAACCAAAGGCTAGAATTGTGCACCAGTTGCGTTCTTTTGTTAAAATTTCTTGCTTATCACCCGCGTATTTACCGGAGAATCTCATTTATTTTGGCCTAAATGTATGGCTGAACGTAAAAGTGGGAAAGTTTGGCTTTCCATCTTAACTTTTTTAACGCGAGTGTTACGTGACAAATAAATACCCAAAGAAGCAAACAAACAAACCATTGGACGGACAAGTCATAATTGGAAATAAAATAACACATGAGGTCTTCAGATTTCGATGCTTACTTCTGGGATGTTGCACGCGGAGGAATAAATTTATTTCACAGCATTTCTACTTTTGTCTGTAGATAGCTAAGATTCGCTTCAAAGTGTAAATCTCTTGCTTTTTCTTTTGTCTTAATCAATAAACGCAATGTTAGGAGCAATGGGCTTAGAAAATTTTCAAGAAAAGCTTATGTAGAGAGTTAGTGCACCATGTAATCGAGTTAGAATGTTTGCGGTGCAATTAAAATAAGATGCTCTGCCCCCGTGGTTCCACTCTAGAATAACTGATTTGTGTGGCTTTATGCTCTTCCATCTGTTTACAAAACCTGAAACCTTTTATTTCTAAGATCGAAAACATTTGTTCGACATATTCTTACCATATGTAATATGTTGTTGTGGTTTGACGCGCGCACACTTTTTAAGCGGCTTTCAACCATTGATACCGAGTATTCAAGTCACTTAAGATTAAAGATAAGCTCTTTTGTACAGTTAACTGTTTCCATTAATATTGTTTTGTTTTGGTCATAATAACAGTCACACTTGACAATGTTTTGAACGTAAATACTAATCGATGAATAAGTAAGTAATAAATACTAAAGTCTAAAATTTAAAAAAAATAATACATTTGTATGTAAACATTTTATAGTTGAAAGCAAAACATTTTGCAGATGAAAGCAAAAAAAGCACTTGTTTACATAAATTCACACGACGGTGTTTCTATGTTTATAGGCCATAGCGAAACACAATAGTTTGCATTCGCTTTTGTCTCTCTTTTTATACCCTACACCACTTGTGGTACCGGGTTATATTAACAGTCGTATGTAACAGGCAGTAGGGCTTAAAATGGTCCCATTTTTTAGTATACCATTTTTTAGTATATCAAGTCAGAATCATTATCTAAATTGTTGTAAGCCTGTCTGTCCGTCCGCCCATGTTCAATTTTTGAGATATTGTGATGAAATTTGGTACAGTGACGTCTTTTCACTCAACTACGAAGGCTATTGAAAATGGTTCGGATGGATCTATTTTTTGGCCACTCCCCTTATAAAGCCCTATTCTGAAAAGTCGTTATAAGGAAAAAAATTACAATTTTCAAATTTCTCGGCAAATCGCTAAGTAGTAATATTGTGTGAATTGGTATGAAAACTTTGGTTAGGTTGCGTCTTGGATCGGCCTCCCCAGAACTATGCACATGAAAAATATGCCTTTATATATAAAGAAAATATAATTTTTGTGTTCTATAATAAAAATAAACATTGTATTAGACAATATGGCGCAGGGTGTTTAATGGTCGGCCATGCCCGATTTTCTTTTTGTTCTTACTTGTTTTTTTGTTAAGAATCTGCGTTCATTATTTTATTTATTTGAGTAAGTTACTCACCTCGTTCTCATTCGCGGAAATGTCTATATGTTTATTGTCAGTTGTCAGTTGTTTTCGGCAATGCGTGTGCGCTCATATTTTAGAAATAATTTCAACATATCTCTGATCAGAAGCGACAAAAAAACTTGGTATTATGTTTATACCCAAAGACCACTAGTTGTACAGGGTGCATAAAGTATTGTTCGGATGTATGCAACGTCCAGATTCAGACTTCAGATTCACCTATCTTTCACCAATAATTTGCTGGATCTGTTTAAGTTTATCCGTTAGTCCATCTGACATTCCACTTTTCTAATATTTCAACGAAATTCTACATTGATATTCTAATTTGATATCCTCTGGTCCATAGATGAAGACAATCGGAAATTCCCACCATTGCCCATATAACGCTATTGCAAAAGACTTCATGTGAAAAAATTGATGAATTCCCAAATTTCCCGAGAGAAGTCATCGACTAATGGCATTTCGGCCTATTAGGTTGACGTAAAAAAATTCCACTTCGGTGGCTAGCCAGATATGTAGGATCCTGTAGAAAAATCGATATTTGTGTGATTCGTGAGTGTTTGAAGGAAAAAGTCGAATTTTTGAAAATATTCCTCTTTGGAATGCTATTTTCAAGATATTGTAAAAAAAATCAAACGAAAAATATGAAAATTGTTGCTATTTTAAAAAATTGTGCCTCGAGGAAAGTAGGTAATTAGTTTATTATTCCCAAAGTCATACAGCATGTCGCGCATTTCAAACATTCCTTCCTTCTTTCCTCTCCCCACAATGATTTTATGGCACCTGTTTGTTGCATATGCTCGAAGAGAGACTCGCACGCTTTACACTTTACGAAAACGGCAGGAAAATATACACTTCAATAGTCGGACGTATAATCAACAACAAGCCCTTATCCAAAACATTTAATTTCTTAGAAGAAATGTTTAAGGCTTTCGAGTCGCTCTCACTGATCGTAGTATGTCTTGTCATGTATTAGGATGCAAATAGGATGTAAATAACTCGAGGACACTCGGAAAGAAAATCGCTCTCACTGATCGTATATAGTAGGATGTAAATAACTCGAGGACGCTCGAAAAGAAAATTGCTCTCACTGATCGTAGTATGCCTTGTCATGTATATAGTAGGATGTAAATAACTCGAGGACACTCGAAAAGAAAATCTCAAGCAAGACTTCAGTACCAAACGTGACACATTTGGAGCCCACATACTACGTAGAAATGGATTCATGTACCCGGAAATATGTGCAAAACTTCAAAAACATATATTTCTGTCTTTCATTTTTGCATACACCACCAGCGGCTTATTACATTTGTCTGTTTACACTAAATATAAGAGGCCTCGTCAGATCGCCAGTTGGTTGGGCTGTTCGTGCAAATTTTGTACAATCCTTTGTCTTCACAAAAAAGAACAAGTACTACACTAACCCAAATACTCGTAAAAATATATATTTTTGATTAACGTGACATCACATTCTATTTTATTTTCTGTTATGACTTGTCCGCCCAACGATTTACTTGTTTGTTTATTTGAGAAAGTCAAAGCTATCCACTTATGCGTTCAGCCATACATTTAGGCCAAATTAAATGGGATTCTCTCATAAATACGCGGGTGATAAGCAAGAAATTTTAACAAAGGAACATAACTGGTGCACAATCCTAGCCTTTGGTTTTCGCCGAAGAAATAAGAACTAGTACTGCACCAACTCAAATGAGCCAATATACGAAGTATGGCTTCAAAAGGTAAGAAGCCTGTTCTACAAGCATTAAATGAGCGAAAAGAACGCGCCTGGAGAAGACGGCAATTGAGATAGCTATAAGAAAGTTATAATCGCCTTTGGGCGATGCTCCGATAGCCACAACTTTGAATTACTATAAGGGAAGAAGTAGTCCGCCGCTACGTCTGTTTTATATCAGTAAAAACTTACGCCAAGAACAGAACTTTTCGTTCACAATATACTCTTAGTATTTCACGTTCGGACGTAGTCCTTCCTCCAAACAAACGCATACTATATTCTGAAGATATCACGTTAGGCCGTATTCCTTTCCTGAACAAAGGCATACTATATTCTGAATATATCAAGTTAGGACGTAGCCCTTCCTTTAACAAATGCATATTATATTCTGAATATTTTACGTCAGGCCGTAGTTCTTTCCTGAACAAACGCATATTGTATTCCGAAAATTTCACTTTAGGATGGAGCTCTTTTCTGAACGAACGCTTACTATGAAAGAAAAACTTTCAAAAATCTGGTAGTCGTTGATGTTTATTTTTTCATTAATAAATTTTCTTAAGCTATTAAAAATATTCTTGTTTTCCCTACGTCCATCCGAAAGCACTCAACGCAGAATAAAGAAGAAAGTTGGCTACGATCGCCTAGATCCGAGATCGAGAACATACGCACCGATAAATGTTACAAGCAAACCTACGTTTGGAGTTCGTAAGCGAAAATTTCAAAAAATTTTCTAAAAATATTGAAATGAACATTGATTCGTAGTAACTTTTAAAAACGTTGCACAAACTATTCGAAAGGATGGAAACTAAAAACCTTTAAAGGAAAAAGGTTTCAAATCATAAGATATTTAGCTTGATTTTACTGATAGAGCAGCAAACTTAACCCTCAAATTTTTCGTTTTTCATTTTTAAGTCTTAGAGACGATTAGAACGGTTGGTTCATTCTCCTGAAACAAGCGTTGTCTTCTGTGTGCCAAGCTTTTCTCCCTCCGCGCAAGGGTCAATAAAATTCAAATTTCGTTTGTTATAAAACCGATTATTAGAAAAAGCGTTGCCCTAAGCTGCGTGTAGTCCGATTTATATTTCCCTTTACGTTTCCCTTCGATAAAACAGAAAAGATAGAGGAGACGGAAAGCGGACATAAGGCGAGATTACGTGTAGCTACGTGTTGAACATCAGCACCTTTTAAGCATTAAAAGCAATTAGTGGAAATAAATTTCTGCTTGCACATTCCATTTCATGGCTTGGGCATGGCTACTTTCATATATTGTGTAGAAGATCTAAAATGACGTCATATTTAGCTGTAGCAAGACTAGGTTATGAAAGCAATCAGGGAAACTTTTCCGCACTGCGAACTGTCGTGTACAAGTAGATGAAGCGATGACCTTTTCGAACAAATAAATGCAGATGCCATGTGCAGGGCAGTGTAAGATGAAGAAAGGCTTACTTGAAAGTGACGAACTGTCATGTAATTGAAGTAAAGTTCAAAAGACTTTTGCGAAAATTGCAAATAAATGGACTATGGTGACGATTCATTTCCTTGATTTTTTCAACGATATGAAAGAGATGAATGATTGTGATGAGTGAGTGAGACGATATACATTACCTTGGACCAATTATGCTGTCCATCAAAAGATTGCAAATGAAAAACAATATAAACAATCATAGCCTTAACAAGTGTTTGTTAAAACCGTTCAAGTGTACAAAAAAAAATAATTTTGATCTTTTTTTTTCTTTTTTCTTTTTGCCAAGTAATGAAAGAAAATTTAAACGCTATGTTGTAAAAGAGTTTCTTAAACTATTTCCTGCAATTATCAGTAATTTCAACCAACGTTCAGAGCGAATGTATTGAATGAAGATTAATAAAATGATCGTAACACGTTTTCTTATTCCACTTGTTGGAGATAAGAAAAGCAATTTTTTTTTTTCAATGTTTTATGCATGGAAAGCAAAACCAAGGAAAACGTGTTGAATCGTTTGTCGCTTTTTAACACGAGATTATGGAGATACAAAATTGATGTGACTAAAATGAAATTTCTTTCAATTGCGAAAGCAAAAAAAAAAAAAAATAAAAACAGTAGTGAGCTAATAAACAGCAAACTTAGTCATATATTTACAGTGCATACGTACATACGCACACACAGGTACTGTTATAATCAAGCCTTATTGATTAGAGTGCAATTTTATACTTGTTCAACTATACATACACATACATACGTATGCACTCGAAACGACTAACTGGAACGGAACTCTAACGCTTGCAACATGTTATCACACAACGCACACACATACTTGTAATTGTTGTTATTTTTCAATGAATGCAACGTTAGCGGCAGCAGCACACGCAACAAATGGCAAATGCGTGTGCAGAAATTTTCTCACGTTTTTCTACAAAACCTGAAGCAAAAATTTTGCTGGTTTGGGAAGAAAGTCTATTAATAGAAAAATATTATACTTTTGGCAAAAAAACAGGTTGAAGAACAGCGTCTTCGTGACCACAAGGCGTCATTTTGAAGCGCATAAAATACAAAATTTTTTGAATCCATCTATAAATCTTCTAGAAGAGCATAGCCAATTAAAAAATGTCTTAATAGATATCCACAGGATTCGAAATACCGTTCTTTCTATTGCAGTGTCACGAAATTTGATTTAGAGAAATGCACTTCACGCTGACAAGTTACTCTCATTTAATGTTGTGCTAATTTTAAGTTCTGTAAGATGCACACAGCCATGACCATATGAATGCATATATGGAGCACAACCTTTATAGGTGCAATTAATCGTGGAGACCTGTGGTTAAAATTAGATTCACTTAATTTTTTTATTTAATTATTATCACGAGGAAATTTTCATCACAAAACAATTAACTATTAGACTTTTTTGGCATATAAAGGTTTACTTTCCATGCAGATCTTTATATGCGATAGTATCTAAAAACTAGACCTACATGGTCCAAATTCCAATTCCAATTTATATTCATAAATTATTATGAGCCAATTTTCACCATGAAACATATAAAACTATAGTTTCTGCAGGAACGATTATATGAGAGGGATTCAAAAAAATTACCCCAATCGGTTCAAAGTTTTCATACCATTTCACTAGGCCGAAATACTACTATTTAGCCACTTTTGCGAAAAATTTTTAAAATTGCAATTTTTCCCCATATAACGACTTTTTAGAATGGGTCTCTGTAAGCGGTCGAAGTAGCCGAAAACGTGGACCGATCCGAACCATTGTCATCCTTGAGCTAAACCACGTCGCCATATCAAATTTCATTAAAATATTTCAAAAATGACAGACGGACTGACAGGGTTAGATCAATTCAGATCGACCGGCATAAAAAAAAGTGGGTCTATCTTAAGCCCATCTGCGCGTTATATAAATCCGCACTAATTTAATGTACCCTGCACCACAGGTGATGCAGGAAATTTTGTAATCATAGCACAATTTTTCAATTTCTTTTATTCATCTAATTGAAATAACTTTATCAGAGTCATATTTTAGATTCACTTGTAGGGTTCACAGAGATAAACAGAGTATTTTTTCATAATAGGGGATGTTTGGGTACAACAAACGGAATAAATAATAAAAAAAATCCGTGGTTGAAAAGGGACTACGCAGTCCCTTCACGTGTAACAAATTTGATTAATTCACTTAGTACCAGCACCAGAAATGGATCTAGTCAAATAATTATTAATGACGAGCCAAGTCATCTCAGGTATGCCATAAGACAATGACTGGAGAATATTGTTTAAAACATTCAGATAGATCGGATTGACTACAAATGGAATGACAGACAGTACTAGTATACTTTATTGCTTGATATTCAGTTTGCATACGATGCAAAATCAATTTATTTACCTATCATGGACGGAAACGTTTTGTCTTTGACATTGAAAAATCCTTAACTTGGTAGAAAAAAAATCTGTTCTTCTAATTTCTTGCCTCTGTCTTTATTACGTACCGTAATAAGTTGCGGACTGTAATGCTGGATATGTAAGAGATAATGATTTGTCAATGATTCAGAATTGCTCCCCCTTTTCTGATAGTTTGTACAATCCCTAAGCCAATAAAAAAACGGGAAAAAACAACAAGGTGTTAGCACCCGCCAAATATCAAATCGAAAAAAGTTTCAGGGGAAATTATTTTTTCTATTTTAGTAATAGTAAGACTTAATGCAGACAATAATGCAGCCGGACGTAATGACAAATGTTCGAATATATTATTAATTTTTTAAGTCTCAGTTAACACTTTCAGTGTTAATCGAAAGTTGTCAAAATTACTGTAAGGAGTTGCTTAATATAATTACTTTGTTAACATCCATAAGCCATGGAAGAGCAATATTCTCTTCTTTTGTGGAAGCAATACCTCACTCACAGATTCACTAGACATTCCAGGAAGTGCATGTACCCTAAATTTGAGTAGTATTCTTAGATAGCTTAAGTTTGTTCATCCATCTATGGGTTGAGAGCGCTTAAGCTCACAAAAATTAAGATGGAGCGCATTTACCCACTTAGCTTATTGACACACATTAAGCTTGAAAGGGGTCGGGATGTCCAAACTAGGCAAAAACTAGCCATGGACTTTCAAAGGAATATTAGATTTAAAGTCAGACGAAATATTTGCAAATATTTCAGATGACATAACGATTTACAGAAAAAGGTATTGAACTAAATCTTAACACAAATATTTCCAAAGATCGAATTAAAAAGACAAGAATGTCCAATTGTCACGCCTATAATGAACAAAAAGTTTTTATTGGTCATGGATAATGATGAATTTTTTCGTTTTTTTTTTTTTTTTACAAATTTCGCTATAAATTCTATCCATTGATCATTTAATGGGTACATGAGATCAGTGTATTTTTCTAAATTTCAATTTTTAATTTTTAATAAAGAAATGTAAAAAAATGACTTCCTTTACCGCTTAATTTTCATTACAGTTAAGCTATCAGTTTTTTTTTTTCTAAAAAATTCAAATATCACAAGCCCGACGGGCAATCTTTGATGAAAAATTGTAACGCTTCGGTGACGACGCTTTCATATTATTACTGTGGACCTTACAATGAAGCAAGTAATCACAAGCGTAGATTCGCAGAGGCATGGTTGATATTTATCCATGTATGTTTACGTGTAAAGATATTACACATTAAACCGCAAAAACATCATTCAAAAAAAAAAAAAAATAAATAAAAATTTACATTTTCCATACCTACGTTTGAGTGGTGTATAAATGTGTGTATAAAAATGAAAATAAAATGACATTTATTCACAAATAAATCCGGATACTAAAAAAAATTTATATTCAAAATTTTATTGTCATCTCTACCCGCTCGTCCGAGGATATTCAATGCAGATAATACAGAACGCTATTACTCCGGCTCAAGTGATCGCGGCGTAGATGGTCTGAGTTTAGGAAATACTTATTTCGTATGACGATATTGTGTAGGCTGCGATTGACGTTCGCCAAAATATTCATTTGATTCTTGTCCAAGTGCTTTAAAAAATATTCGTACAATTCAGCGGGCAGGGCATCAAGCGAAGGATATACGTGAGCCTGCATCCAGTATAGCTGTTTATTACGCATCGGTACGAATAGTTCATCACGCAGAATATTCGTTAGTTCGGCCATTTTACGGAAGCGTTGAAATGGTGGATTTTCTTTGCTTTGCGTATTAAGCACGTAACGAGGTATTGAGAGAACGCTACTAAAGCCATCAGCATACATGCAATTCGCTGGCGATAAGGCGAGAATCATTAGGTCGCCGCTAATAATGGCCGTCAATAAAGCATGCATTTGTTCAGGAACTACTTGCCGGCTATCAATGATCGAACATAGTTTCATGGCATAACGTGTTCGATCCGCCGATACCGTAAAAGTGGGTTTCAAGCGACTCAAGCGTAACACATTCTTCGAATGAAACGAGGAGATCGAAGGCAACGGCGAAATGAAAGTTTTAGAAAAATCGGAATTAGCTTCACACATGTAACCCGATTCTAAAGCCACCGTATAGACGAGCAAGAACAAAAGTTCCCCCGACGATTGGAAGCAATCGGCAGAACTGAGAACATATTGCAAATGCAACGGAGCACATTCACTTGTCGTATCCAGTACTAGTAGACACTCGAGATTTGCGATTTCCGGTAGTGGCATTTCAAGTCTTTGTTTCTGTTGTTGTTGTTGCTGTTTCTGATTAATTTTAGATTTATCCTTTGACGACGACGGAATATTGAACGCAACCAAATTATTTCCAACATGTGCTGCGTCGTCTTCACTCTTACGAGGTCCTGGAGAATTACTCGACATTTTAAATTTGGAAAAGAAGCTAGAAATTTTTCGTCTAAAAGCTATTTTTGAAAATAATTTTTGCAAAGTTTTTTCGAAATTTTCACTAAAGGTTTTTTACAAAAACCTTTTTTTTAAACCCTTTTTTTCCAAAATTTTCCAAATTGTTAACACTTAGATAAAAAAAGAGAGTAAATGATTTGACATAAACTACATTGAATACGTAGTCATTGCCTACTAGAGTTGCGACTATAGTTAGTTTTGCCTTTATATGAAATATTGTTAAATAATAATTTATTTTGATTAAATTATTTTCTTTTTAATTTTTTTTTTTCGATCTTTTTTTAATTACAAACTAAATTTAATTATAATTTTTGAAGTTAGTGCGGATGAATGTAACGTGCAGAAAGGCTTAAGATAGACTCACCTTTTATTAGACTGATCGACTAAGAATCATAATCTGAGTTGATCTAAGCCTGTCTGTCCGTATGTCCATGTAAATTCGTGTTCAAGCTACTGATCGCAAGTTTTGAGATATTTTAATGAAATTTGGTACAGTGACGTGTTTTGATCCAACGACGAACACTATACGGATCGGTCCACTTTTTCGCCCACTGTCCATACAATGTCCTATTCTGGAAAGTGGTTATATGGAAAAAATTGCAATTTTCAATATTTCTTGACAAAAGTGGTTAAGCAGCAACATTTCGGCAATCTAAATTGGTGTGAAAATTTTGGACCCACTTGGGCAATTTTTTAACCCGCTTCTCCTATAACAAAAACTGAAATTCATATGACAAGAAAGTGTCTTTTTCATTGCTTTATGATGTAAATCATGTCATAAAAGTTATTTGCGATAGACAAAGTGAATTGCATCAAACTTGGACCATCTCGGTCAATTTTTTTGATCCTCTCCTGTATAACGATTTTGATTAAAATTTTGGTTTTTTAGGACAGAAAAGTCTTAGAAAAAAGAAAGTCCATGATAAAAATTGACCCATAATAGTAATTTGATATAAAAATTAACACCCACTCAACTTTTGAATCTCTTGGACACAACCATTCTTACGGAAAGTAAGCCTTTATTTGCAAAGTGGTATAGTTTTTAATATACAGCTCTACGATAGTAAGTTTATATAAAAACAGGATGTAATTTTTCTGTTCTGTGGCAAAGGTAAGAATTGTGTTAGAGTACTTAATGTGTGGTGTAGGGTACTTAATAGTCAGCCTAGCTTGCCTATTATGTTTTTTTTGCAAAATTTAAGAAAAATTCGTCCGGCTGTTGTAGTCACTAGACTTTCTACTCTTTCTTATAGAGATCCTTTCAAAAGATGAGACATTTTTGATGCGATACTCATATGCTTTCCGTGGTTAGCTTTTCCATGGACAAGGCTTTAAATGAACCGTATGAAATAATTTTTTTACAATAAAATATTTTAAAGTCTATACTGTTTTATGGTAAAAATAATAGTTGTGTTAGACAATATGGTGTAGGGTATTTAAAAGTCGGCCTAACCTGACTATCATGTTTTTTTTGTAAAGCTTAAGAAAAATTCGTCCTGTTGCTGTAGTCACTAGACTTTCTAGTCTTTCTTATAGAGATCCTTTCAAAAGATGAGACATTTTTGATGCGATATTCATATGATTTCCGTAGTTAGCTTCTCCGTGGACAACGCTTTAAATGAAGCGTATGAAGTAATTTTTTAACAATAAAATCTTTCAAAAATCTATTCAGTCCAGGCATTTTGAAAGAGTTCTCTGTGCAAATGTGGTTTGTTTACAAACCTCAAAAATCGCATTTCACTCATAGCACTCCTAAGACGCTCTCCGGTGACTCAGGATAACCTGACTTTGTTTCACGATTACTTCCTTGAAGATTATGCAATAGTTTCCAGATTTAACGGTACAATCATTGTTTGCCAAAAACAGTCAACTGATGAACTTGAAAAATTAATAATCACTCTTGTTTTTTCATGTCAGTCCATCTCATGCAATAATCAAATAGAAACTTAGAAAGCCTGTAATCAAGATAACTACTTAACCTTTACTGTAATTTTTGCGCTGAATTAAGTTCAAAGAGAAAGTTTCATAAAAAATTTAATAATTTTCTCTATATTTTACGATCAGCCATAAACAATAATTAACATAAATGAAAATTTCTTAATATTTTTCATTAGTTTTTCTGCCTTTTAGACATACGTTCCGCCAAAAAAAAAAATGTTCACTACACTCGTTATTGTTGGTATTGTTAAAAAAGTTGACAAAGTGCAGTTGTTGACCGACCGAGTGAGTGTGTGTGTGTGTGTCTGCCTCATAAGCATAAACACATTTTGAGGTGTGATTTTTTTTTTTTTATTATTTACATTTTTATTTTTGTTTTCTTTCTTTTCTTCTTCATTCGTTGCCAAGCATTAAAAAAATAAAAAAACTGCGGCTACCTAAATGTTAACTGCTTGTGTGCAATAAATTTTAATATCATTTAAAAGTTCATCTACCCTAAATTCATGTAAATGATTACGACACTATTGGTAGAAACAGTTTGTTTTCTAGCAATTAATAGATAAAAACCTACTAAATGTAATTAATAAATAAAAGAAAAAAATGTACGCCGTTCAACCCTTGCATATATACCTCAGTTTTGGCGAGGTACGCGCATATGTAATATTCGCTGGAGACTAAGTCTGGGGAATACGATGAAGGTGGAAATAATTTAATGCAATTCGCTGCTGTTATGGTCGACTTGCGACAAGATACATTGAGAACATTTTTATACCCACCACTGTAAGATTAGAGGGGTGTACTCAATTTATTCTTTTCCATAATGTATGTAACACCCACACGGAAGCTTCAGAAACCCTATAAAGAATATATATTCGTGATCAGCTAGCTGGAAATTCCGAATCGATTAAATCGTGTCTGTCCGTCTATATGATGTATTGTTGGCACTGTGCTCGTCGCAAAAATGAAGATATCGACTTCAAATTTGGTAAAATCATTGGAGATATTTGCTACCAGGTTGGTATTGAAAATGGGCCAAATTGGTCGGAGTAGAAGTCCGCAGTGGAGCATAAACTGAACGCAACTACGGTTTTCTTAACAAAACTTTGGGGATTTTTGTTCGTTAATCAAAAATTATGAAGGATAGAGAAGCTGAAATTTTCCGCACTTACTTTACGAAGCACTCTACTCTTTACGGGAAAAAATGAAACAAATCAGCCATGCCCACATAAAGTTATAAGTGATTAAATTTTAATCTTTTTCCCTTTTTTAAGATTTTATGTTTTTTAATGTCAAGGCAAACAAGACAGAGTGTTTAAAACTATTGTACATTCCTCACATGAAAATGTATTGTCGGCATAAAAATGGATATGATAGACACCGCCACCTAGTGGATTCTTTTTTTCTTAATAATACCAGCGAGATGGATATCAAATAAAAGAACTAGCAAAATAGAATGCGAAAAGCATAGTGGTAGGTACGCGAGGTTCGGCCCCCGCCGAATATAACTGTTTTAGTTGTTTTCGATTTCATTTGTGGCCTTTTTTTTTGCAATTTCGTCATTAAAACACATTCATTTTTCATCCTCAAGATAATCAGAGACCATGATACTATGCGTATCCAAAAATTCGAATGCTATAACGTTCCCAGACGATTTTTGCCTCTTTGGCTGATTTAGACGACTTTCGCCATTTGCTGACCACCCAGTTGACTGTCAATTTTATTAAGGAGTGCAGTGATGAATTCATGCTTCATCCATTGTCACATCTGCCAGCAAATAAATCTCTTTTACTGGTGTTTCTTTTTCACCAAAAGCGAGCAAATGCCGTACACACTTCGAGCGGAGCTTTCTCACGGGCAAATGTTCTTGCAAAATAGCAACTACACTGCTTTCTGACGTCAGTAAAATGGCAATTATCTCGCGTAACTTTAGTTTTCGAAACAACTGCCGAGTTCGGCGACTTGGGTGTTTAGATTGATCATCGTTTGTACGTGTGCGGGTGTAAAGTCAATGAACCATTTCTCTAGCATATGCCTTGAGTGAATAGAGTAAAAAAAGCTTTTGCCCAGCCACTGCTTTACCAGTAACACTTTGTTACGCGAGTTTAACATTTTTCGAAATATTTTGAAAGTTTTGAAAAGTAAAAAGTAGCTTTGCTAGCACGACCGTAACTTGTAAACTAATAAGCGGAAGGTCATGAAATTTTGACACATTTCATTTAAAGGTTGACTCTATCTAAAATTCCTATGAATTTGTGAACAGCGGCGACATTTACATGCCACCCTATAAGATTACTGACTGATGTGTTATTACGAAACGATTCGAAATCAGTTTAAAAAACAGGAGTCACTTTCATCTAAGAAGGTTGCCACAAGAGCAAAAGTTAAAGAATTGAAAAATTTAATTGTTTACTCTGAAGACAAGAAATCGCTATCCCGATGCGTTTGCGGTTTTCTTATTTATTTATTTTTTTTTAAATAAAATCTCGCGCAAATATTCATTTAAATATTTTCAATATCAAAAAGACGTTACGGTACTGTTTTGTTTATTAATTGTAAAAAAAACTTGAACTTGACATTAATATCAATTGATTCTAATTTTTAATAAATCTAATGTACTATAAATAGAGGAATGCGTTCGAAATGAAGTCATCATTAAACTAATTGAGTGATAAACTGTGGTTGCAATTACATTATATTTATAAAAATAAAATAAAATCAAAATTAAAAAGAAAAATAATTAAGAAAATTATAAATACTTTTGCAATGAATCTTCATAGGGCGCATAAGGCTCTCTTTGTTTCAAGGCTTAGTCACTAGCTATTGTGTAATTCCTAAGAAGAATGCAACTGCATCATAATCTTGCTTTGATTTTTTCTCTTTTCACTATTTATTCGTTGGCAACTATTTGTCCTATTTTTCTTCAAAGAAATATTCTCTCCGTTTTAAACCTTTCTGTATGTCTGTAGTTCTCTATCCAATTGAAACTTTGACATTTTCACTCTTTGTATTATTCGGGTTAGCCGGTAATAGTCAACCACCTAGTGTGCGCAGAAAAGCTGAGGAATTATATTAAACATGCAAACGATGTCTGTGTGCAGTATAACCGAAAAACTTATAATTGTCGTAGGCGAAGCTTTCTTCTTTTCCTTCGAAAGACATTATTTTGAATGTGAAATTCAAGCGAATACTTGTCGATCGTTTTCCAATAAAATTTTCCATGAGACTCCTTTAATGTACGTACTGGGTTTAAGGTCGCTACTCTTTACAAATTGTAAGTTTTTTCAATTCTCCGCCTATTGCGAGAGTGGATCATACACATTGTCACAAGTAATATTTCATTCTTTGCGGCACAGATTTAAAACCATCTTACCATTATCGCCCTCCTCCCCCTTTGCCTTATCCCACCCTCATCTTTCACAAAACATCTTACTGCAGCAAAGGGGAAGAGTAAAGAGTACGTTGAACTTTCGGCGATGGATAAAAGAATACTAAAACTTGCGAACGTAATGTAAATAAGACAGCGTTCCGTGTAGGAGACAGTGAATAGTTCAAAATTCTGCAAATCGAAACATTTTTTTTTTTTTTAAATGTGACCGTGGGCGAGGGGATCGTCTAACCGGGTGACGGCTACAAGGAAGCGAGAAAAGAGATAGAGATAGCGAGCCAGACATAGGGCAGGATCCAAAAATAGACGTAGATAGTTAAAATTTTCATTTTTTCATGAAATTATTATTATGGTGCAAATTTCATCACCACACGTTAATGGTTAGGCTTTTCTGCTCTACAAAGCATCAATTTTCGTGAAAATCCTTATTACGGTAGGATCCAAAAAATAGGCCGAGATGATCTAAATTTGGTACCGTTAATTTATTTATATTAAATTACTATTATGACCTGAGGTTCACCATAAAGTATTGAAAATCACACTTTCTTGTCGTATGAACTTCAGTTTTCGTTATATGAGAGGGGGCTTAAAAATTGTTCCAGCCGATCCAAAGGTTTCATACCAATTTAGAACGCTGAAATACTACTACTTAGGCTTTTTTGTTAAGAAATTTTGAAAATTACAATTTTTTTCCATATAACGACTTTTCACAGTGGGACGTTATATGGAGAATGGTATAAAAAGCGGATCGATCCGAATCATCTACAACAGCGTTCGCCTTCCCAAAACATGTCGCTGTACCAAATTCCATCGAAATATCTCGAGAATTGCGGCCTGTAGATTGAAGAGAAATTTACATGGACAGACATCAGAGAGGCAGGCGGACAGACGGACAGACAGGCTTAGATCACATCAGATAATGATTCTGAATCGACCGGTATAGCGGGTCCATCTTAAGCCCTCCTGCGTGTTACATATGACCGCACTAAGTTCATATACCGTGTATCACAAGCGGTGCAGGCTATAATAACGTGATGTGAAATAACTGATAAGCTCATTTTTTTTCAATTATGGGCACACATGATCCATTCTATATCGGCAAACTGTTCCTTTCGGTGACCCGTGCACCGATTTAGGAGAGATTGATATCTTCATATCACTGAAAGGCTTCGCCTACGTTCACAACAACAATCTTGCAAAGTTGCATTTGTTTTTCTCAGACTTAGCGACCTTCCCATCAATCGGGCAATTGTTTGGTTGCAATCACTTATCCTTAAATAAACTTAAATCGAATGTAATAGTGAAGTGTTGTAGAATGTCTCGCCTGTTTCTTTGCACTCTCTATGCAAAAGTCAGACTATCAATGTTTTGTGTACTCAACTTGTTGCTTTTAATGAAGCGTTAAATTAAAATTCTGATTTTTAAATGCCTATCATCACAAACACTTTACAAACTTTTTTTTTTTTTTTATGTATGCAGTCACCACCTTTTTCTCTCCACAAAAGCCGAAGGTAAATAGAAATAATCGAACATTTAGTAGCATAAACACAAAAACAATTTTGCACATTATAACGTCAATGAACAAGTAATAAAAAAAAAAATAAAAAATAAAAATAAAAAAAAAAAACTAGAATTTCCGTTTAACGGAAATTGATTGTTGTTTCCTTTCCAAGCATATACAAAGCAACAGTTGCTTGTAACAGAGGCCAACTCGGAAGAGACGAGAGACGAGAACAATCAAGTTCAACAATCATTGAAAAATGTTTAACAATTTCTTCCATTTCTTATGATAATTTTTTCTATTATTTGGAAAAATGATTTTTGTGTGTGTGTCTGTGTGTGATTCTCGCAAATATAAGAATAACGAGAATTTATTGGTTCGTTATCTACAAAATATGCATAAACTCTACTATTACTAGTACTAGGTGTAATAGTAGATGTGGGTGTGTCGAGCCATGTAAATCTTTCTTATAGTGTAAGTATATTTTCGTTATTTCTTCTTTGGTTTATGAACAACTGTGCCTGCATTCATTATTGAAGATCGTTTTCGTACCCTACACCACTTATGGTACAGGATATATTAAGTTTGTGAGGAAAGAGTAAAATTTTTTTTTAAAAGACCCACTCCGCAATAGTATTTGGACATTCTAAATTGATATGAAAAGTTTGGCTCGGCTGGGGCATGTTTTAAGCCCTCTCTTGTGTATCCGTTCACTGAGTTTTTATCTGGCGAAAAGGTCTAGTTTCCAATATTTCATGGAGAAATTTAGTTTCTAATAGTAAATTAACATAGAAATCAACCTGATCGGATTTGGACCACGTAAGCCTATTATTCGAATACCACCGCGTATAAGGATTTCTCTAATATGTGTACTTTTTGGTACACTTTTTACCAAACCGTAAGTATAATTGTATTAGGCTTGCGATTAGGCAGGGTACCTAATAGCCGGTCTTGCCCGGCTACAGTATTCTTACTTGTTATTTGTTCAGTATATTCACTTCGACCCTTAATGGGAAGACTGTCTGTAAGTGCCCGTGTTGGCTCTTTGCCCAGCTTTTCAAAATGGTTTATAGATTATAAAATGAAGTATTAATGTCTTCTTCTTCTCCCAGAGTGAACTGATTACAATGGAATGTGAAACACTGAGAATCAATTAAAGCAAATGTGAAAGAAATCAATTTGAACCTAGACCCTTGAGAGATTCCAGCAATAATCGAAAGGAAGGACAGACATAATTAACCCTTTCAAAAATTTTCTTAATTTTTATTTATTATATCCTTTTTAATTGTTGTACGTCCATTTGTTCTCACTTCTATGCTCCTTTGAACTACAAATACATAACCTAGTATTTACATGGTTGCATTCTTGAGAATTGATTGCGATTCATTCTGATCAAGAAATTATGTGAATGTTTTGCCCGAGAAATAGTGTATATAACGAAATGAAAAAATTCCTTTAATCGCATACTTTACTTAAGATAAAACATTTTAAGTCTCGATATTAAAAATATAGCCAAAATAGATTTAAAGCTCATTTTGCACCACTTATCCAAAGCGAAGTGAAGTCTGGTAAGCAGAATGAGTTGCAATAGCGAAATCCTTATAATCTTCCATTACTTTTTTTAGCAAACGTTGTCCATTTTGCCGACTTAGTTACATTAAATGTTTGTTGACAATGTTTCCCGCTGAGTTGGACCAATTCGCAATACGTGCACCCATAAGAGTATGCCGTCGACTTCAAGACCTAAGCTGGCTCGCACATTGAATTTTTGCTTGTCGTCTTATCGTAGCTTCAATTCGTATTTACTTCGTATTTAATCGTTTCAATGGCCTTCAAAATTGTAAAGACGATTCTTTGCTTAAGCCTCAGTGAATGAATTTGAAAATTTTTCTTCTTCTTTTTGCTTCTTTAATCGATGCCACTAATTCGCTAACTGCAAATCTTTTTTAACGCATCTACAAGTCCGTTTTCTTGAATGTCAATGTCTCGAGTATTCGCTTTCACCGATTGACAGTACAATCGTACAAGAAAATCGTTGACTTTTAGCGGAAATTTTCTCCGAATCAAAGAAGGAAGGAAGTAAGATTCCTGCAAACCACCTTCCACGCATAATACACACACTTCATTTTACATCACATCTGAGAAAAGTTCTTCGAGGTTAACAACAACAGTGTCAGTAAGCAGTGCTCTGTTTTATAATAAGGGAAATACTTTAAAAATCGATATAGTATAACGGTTTAGTATCCAAAGAGACATCTAAACTATCTCTTAATTAAACACTTTGAAGCCTTGAAATAAAAGATGACAACGTATATTTTTCTAGGACAATTTTAAGCGCTCGAGGCATGAGTCAAAATTCCAGCAGTTTTTTTAACGGCCACTGTTAAGTGCTTTTCAAGAATATTTGAAATCATCAAGCGACTGTATATCGTGGAAGACATGCAATCATTTGAAATCCAATAACTTTATAACATGCAAAGCATTTAAAAAAACAACTACAACTTTTTACAATTATACTGCACTTAAATTACAGTGCAAAAGTGGAAACAGTCTTAATAAACTTTATGAGAAATACCCATCAGTCGCTTAGAAAAGGTTCATTTAGTCAAAGCATATAAAAAAAAAAATAAAAAATTGTACTATCGCCGTTTATATATGTAGGTGTGTATGTAGAAATTTTAATGCATCGTAGTAAAAAAAAAAAAACTGGAACAAAGGAAACTTATGGCGCCAAAATTCTGCTTAATAAATATATTGCGCCTATTCACTACCTACATGCATGAAGAAAAAAAACAATAATAACAATATTGACATAATTCGATATTCGTTAGTTCGTTCGACTAACAAAACTTTTTCATTTCCTTCACAGTACACTTTGGAGCCAAACGGCCAATTAAATGAAAAATTAATGTTGTGTGCATACCTTCCCCTGCTTTATAATCTATAGCTATTACCTGCGGAATGATCGATCCTAGCTTTTGGGAGTCTTTCAATAAACAACGAATTTCTAGACTGATTCTTATATCTGCTCATACGAATCTAAAACATACATAAGTTTATCATGAACACGAATCCCATTTACGATTCAAAAACCTTAGGGTGCATCTTTGATAAGCCATCTTGTCAGGCCAAATTATTAGGATTGAAAAATAATTTTGGACCATTTGCACCACAATTGGAATAATTTCTTGGCAGCTGAAGATTACGATTTATGTTACATTGTGAAGCCATTTATTGGCGTTCGATGCTCGTTTATTCTCAAAAATTTTCTGATTATACCATGGCCTCGCATGCTTGACGATGTTGCTATTGGTTGTTTTACAGGAATTTATTATTAATTGCGTGGGCAAACAGTACAGCGATCTATTGTACACGCCCATGCTCCTAGTTCTCCAGTTTTAAGGCTTTTATAAATGCTTGCATCTTCTTTGGATCGGAAGACCATACCGTGTCGGACGTTATGAAATGCTCACCAAACACCTGGTGTATGATTGTGCAGATGGCCTCAGAGTAGCATAGAAACTGATAGCACGTCTCTCTTGCCCCTTTGCAGAATTTCCATCTGAATCGGTATTGGATATACCCATGGTTTTCAGCTGTTACCTGAAGGAAGTGCGGCCCGTATCGAAGACGGTGACTAAACGTGGGTCGCTTCTTCTTTCGTTCCACTAGTTTATGTGCCTTACCGGAAAATTCTATGAATATTTTTGTTTGCCGTTGTCTTGCACATTGGTTCTAGCGGCAATCCGATTTCTTCTGCGCCCATTGCGGAAAACAGCCTGTTAATATGGGTTCTTGATACGCCGCAAAAAGCTTCAGTACCTTACATAACCCCTTGGGCTCCCCTGTTGGCTAAATGGTCAGCCCTTTTGTTGCCCTCAACATCCGAATGCCCAGGCATCATAAGGTCTAAGATATCTGCAAAAGCCTATCCCAACGAATGAAAAGATGCAGATAATTTCGCTTAAAAATAATATCAACCTTTGTCAGATTTGGCATTTGACATGGTCGCGAAAAAAAGTTATGTTACGCGCGATCAGGTACAAGACTGCTTGTCCATTGAGAAGAAAATTCTCTTATATGAAGTCCCATTTTCATCAACCGATCATATATGACTGCCTGGTATTGAAAGCGTATGGTGCTTAAAGCGCTTAGTGACTTTTTTATTAAAAGTACAAATTTGTACTTAGTACGACTATAACTATGAAATTTTGATTTTTATAATAAAAGCTTTCAGTTATCTAATGACAACAACACTTGTGTGTGTGTAAACTCTTTATAAATCGTAATGCATAATGAATTGGTCACGAATGGGATTTTTAAGTTTAAGTCATAGATTTTTAATTGTGGATTTTCTGTTTTGTGCCAACTCCATAATCTTTATTCGTTTCGTGTATATATATATATATATATATATATATATATATACAATGTTATGTAAATGAATGAAGTAAGACTTTAACTAACAACAAATAAATGCAAAACTACTGTTAATTTCCTTTTTCCGCGATAAAACTAAATTAAAATAAATATTTGCACCGACTTTTAGACTAATTTGGTCTATATGTTAACTGTAAAATTAGATTTTTGCGTGCTTGATTATATGATTATATGGGTGGATTGTAATCATAATCAATTAGTTGTTGTTTCTATTTTTTGCGATCATGTATTTTCCGTACAAACGGACACACCTAAATGAACTTGAAATTTAGTATAGTTCAGTCTATATGTCCTACATGTGGTCTCTACATGTGGTATCTCGGGCGATAACAAAATAAACCAGACCAGGGTTAGTGCACTCCCGCGCACCAATGGTCGTTATGCAAATTGTATTTTTTGATGATCAAGAAGATAATAAATAAATGGATTTCATGCCGACAAAAACTATGTCCTTATATGTGTACAAGTGTGTACTGACTAGATAGACTTGCGACATATATGTAGAGATGTTAAAAATCATCTGATAAAATTAATTAATTTAAGTTAATTTTCCTTTCACTTATTATTTTATTTAATAAGATAATTGAACAACTTTTATAATATGCAAGGGAGGGCATTAGTTGCGCTGTGTACGTAACAAACAATCTCTACGTCCACTATCAAAAAGTACTTAATTGACAAATTTCTTTTGTGAGGAGCTGAGTATTCGCCCAGTCGCCATCTCTTCGCATCTTTCTGACAAGAAATTTTCAAACTTCAAAAACGTAGGCAGAAAACTGAAGTGTGGCATAACATATTCATCAATAAGTCGCCGGACTGACACACGCCAACTTTAACGTAACATTCATATAAGTTTTAGAAAGCAATAAGGGACACCTCAAGTCAAAAACTTCAAGTTCATTTCGGGGGCTTTTTATCGCGTTTGGTCACGACGGAATCAATACAACAAACAACAATGATTCAAGGCATGGGTTTCCTGATAGCATTTGGTCACGATGGAATCAAAACAACAACGTATCAGTGATTCCAAGCAACGTCCAAAATTGCGGGGTTTTTTTATAGCGTTCGGTTACGATGGAATCAAAACAACAACGTATCACTGATTCCAGGCAGCGTCCAAAATTGCGAGGACCCTTTCTCGCGTTTGGTCAGGATGGAATCAAAACAACAAGGGATTAATGACTCTAGGCAACGGTAAAAATTGCATGAATTGAACTTCGAATTATCGTCCCACTCATCCACCACGCCTTATAAATTAGGCTCCCAGCGACTATTATTTGTTCGCAAGTCTCAAAAGAAAGGCAGACAAGAAAAAAATTTGGGTCAATTGATGAGATCAGACGGAAACTGAAGTTTATGTTAGAGAAATCGTAAACTGATTATATTTTGATGAATAAAATGGGATTTTTATAAAAAAAAAAGAAAAATGGTCGTCCTTACTTCCGAGACTTATTGGTCGTTGTAGGATATAGAAACAGAATATTCTGTGTTTCTCGGTAATATTTCGTTGATCAACGCCTGCGAATGCTATCATGCCTATTACGAGTTGTTATCAACGAAATGACGGGCATCGCATCGTTAGGAACGGCCGGCAAGGCCTTCACACAAAGTTGTGCAACATTTATTTCGTCTCTAATCGAATCTAATCTAAATTTCTTTTCCCTAATGACGCAATAGCTTGTATGTTTTATTAAAAATATTTGACCGTATTCTACTAATACGCGGACATAGATGATGATTCATCGTAGCTTAAGTAATTTGTTTGCTTATTTTCGCATAAATTCTCGTTTAGGTATGAAAACAAAGAAAAAAAAAAAAACAAAAATGAAGTGAAATAACTTTTTGTTGGATAATTTTGAGTTCTATGCTGTTTGCATATAAAAAATATTTATTTCTATCAATAGACGATGTAGACGATAGTAGACTATTTACTCGATGCAGTTCTTGGTCTTTTCGAAAATGTTTACTTTGAATAGAAGCAAAAGCTGCAAACACTGATAAGATGACAATGATTATCGAATAGGAGAGAGAGACAGCGAGAGAGGGAGAGTCCTATCGTTCCTGAATCTTTCATTCATTGATTTAGATCGAGCAGGAGTGAACGTCCCTTAAATAGGACAGAAAGATTCCTATCGCTTTTGAATCTTTGAAACTCGTCGGAACAAAAATGAACGATAGACGTCTCCCTTGAACAGGACGTCTCTTGAATACAGGACAGAGAGATCCCTATCGTTCTTGAATCTTTGAAACTCATCGGAACAGGAATGAACGGCAAACGTCTCCCTTGAACATGACCTCCTCCCTTGAATAGGAGAGAAAGATCCCTATCGTTTTTGAATTTTTGAAACTCAACGGAACAGAAATGAACGATAGACATCTCCCTTGAACAGGACGTCCCTTGAATAGGACAACGATATCCCTATCATTTTTCAATCTTTGAAACTCATCGATTTCGGTCGAACAGGAAGGAACTGTACAAATTCCCCTTGAACATGACCCCTCCCCTCGAATAGGACAGAGAGATTCCTATCGTTTTTAAATCTTAGAAACTCATCGATTTCGGTCGAACAGGAAGGAACTGTAAAAGTTTCCCTTGAACATGACCTCTTTCCTCGAATAGGACAGAGAGATCCCTATCGTTTTTGAATCTTAGAAACTCCACGATTTAGATCGAACAGGAATGAACGAACTGTAGAGAAGAGAATTACAATAAATAAGTGAAAACATTTTACTTTCCCTCCGTTTTTTCGATGTTTTTCGTATGTCGCGACTATTCATTTTGTCGCCAACATTGGTAGTCCAAACTGTCGATTATTCATCAAATCAGGAAAACAAAATCACGCATGATAGGCAATTATTCTCATAAAAATTTATTATTTATGATGCATAACGTGATGGTTTAAGCTATTGGACGGCATTACTCTTTAACGTATGAAGCGAAAACGTGATGTAATGCAAAAAATTTCATTATTAAAAATAAGCTTAGCGTGAGGTGGACATTTAATAAATAGCAAGCACTTTCTGTTCTATCGTTGCAATCATAAACACATTGATAGCGAGGCAAACAGAAAGTTATTTTTAAAGTTTGAAGGCAAACTTGATTTAGAAGATTTCCTTCTATATGCTATAAAAACATATAAATTTGACTCAACCTTTTCTCTCGTAGCAAAACGATTTCGCGCCAAGATTAGATATTTAAAACCTTCTAAAAGCGTGCAAGAATTTTAAAAATTTGTTTGTTGTTTGTTTTATATACGCACGCTTCTTATTTTATTGCTTTCTTTTTCACTTGGCGATAAGTCGTAACGTAACAAAGACATATTTGCCAAGACGCAAACCAAAATAAAATGGCTATCTCCTCTGCGGTAACACTGTCGGATTTCTTACACCTTCAAAATTTCGTGGACTGTTCACAGCCCACCGTGAATAAAGTTATTTGTATAACAGGTTTTTTCAAAGAAGATGGGAAATGGTCCAAAGAGTGATTCGATTCTTGCGTTTATAACATCCAAAAATGCATATCACTGGACTCTACCGCCATCCATCAGTCTGTCTGCCAGCAATTATTGGAAGTCTCACCACCAACTTGAACTTGTTCGATGGCCACTGATCAAATTTTAAAAATGGGGCACAAGATATATAAAAATGACGTTCACTATAGATAAAAGACCATAAGCTACGATTTATAACAGACAAAAACCTGAATCATCCGTCAGTCTGTCTGCCAGCAGTTATTGGAAGTCCCACGAACGACTTCAGCTTGTTCGATGGCCACTGATCAAGTTTTAAAAATGTGGCACAAATTGGATAAAAACGAGGTTCACTGTAGACAAAAAAACCATAAGCTACGATCTACACCAGGTATAAGCCTGAAGTGTAAACATTTTGGGAAAATTTCACTGAAAGAATGAAGCGAGACGCCAGACGCAAACTGCCGGCCGGGATCTGCTTACAGCCAAATTAAGAAAATTGTTACAACCGTGGCCCTTTATCTATAATATTTTCAATAAATATTTTGGGATGCAATGGCCTGAAGTGATAGGCATTAAAGAGTTCATCCAAGCAAGTGTAACTATTAAAGTGATTTTTTATTGTCCCGCTTGAAATAAAAAGCGTCTTTGAGCAAAAAAGCAAAGCTCTTTAAAGCCCGTGATGATGACGATGATGAGGATGGTGACATGCACTCGCACAAGTAAGGCTGGCTATAGTGGTGGCGAATTCGATTGAAATGTACACAAAAAAATAAAATAAATTTAAAATTCAGAAAACAAACAATGGCTACCTAGTATGCAAGCAACGGCATTTTAATCGTTTAAAATCCTCTCAGGGAACAGTTTTGCGCACGTTAGTGTTGAATCTTGCATAAGGATTTATATTGTTTGTAGGTCACTTCGGAATCGAAAAATTTATAATAAAAATTAATTTCGAAGACAAAAGGATTCTTCATCTTCATTGTCTTTGCAAAATAAATAATTGAAAAAGACTCGGACAAGAGACAACAGAAATCTGATATTCAATCCTATTACGTTGATTTTGGGGTGAAAAAGAAAAGTGCACAGTAATCTTCGCAGGCAATGCACAAATGCACAATGCACAATGCACAACCATACGGTATAGCGCTAGACACTGTCGGGGAGAAAGAGTTCAAAGAAAACTTGTTACAGCTCCAATACAAATGAAATCGAAGAATTAGATAACAATTAAATGGTAAAGTTGATGGTTGACATGTTTACCAAGCGGCATAAACAATGCATTTGTTAAACTTAAAAAAAAAAAAAATGTCAGGAAATATGTTGACTGGAGTATAACGTAATTGATTCGATTTGAAAGAAAAAAACGATTATAACTAACACTTAAATTATTATTATTATTATTATTATTATATAAATTTAGCCAGAGAATAAATTCTAAAACTAACCTCTTAAAGCACTAGCATCTAAGACTTTCGGCTTTTATTTTTATTAATATTATTATTATTATTAAGAACTCTACCGCACTTGATTTGAATCCACAACCATTGAATTGCTAGTCGAGACTTTTGCCTGCTCGGCCACTCAGGTGGATAACTTAACACTTAAATTATCGGGCTCATAAGTAAGAAATCCAACCGCGAATAAACTAACTACGGTGTACGGATAACAGGCGACCAATGATTGAATTCGTTATAAGATACACCCAATTTTCTTTTTACACGATTTTTTTTGCACGAATTTGATTTAAAACGAGTTGAAAAAAAAAAATTTCCTTTTTTTAAACGAATTATTTTGTTTTAACACGATTTGATATTTATGAATTTCAGATATAATTCCCTTTTTCCAAAATAGAAGCTATTTTTTATAAAATATTTAATGAATTAAAATGTGTAAGCACGAAATAAATTAAGTGAACTCTAACAAGAACTTTTTAATATTGTTTACGCCTAAATCTCTTTTTACACGAATTTTTTTACACGTTTTTTTGGGAACGTATCTATCATGTAAAAATAGAAGAGAGAGAGAGGTATAACACCTGTGGTATCAATACTTATAATACTGGATTGTGAGGACGTAATTTTTTATAACATAGCAATAGGTCTCAATAGATGAGGAGCGCCAATGTTTTTTGTCACTTAACGGCTTGAATTGAAGTGAAGTGCCGGTTAATGTTATTGAGGAAAATCCATTCAGCAAGGAAATCGCATGTAAAAGAAAAAGCCGGCACTAGCCGCTTGCAGCTTGTGTCTTTGTGTTACTTGCTGAGGATATACTTGTTCGCGAAAACCGTTAAGCTAGTCCTAATGTCGTCGCATCTACTAAAAAATGAAAACAAAACGGTGAGGAGTTACGGGATATTTTTTCGAATTTTTGAAGATGCAGCAGCATAAACGTTGGAAATTTCTGCTATAGTAGATGCTTACCGTCGTCAAAATAAATTTCTTTATTCGCAGTATTCAGTTAATCTACACAAAAATTTGAAAATTAAAAATGGATTTTGCATTTTTATACACAGCACCACTTGTGAGTATATTAAGTTAGTGCGGACGTACGTAACAGCCAGAAGGGCTTAGTGTAGATCCACTTTTTATTATATCGACCGATTCAAAATGATTTTCTAAACCGATCTAAGTCTGTTCGCCTGTCCGTCTAGTGTCAGTCCATGTCTTTTTGTGTACAAGTCGCGGATCGCTATTTTTGAGATGTTTTGACGAAATTTGAACATACTTTCGGACGAGCGTTATTGAACATGGTTCGGATCGGTCCACTTTTCCGGCCACTCCTCATATAATGCCCTATTCTGAAAAGTCGTTATATGGGATAAAATTGTAATTTTCAAAATTTGTCGGCAAAAGTGGCTAAGTAAGTAGGAGTATTTCGACTTTGTAAATTGGTATGAAACTTTGGACCGGCTGGGGCAATTTTTTGAAGCCCCTATCACATAACCATTTCTACAGAAATAAATATTTCTTGGTGAAAATGGGCTCGTAATAGTAAATTGACAAGGAAATCTACCTTACCGAAATTGGACCACGCAGGTCTATTTTTTGGACACAACCGCATATAAGGATGCTCACGAAACATAAATCCTAATGTGCCAATAACCCCACTTGTTAGTTTTTTTTGTGATGAAAATTTGTTTATGATAATAATTAATTAAAGAAAATGAAGTGAATCTAATTTGAACTACATGGGTCTATTTCTTCCCCTTCATATGTTAATATTTCACGGGATGGTTTCAGCAAAAAAAGTTAACGGTAGAGATATTAGATCACATAAGTCGATTTATTTTGGAACCCCACTTATATAGGCGCTAATAGCAAACTCTTATATGGAAACAAAGTGTAACCTTCCAATATGCGGTCTTTCATGAAAATTATGGCTTTGTATGAAAATAATGGTATTAATGTATATGAGCGAATAAATAAAGTAGGCGAAGCGGTTTAGGGTATGTAATGGTTGGCGTCGCCAGACTATAATGTTTTTACTTGTTTTGCTAAAATTTTATTTTAAAGTCGCCACTAATGGCCGAAACAACTTCAAAGCGAAGTGTGCGTGATAGGATGTTAAAAAACTAAATTAAAGAAACATTCAACAAACGTAGTAAGTAAAACGTAAAAAAATTTAATTAACTAAATGCGCTGACTAAATGTTGTTTGGCGCCATATATAAGATGAAATGGTCGAAATTATTTACAATCTCTAGCGCCAAAAATGCAACTTCCAATAAACAACAATAAAACAAAAAACAAATTCCAAAAAAAAAAAAACAAAAAAAACAATATGGATAGACTTTCATAAATGATCAGCCATTTTGAAAAGATTTATTGGTTGAAATAAATTTAGGTCACCTACTTTCATATGTGTTCGCCAACGACAAAGCTTTTAGAGTTAGTTAAATAATTTGATAGCATACTGAATAAATCGTAACTTTTATTAAGGAGATAAAGTCGGGTAATAACAAATATTATGTGCATAATATCACGTTATGTGCTGCAATGTATCTTCCATTTTTTTCTAAACACCCCGATATTACTAAAGCGATAAAGCGACTCTGATAAAAAACTTTATTTCCATTTATTTAAAAAAATTCTTTTATATACTTCATGTTTTTTACTCTTTAGCACGTTCACATTCTTTTCCCTGAGCTCTTTTGTCTAATGTTCACATCCAGAGCCCCCATCTTTGATTGACAAGAAAAAACAACCTTCGTGCTGCGTCCGCCATATTCCCGAGTTCTGTCCCCTAGCCCTCTTGTTTGATTCCGTGACCTCTTTTATATGATGGTTACATCCAGAGCCCTCATCTTTGATTGACAAGAAAAAGCAAATTTCATGCTGCGTCCGCCATATTCCGAAATTCCGCCTCCTGGCCCGTGTGCTTGGTTCGGTGACCTCTTTTATTTGCTGGTCACATCCAGAGCCCTTTCCTTTGATTGTCAAGAAAAAAAGAGCTCCGTGCTGCGCCTTCCATTTTTAGTATAGAGCAAGGACATTTCGCCTATCGAATTCTATGTCCCAGCACCTTTGCTTCATTCCCGTGAGCTCTTTTATTTGATGTTCACATGTAAAGCCCTCTTCATTGATTGTCAAGAAAAAAAAGTTTGGGGCTGCGTCCGTCTTCTTCACGCCCATCGCAAAAGTCCCAGGCTGGAGGTAACTATTTTGCTTGCCCCAGATATTTTTGACAGATTTCTCTAGCGATGCTGAATTTGCTGGTTTGGAGCAGCTCGCAAAACACAAAATTCACTAGGTCCCTTCAAAGTAGATCGGCCGCCGATATTGGACCCGCTTGCGTTGTGGGTTTTCGCATTACTATTGTGCTTTCTTCAGTTCGATTGAAGAGGAAAAGTAAAACTTACGGAATTTTTTTTTTCTTTTTTGTCACATAATCCGTTCTAAAGAAAGCTCGAAAAAGCTGTGTTGTTTGCGCTACTGCAAACTCGCTTAAACGGTAGAGTGGAACCTAAAAATATACTGGTTTGTTGTATAATGGAACCGCAGTATTATCTAATAGAACCCAACATTTACCGGATATTGTTTCTTAAAAGGATAAGAACACAAAAGGACATAACACAAATAAAATGTTCAGACTTTATTCACACGTGTTGAATGGACGGTATCTAAAATTCGTTCCAGGACGAGATGACTTTTATTTCCGCTTTAATTAAATTAAGGAAGACATTATTCATATCTCTCATATATAATATACATGTTGTGTGAATATATGAATAGATAAATATATATATAAATATGTTTGTATATCATGACAGCACTTTTAAATTGCAGTCATTAAATTTTCTTCTTCTTCTTCCTTTTTTTTGTTCAGTATTATTTGACGCCACTACGACCTTAAATAATTTAATGACAGAAAACAATTTTTTTTTTATTTTTTTTTTTTTAATTCAGGAAAGTTCCGAGAAGAAAAAGAAATGAAAATAAAAAAAAAAAAGCATAAAAGAAAAGAAGTAAGCGTTACTAAAAAATTACAGTGTTCAAAGGAACGAAAATATATGCATTTTGCATAAAAGACCCTCACATACATACATAGATAATAAAAAATCCTTCAAAAATATTCATGACTTCAGTAAACAAACTTTTCGCTTTTTTTTTTTTTTTTTTAGAGGTTTACATAAAATAATGCAACACATCTATATATGTACGCATAAAATATCTTTAGCCTAATGGCAGGATATTAAACTGGAAATTTGTCGTTGCATTTCCTCTTGCTATAGCAAGGAAATGGCGTCAAACGCCATAACTGTCTGGGTGCATTTAAATTCCTTCTATCGTAGGTGTGCGTGTGCATGTGCATTTGTGTTTGTGTAAGTATGCGTAAACATGTTACATCATCATCATGTTGCGAAGGTCTGTGAATCATGTTTACCATGTATGTCTACTACATACGATACTGACTGACTATTGCCTGCCTTAACTTAAACGATGTTAAGTTCTCTCCAATAGTGTAATATATATATATATGTATAAAGACATAAAAAAGGCATAAAAAAAAATCTGGTTGTTCTATAAATAAAAATTATTTTATAAAAAAGTAGTTCGTCTAAGTTACGTTATGTGTTTTATAAATTACTTTGCGATGATTGATAAGGACTTTTTATGCCATGGTAAGGTAATAAATCTATATGAAGAAATGAGTCAATCAATGGTGGCATAACTATCAAGAACTAATTTTATTCAGTCACCTACTATTACTATAAGTTAGTAGTTAGGTTTTCAATTCTAATCTTAAACAAATTAAATACGTGGCCGCAATAAGCGTTCCTTTTGATCGGTAAGTCATATGTGACTGCGATTTTTTATCCTTTGGTTTGGTTTACGCGACATTACCTTACTTTACTATCCTTTCTTCAATGTTTGCTGCTTTCCCAAGACTTTGGGGCTTTCTTTCTTTCTTTCTTTCTAAACTTTTTTAAGACTACAAATACAAAGAATGAAGAGAGAATTGGCAAACGCACGAAATCTACCGTTTCGCTTGCTTTGCTTAGCGATATGAGGTCATTAAAAAGTGAAAAGCCAAATTAGTGTACCTCGACTTTAGAATTACGAATATAAAATACAAGATGCAGCGGTAAATGTGGACCGCATAAACGCACAAACAAGACCGCATAAAACCAGGTTTGGATGGGGTATAAAAATAGTTTTCGCAAAACAATCAAAAAGTATTTGTTTTGTGTGGTGAATAAGGACCGCATAAACGCACAAAAAAAACCGCACAAAAGCAGGTTTGGATGGAGCCGTAAACAATAGTTTTTGCAACACAATTAAAAAGTTTTTTTTTTATGCGGTAAATAAGGACCGTATAAATGTACAAAAAAAACCGCACAAAAGCAGGTTTGGATGGAGCTATAAAAATAGTTTTCACAAAACAATCAAAAAGTATTTGTTTTATGCGGGGAATAGGGACCGCATAAACGCACAAAAAAAAACCGCACAAAATCAAGTGTAAGTGTATTTGAAATCGGATTTTTTCCCCACAGAAGCTTACTACATTTTTCTTTCAGACCATAGTGTTCGAATTTGAGACTCCACTGAGTACTTCTACTCTCGACCAGCATAAAACTCTAAGTCCATTCAATAAGACAATAAGTTTGTCCGTTCTTCCGCCTTTGCTGGTGGAACTCTTACGACCGCAAGAATGCAGATGCAGTTAGTGATGGTTACACTCCAAACCCCTCCCCCTCCAACAGCTAAGCAACTAATTTACAATTTGTACGACACATTGAACCTAACTTGAACTTAAACTTTGCGCCAATATTCGGAAGGATATGAAACTTCAATAAAAAACTGAGCGTAGCTCCCATAAACACACATAAGTCTGTTGCTTAGAAACCGCAAAAAGTATATTGTTGGATCTAAGGCACTCAACGAATATTTTCTGAGCGTCTCTCAAAGTCCCGTTGCAGAATGTGTCTCGAAAAACACTAATATGCCCATATTTTACAAAATATTCTACAAATCTAACGGTATACGAAAGCTTACTGCTTATTACTTGCTCAATAACTTCGCTTTATATAAGCGTGAACATGTTATTTGGAGACTTTAACAAACATCACGCCGCCCACATGGAAATTGTAAACAATAAACGCCGATATGATCTTGTCTGCCGTGTGACCTATGCATTTTATGTCCAGCAACGTTGTAGGTATAGCTTATTGGCATAACACTGTCTGCAGAAACCCTTAACAAGTAGTGATTAATTCAAATTAATTATCAGCACTCTTCCAAAACAATGGCTTAGCTTTACTAAGGCAATGTGAAGCCTTGGCATGTAAAGATGGTTTCATTTTTGTGTAGTAAAAAAACATCATATAGCGTATTCCGTCAGATATTTACCTCCTGTTTAAATCAATATATTTTTTTCCCAAAAGCACAGAATTAGAAAACTACCTACACAAAAAATGCAAGGCCATACCGAGGAAAAAACCGCGAAGAATTTTTAATATGACTTATTCTCTGTGTATTATTATGAGTGCTCAAAATTCGTTCTACGCAGCACAATTTCAGATTCTTTCCTGCTTCCTTTTCTTTCGTGTTTATATTCATCACCGAAGGATAAGAGGTATATTCTTTTTTTCAAAACGTTTGCAACGCTCAAAGATCCTATAAAGTATCTTTGATCCTATAAAGTATGCTTGATTAACATCAAATTCTAAATCGATTTAAGCATGTCCATCTGTCCGTCTGTGTAATGTCTGTTGTAAACCTCCTCCTGGTCGCAAAAAAGACTTCAAAATTGGCAGAAACATTGCTAGTTCTTGCACGCTAAATCGGCCCAAATCGATCGAAGGATCGATCACATTGTGTAAACTGAGAATATCTGTGTTTTCTAAAAGCAATAAGGAAATGGTTTTTTGATCATTACGCATACTCTAACAGACTATAAAAGATAAATGTACAAAAATTTGAAAGCGCACAAGCAGGCTTCAAAACCCCATAAAGTATGTAACATGTCCGTCTGTCCATTTGTGCCGCTGCCCAACTGTGTAGTATGTATGGTAAAGGCACTCCCCTTGTGAAGATATCGTCCACAAATTTACAAATGACACGCCCTCAACGTCCACACGCCTATGCAACAACAAATGTGAACACCTCCGCTTTGTGCGTTTTTAGCTTCTTACTCATAAAATCCATGCGCCACATTAATTTCCACTTTCATTCTGAAAGTAAAAAAGGTCAACCACTCCCACCTAAAATTGTAGAGAATGAAAATTCAGTTCTATTCATTTTCTGTTGTCTTCTTTAGGATGACGGTGTTGGGTATAAAAGATTCGTTCATGACCGAATATCATTTTCTTACTTGTTGTTTTTGTTTTCGTTCATTTCTTGGTTTGTGGCTTTTTGTGCGCCTTTTAAAAAGTCAAGTGTCAAGTTTCTTAGAACAATCGTTTCACGTACGTGTAATCTTATGCTCTGTGTGTATTACCAATTAACTTTTTCTACCCATGCAATGCGTGATGTCATATATATCTTTTATTATTAAGAAGCATTGCGCTATTGTTTTTGAAATTTTGTAAAAAATTATTTTCGCATTCACTTTTTTTTTGCACTCAGCAACTATTGGAATTTTCTGAATGCTTATAGAAATTACGAGAGTTTAACCATCTAATCGATATACTACGCATATTAGAGTTTCAATCATATATTTGGCTAATCATTCATTTTCTTCATAGTCTTCGAAATTCAAACGCTTTCTAAATTAAATTCCAATGGATTTATATCTCGTAAAAATGATTTTCATATTATTTTTTCTAAAAGTCATGGGAGATGTGTCCGACTTTGGCAAAATGCCTCGAGGAGCTTTTTAAGAAAATAATCAAAAATCAACTCGGGCAACATTTTCTTAATTACAAACTCGACGCAATAGTTGATAAATCGGAGCTTGTATCGAAGTACCTTCGCATCTAAGATAGTTTCGAATTTTACAACCGTTACAACTGTAGCTTTTAAACTAATGGTCGGAAGGTGACGAAATTTTAAAACATTTCACTTGAAAGATGGCACTATCTAAAAATCATAAGGCTCCGGAGTCATTAATAACTCTTTATGGTGTTAACCTATCATAGTCATAGGACAACTCCCCATGGTATTATCATAACTCCTCATGGTGTTATCCTATGACCTATCATAGTCATAGGATAACTCCCCATGGTATTATCCTAACTCCTCATGGTGTTATCCTATCCACGCCATAAGATAACTCCCCACGGTGCTATCCTAACTCCTCATGGTGTTATCCTATCATCGCCATAAAATAACCCCCCACGGTGTTATCCTAACTCCTCATGGTGTTATCCTATCATAGTTATTGGATAACTCCCCATGGTATTATCCTAACTCCTCATGGTGTTATCGTATCCGCGCCATAAGATAACTCCCCACGGTGTTATCCTAACTCCTCATGGTGTTATCCTATCATCGGCATAAGATAACTCCCCACGGTGTTATCCTAACTCCTGATGGTATTATCCTATGACCTATCATAGTCATAGAATAACTTCCCATAGTGTTATCCTAACTCCTCACGGTGTTATCCTATCATCGCCGTAAGATAACTCCCCACGGTGTTATCCTCTCTCCTCATGGTGTTATCCTATGACCTTATTGAGTGCGATGTATTATATGGGCATTAAGGGTTTTCTGTTTCAAATTACTGAATATTATAAATGGGGCGATAAAGTATTTAAAATTTTTTTGGCCGGCGATTCTTGCGGCAATGAGGCGTTCATTAAAGCAAGTTTTTGAAGAAAATCCATTAAATTTATTTGTGCACTACTACGTGATACCTATTGAATATTTGCTTTTAATATTTTTAACTTCAATCCACTAATTTCAGTTTTTCTTAGTATAGTGTATATATATATCTATATGTAGCAAATTTACTTCTTCTATTAATAAAATATTTGTAATATTTTTCACATTATACTCAAGAGATTTTTTTTGTTCATTTTTGTTAATTTGAAAAATGGTATTTTGTTTTTTCACAATGGCATTCAAAAATTTTTATTACTTTATTTATGCTCTTGTGTATGTATATAGCAAATGAATTAAATTTTTTTTTTCTTCTTGTTCAACAATAAACAATTGAAATGTCTTTAGAAATTTTTCTATTTTTGAATCAAGAGGAGGTTAAGGTGACTATTAATAAAAGGAGAAAAAGGAGGTCAAGCCTGGGTTACAAATTAATTAATGACTTTACTTGTAATTTAAATCTTTTTTATGCAAAAAAATATTAAATGACAATGTAAAAAAAAAAATACAAATTAAGTTCAACAAAAGAAACAAGAGAAAGAGAAAGAAACAAGATTGTAGTCATTTTAATCGAATCTTGTATCCATTATACAGAATATTATACATTTTCGTACTTTACCATAACTACGGTCAGGTTAGAATTCGTCTCTTGCTTTTAGCTGCCATTGCCGTCGAGCCAAGCCCATTTTCAAATATAATAGTAACCAAGATCGCCATTTTCAAATTTCATTTTTAACTGAAATAATGCATAAATAATGCAGGAAGGATGGACGGACATTCAAACTAACACAGAAACTTAAAGGGACCAAGAATGTTAACTTTGAATAAAAAAGATTCTGCAATGCCAATATAACGTGCCGTTGTTTTCCTTTCACAGAGGTCGTGTATTTTTCAGATTTTTTCGTGCTTTAATTACTATCAACGGTATTAATTTGCATTCGGTTGTGGGCGCGGTAATCTTGGTCGTGTTAATCTAGCGTTGTGGTAATAAAAAACTTAATTAAAAAGAAAATTTCAAAAAAAATAAAAAAACGTAAGAAAGTTGCATTCATCTGAGGCCGAATATCGCATACTCACCACCTTTAAAATCTTTAACGTCACACGCTTTTATTTATGGTTATAAAAAAGTAAATGCGATAAATTTCATCTTTCCCTTTTTAGTCCACTCAAAGGTATTGTTCAGAAGAATCCAATCCACCAAAAATTTTAAACTGCAATTCATCCGAAATGCGTATGTAACAATGAACTTTGAAGAACCGCTTGCTATTGCAAGGAATAAGAAAAATCTGTCATGTTCTCATCTGACGGCAGGGAGCTCACAATCAAAATAAATTTTCGTTTTTGTGTCGATTCAGGAAAAACTTGAAAAAACAATTTCTTGTTTCTATATAAACTTTGTGCATGCTATCAGAGAAATAACTGTTTCGTGATGGCAATATTCGAAATAAAATATATTCGATAAATTTTAAAAGAAGTGCTCAGTTTTATTAAAAAACTTCTTTAAACCGGCACATACGACGGGAGACGGAAACACTATAGTGCTGGTGGGAAACGGTCCAATATTAAATAGCTCAAACCACTTCGCATAGTACAGTTATCGATATAACGACTTACGAAAATAAATTGTTGTCAGTTAACGCTCTTCCTTGGGTCAAAGCATTTCACTGTACCGAACTGCAGCTTGAACACAAAAATGCATGGACAGACAAGTTTAGATCGATTTAGAAAATGATTCTGAATCGATCGTTAGAATAGATCGATTTAGAAAATGATTCTGAATCGGTCGTTAGAATAAAAGGTAGGTCTATCTTAAGCTCTTCTGGGTGTTACATACGTCCGCACAAACTTACCACAAGTGGTGTCGGATGTAATTATGGTTGTAGGTTAAAAGTATTTTAATAAGACGGACACCCAAGACTAGATTGATTTAGAAAATGCTTCTGAATAGCCCGGTATAATAAAAGGTGCGTCTGTCTCAAATCCTTGTGGCTGTTGCATACATCCGTCTTTGTACTATAAATGGCTAAAAATATATATGGATAGACAATAGGCGGATGGATGGACAGACAAGGTTAAATCGATTTAGAAAATTATTCTGACTCGATCGTTAGAATCAAAGGTAGGTATATTTTAAGCCCTTCTGGATGTTACATACATCCGCACGAACATACCGTAGGTAAACAAGAGAACAAGACAGACAGCCAAGATTAGATCGATTCAGGACGTACTTCTGAATTCTCCGGTATAATAAAAGGTGGGGCTGTCTCAAATCCTTGTGGCTGTTGCATACATCCGTCCTTACTTAACTTACCCTTGTACTCTAAAAGACTTAAGTTATAAAAAGTTATAAAAACATTGACAATGAGCACTAACCAGTCGCAAAGTGTAGCAAAACAAAAAAAAATACGAAGCTCGAATATTAAACAGACGCAACTAAACGAACGCAAATATATTCTTTTTCATAAAAAATGGTTTTTCTTTTCCTTTTTGCACAAAGTTCTCCTATTTGCTTAACAAAGTTCAAAATCTTCTTTAAAGATATTTATTTTATTTAATAATAAAAATGGAAAAAGTGCATCAGTCTTTGTGTTGGTATTACTGTTAAATGGATTAAAAATCTTGAATTCGTTTAACTAATAATAAAACACTTAATTGTTGCATTGTTGCACTTAGCCGTCATATGTAGATAGATGGATATAAATGGAATTTCAGCTTGATTCAACTAACATTTGAGATGATGATACTCTTCTCCATTCTGCGTTCAACATTTTATATTTTTATTCCTCTCTGTACGATGACGATACGATGATTATAATAATGTTGTTGTTGTTGATGATGATGGGGATGATACACAAGACTCGAATAAATGAATGAATGAATGGTGATATGAACGATCACGATTGAATTAAATTAAGTAAAATTTAATTTAAATGGATTAAATCATTAAACCAGTCAAAGTAGTTAAATATGCGACAACAACGAACAGCGAGTGATAAATAAAATTAATAAAATAATTTTCAAAAAAAAAAAAAATATATAAAAAATAAAAATAAAATTAAATCAAGTTGAATAAATGATTAAGTAAATTATGACAAACTTTTTAAATTGACTTCAAAAAATTTACACACTTCGATGCCAATCAACCTGGCACTGTAGATATGTCTCGATTCATCAATGAATTCGCCAAAAAAAAAGGAGAATTGATGCAAAAGAATTGCTCCAGTAAGCAAAGGAAACGATTCTCTTTGAAATTAGAAGACACACGATACCATGCCATCGCCATTTATCCTGCCGTCTGTTACTCTCCGGCAAATTGAATTGATTTGCATTCCTACAAGAGATTTAACCTCTTTACCCTTTAACACCTTGATCGTCACGAATCAATAAACCTGGCAGAGTAGATATGTCTCGATTCACTAATGAATCGAAGCCAAAAAAAGGAGAATTGATGCAAAAGAATTGCTCCAGTAAACAAAAGAAGCGATTCTCTTCGGAATTAGAAGACAGACGATACCATGCCATCGCCATTTAACCTGCCGTCTGTTACTCTCCAACAAATTGAAATTATTTGCATTCCTACAAAAGATTTAACCCCTTTACCCTTTAAGAACTTGATCATCATGAACCCATTTTACAATGTCGTGGTGCTTATCTATCTGTTTAGAGCTCACGATAGCAATTTGATGAATACAATTTTAGTTGATGGCCATAGGCCAATTTTCAAAATGGGCATGGTTCGCCAACAGTCATGCCGACAACAAACAAAATATTGTTATTGTGAAGTCAAAGTACCGTATTTTTCGGACTATAAGACACACCTACATAGAAAAAAGGACTCAAATTTTGGATACGTCTTATGGTCCGAAGGCAACATTGAAATATTTTTTCAATAAATCGTCTCTTAATTTAAAGTACGTGAGGAAGGACAACGATAGATCAGATGAAAATAATAGGAACGTTGACAGTAACGAGACGAGTGACACTACCGAGAGTGAAGATGGACTGAATATACCTACTAGGAGCTATGTTTGTGATCCGAAAGTAAAATTAAAATATATTTTTCTAAAAATCATCTTATAAACGTGTAGCGCATTTTATCGTCCGGTGCGTCCTATGGTCCGAAAAATACGGTATTCTCGGTCAAAATCCTGAGTTAAGGCTAATGGTAAAACTTGATTTAAAAACCGATATAAATAGTCCCTAGGGTCACCTAAACTATCAATAGATATTACATCACTGTTCTGCATTTTACTGGGTATGGGTGTTGGAGGGCTTAAAAGCCATATCTGGCTTAATGTTGGCGGTTAATGCTATCCCGTCGATATTCGACTTCATCTGATTTCTACGATACTGTATATAAAATCATAAGCCTTAATGACTCTAGTTCTCATTTAGCTCAGATCTTTCCTTTCATTACATTAAGCAAGTTATGCGATCTCTAATGAAAACCATATAATAATTAATTTCTTAATTTTATTTATAATTTTTCAGTTCATCATTCACTTGGAAATTTGTGTAATTTTCTAAGATGCCAGCGGAAACGAAAACACCAACCGCCAATGAGACGGAAAGTCCATCCAAGGGTAAAAAATCCTCAAGTTCTTCAGTTTCGAAAGCCGCTTTGGCTCGTGTTACCTTATTGGACGGCTCCATTTTGGATGTAACCATAGAAGTAAGTATTATTCGTTTGCCTTTATTTCAATGATTTGTAATTGCGTTCCCTTACCTCAAAAATTTAGCGAAAGGCCAAAGGTCGCGATTTATTAAATTCTATATGTGCTGGTCTTAATATAGTCGAGAAAGATTACTTTGGCCTCACGTATGAAACGCCAACGGATCCTAGAGCTTGGCTGGACCTTGAGAAACCGGTATCGAAATTCTTTCGTTCGGATCCTTGGCCTCTGCATTTCGCAGTAAAATTTTATCCACCGGAACCATCGCAGTTACAAGAAGACATAACACGTTATCATTTGTGTCTGCAAGTGCGCAATGACATTTTGGAAGGACGCTTGCCGTGCACGTTCGTAACGCATGCTCTGTTAGGTTCATATTTGGTGCAATCGGAAATGGGTGATTACGATGCCAAAGAGATGCCCGATCGGAGTTATTTGCAAGATTTTAAGATTGCACCAAATCAGACCGCAGAACTGGAACAGAAAGTTATGGATTTGCACAAAGACCATAGGTAGGCTTAGATGTAAGAAAGAGTGGAAAGTATATCTGAAAGTGTTATTAATTTTTATTTTAGAGGTAAATCTCCTGCGGTAGCTGAGTTGCATTATTTGGACAATGCCAAAAAATTGGCCATGTACGGCGTGGACTTACATCCAGCTAAGGATTCAGAAGGTGTAGACATTATGCTAGGAGTTTGTGCTTCCGGTCTATTAGTTTACCGAGACAAGTAAGTGACGTATTTTTACACACTTAGGTAAGATTAAGTCGTGGAGCCAAAACTCTTGTCAAGGCATCTCAAAAGTTTGCAACACTGTAGGATGAACAGATTGAAAACGACTCTATATTGATCGTTATAGCAAATCCTTTTGAGCATTACATACATACCTATAAATTTGATAGACCACTTGTGGTATAGAGTATAAATAGCCGGATTGTTGCAGACTAAATGAATGTGAAGAATTTGGATCGGATGACGGTCCCACAGAAACGTTCTTAGAAAGAATAATAATTCATATGACAGTCTAGATGTCCGATGCTGATTAGATAATGATAATTTCCCATATTATTTTACAGTTCTAATTGGACTGGATTGATTTATTTTTTGGGCCCTTTTTCCTTATAACGGTAAAATGTTTACGTCTCTAATATTTGACATTTTGAATGACAAAAGTAGGTGAAGAAGTCGAAGTAGGCGGAGTGATGTAAGAAGAATGTTTGGTCTGGGCCGATTATAATAATGTGTAAATATGTTTTTCCTCTAGACTACGCATCAATCGCTTCGCTTGGCCGAAAATCTTAAAAATATCCTATAAACGCCATCATTTCTACATTAAAATACGTCCTGGAGAATTTGAGCCACACGAGGTAACCATAGGCTTTAAATTACTCAATCATCGTGCGGCGAAAAAATTATGGAAATCTTGTGTAGAACATCACACCTTCTTTCGCTTAATGACACCTGAACCGCCTAGTAAATCGTCATTGTTTCCTAGGTTTGGTTCGAGATATCGTTATTCCGGCCGGACAATGTACGAAAGTAAAAAGAATCCCGTCGATAGGGAGGCACCGAAATTCGACAGAAGTTTATCAGGACGTCGTCTAACATCACGCAGCATGGATGGTATAAATAGAAATACTAAATAAAGCTTTTGCTAACTCTTATGTCTGATAATTCCAGCTTTGGCTTTAGCCGAAAAGGAAAAAGATGCTCAGAAACGTCACACCATGGCTCATCCACCTGATCACATACCCGACTTGGATTCGCCACGTAGTCGCAGTCCTATTAAAAAAGATAAAAAAGAAAAGGTAAAGGTAAGGTTGTAAATATCATGTGTTTACGATCCTTCTAAACTTACTCTTAGAGTATCAAAGACAACACAAAACCTATTTCACTTATATTTTTATATGTTTTTAATTGTTCTCAACTCCCATACTCTATCAAAGTAATTAAAAATAGTTTCTTTCTCTACTCTTTATCAAATTTATTTTCTTTATTTATATATATATAATTTTCATGTTTGTGACATGTTATCCCCCTAACACACGTACTAAGCTTTCCATATGTCGTGACATATAACTTGAAAAAGAGCCGTATGATGATGTTTCTCTGCTTTAAATAATATTTCCTTAAAAGTTTACAAAACTATTACTCTAACTTTCTCTCTTTCTCTCTATGTGTCTCTCTTTCTCTCTAATTCATTTATTCATTTTTTGTATATGCGTTAAAAGTTAATACGTGAGTCTAGCACTGGTACAGCTTCGGCTTCTTCGCAGAGTTCCCTCGAAGGTGATTACGAGACAAGTACTACCGGTGCTGCGGCTGATGTTGCCTCGGCAGCTGCCGCCTTTTTGGCCGATAATCAGGTTAAACGTTTTTTCAACTTCTCTCTTATGCAGTGCCTTATAAAGTATATCTCACTTTCTATGCTATTCTCTCTATATAAAAATTGACGCCAAAGTTTATCCATTTTTGTATTATTGTTGGTTGTTTTTTTTTTTTTTTTTTTTAATTTTTCCAAATATTCATTTTCTTCTTTTGATTTTACCAGAACACGCTAAAAGTTAGCTAAAAGGTGCAATGCTATTCTACTTTTAATTCAATTGATGTAAAAGTTTTTCCATTTTTTTTTTTTTTTTTGGTTGTTTTTTTTTTTTTTTTTTTAATTTTTCCAAATATTCATTTTCTTCTTTTGATTTTACCAGAACACGCTAAAAGTTAGCTAAAAGGTGCAATGCTATTCTACTTTTAATTCAATTGATGTAAAATTATTGTAAACTGACTGAAGCCTATTCCAAAGCAATCCTTTACTCAAATACAAAGCCGCATATAATTTGCCGCATATATATGTAACGGCATACTATAATATCAACCATAAACATTATCTGCTTTAATTAAAGAATATATGCACTGCGGCTGAAAAGCGAAATAAGATAATAAAATTTAATTAAATCATTCACACAACTTCCAGAAGAGAGAGGTCGACTTAAGTCTGTAGTTGGTTCGATTATTTTCTCTTTAACTATTCAAAATCGCTCATTTCTCTAAACAACATTAATTTCTTTACTACTATTGTGTATTAACTGCTGTGAACATTATACTCGGGCGACGCCGACCGTTACATATCCTACACCACGTCGACTAATACAGTTATTCGCTATTATCATACTCCAAAAGTAAACATCATTATCATGAAAGTCCTCATGAAAGCCCGCATATTGGAATGGTACACCTATGTAATTCAAATTCCCTACAGTTATTTTTTTCCTGAAACGCTTTATTAACATATCGTGAACGAATTATTAAAATATCATGAGATATCTTATATAGAGTGGGGGAAGAAATAGACCCATGTGCTTCAAATTAAATTCACTCAGTTTTTTTATTTAATTACTATCACAAGGAAATTTTCATCACAAAAAAATTAGCAATTAGGCTTTTTTTGGCATATTAGAGTTTACGTTTCCAGAGAATCCTTATATGCGGTGGTATCCAAAAAACCGACTTACATGGTCCAATTTCTTACATGGTAGATTTCTTTGTTTTCTGTTATGAGCCAATTTTCACCTGCAACATTGGCAATTCGATCTTTAGTTTTCGCAGAAACGGTTATATGCGACGGGGCTCAACAAATTTCCCCAGCCGGTCCAAAGTTTTCACACCAATTTAAAATGGGGAAATATTGCTATTTAGTGACTTTCGCGGAGAAACTTTTAAAATTCCAATTTTTCCTCATATAAAACAGGCGGACGGACGGACACACAAGCTTAGATCGATTTCGAAAATGCTTCTGAATCGATCGGTATAATCAAAGGTGTAATATAAACTTGAACATGTGATCGCTAGCCTTCACCTTTCTGATTTTGAAGCTCCGCCGTTGTTTAAACTGTTTTTTTTTTTTACTTATTATTGCCAAATTTCCAAAAATCGATATGAGAAACCTTCTTTTGCTGTTATGCAGCAAATCAAGATCCGCTGAGATATGTAAAAAATATATGAGAAACCTGGTTTTGATGTGCATATGCTTGATAATATATTTTCTGACAATAATCCCGCTTTCGATTATATCAAGGTAGAAGTGACACTTGTATTCTTCTCTGAAATGGACAACTTTTTTTATTTTAATTTGTGGTGAAAGGACCTGACAAAAAGAACAAAGGCGCCATTTTTTTAATGCTGATTTTTTCCTTTTTCAAAATAAAAGTTTTTTCCGCATAGGCGTGTGGGCGTTGTGGGCTTTTCCTGTGAAAAGCCCAAATTCTTTTGCAAATTTGTAGACGATATATTCATTTTCGTTAGCGGGGAAATGTTTACCACAAATACTACACAGATGGACAGACGAGCAAACAGACATGTTTAGGTGCATTCCAAATTTGAAGCTGACCAAGAATTTATTTACTCTGCGGGTTTCTACCGTTTTCAAAGGTATTGAAAGAAGAATTAAACTATACTATTAGGTAGGCGTGATCAATTTTGTAAGGATGCTACAGCACCATCCATAGAATGTGCATTCACATTTTTATACATTTATCTGCTAGAGTTTATAAGCAATGAACAAAAACAGAATTTTTCATTCCGTTTTGAAAAACAAGGAGGCTCTCAGTTCAGGTAAAGCTGCGAGCGTATCCCGCCATCGATTTCGCCCATTTTCAACACCAAGCTGCGTGCAAGATCTTGCAATGTTTCTGCCAAACGTAAAGTCTAAAGCTTCATTTTTACGGATAGGAGAATACTTACAACAGACATCACACAGACGAACAGACAGGCGGACAGTCAGACGGACGGACAGACAGGTGGGCAGACAAACGGACATACAGACGGACAGAAAGGCAGACACACAGAGGAACAGGCAGACCGACGGACCGATATTCTTAAACAGAAGTAGAATTTGATTCTGATCGTATTCGTACATATACTTTGTGGGATCTCTAAAATTTCTTCCTGGGCCTTGCAAAGGTTTTGACAAAATGAATGTACCCCTCATCCGCCGGCGATGGGTATGAAACGGTATGCGCTTTATTCACGCAATATTGCCGTTATTTCCATTGCGATAGCTGCCTCACTATGGGTACCAATTATACTTGGACACATTTATTTCAAATACATTTTCCATAGCGTATCTTTCCGGGACGGAGCAACGACTGAATGCGCCAAGAACGAATTGGCTTTACTTTAAGGATCACAACTACTTATTCTCAGTAACTCTGGCTTATGTTAGAGTAATTTTCACTTTTGTTGCCCTTGTACATAACTGATTTTGTCTTTTTTCTTCTTTTTGCTTATTCGAATAATTAATATAAAATTTTGAAGCGAACTCATTCACCTACACTTCGACACAAATACAAAATTGCTTATCGGCTTAAAAGCTTAAAAATACGAAATGCTTTAATTTAATCCTGCATTTGTAATATGTTTCTTTTAAAAACTAGCGTTAAAAAGTATTTTTGAAATAATGATGCAACGGCACAATGCGTTTTTGTAGCCATTGCGATTATACGTTTATATTATCAGCTTCAAGTAAATAAGAGATGAATTTGGAAAAATTCAGAGTTTAAAACTCTTAGATTTACTGAAAAACCCGCTTAAGAATTTCTATAACATTCATACACATACCTATTATTAACGAAAGTTTTTTACTCAAATTCATTCCAAAGTAAAATATTTTCATTTTTATTATCCACTAATACTCCTGAATGCACAATATACATATATATATATATATACACCTAACTCTCTTTTTACACAATAGATACTTTCCCAAAAAATACGAGTAAAAAAGTTCGTGTAAAAAGAGAATTAGGTGTAAACAATATTAAAAAGTTCTTGTTAGAGTTCAATTAATTTGCGAGAACAAAATCTACCGAGTTTCGGCGACTTTTTCTGAGAATAATTTAAACGCTTCGTACACTCGTCGAAAAATCTCGCTCTTTGCTCTGTGAGATTCAAGAAAAATTCCTGGAATATTAAAAATCGTGGTAAAACAAAATAATTCGAGTAAAAAAAGAATTTTCTTTTCTTTTGAACTTGTGTTAAATCAAATTCGTGTAAAAAAAATCGTGTAAAAAAGAGAATTGGGTGTATATATATATATTTATATATATATCAGTATATCTACGCTTAATACTCAATAAATATTTTCTTCCTATTTATTTAATCAGATAAAAATCTTTTAATTATTTATTTTTTCAATTTATTTATTTATATGATTTTAATGAATTTTTTTTAAGGAGGCTGAAAAGGAGGCCAAGTTAAGAGAAAAGAAACAAAAAGAAAAAGAAGAAAAGGAACGTAAAGAAAAAGAGAAGAAGGAAAAAGAAAGGAAGGAAAAAGAGAAAAAAGAGAAAGAGGCTCGAGAAAAGGCTAGCAAAGAGAAACCGGAGAAATTCACGGCTGGAACAGCTACGGAAGGCCTTAATGGTAACACCAATTATTATAAACGATTCTACTTTTAGATGCTAACTGAACCTTTCATTATCACCTTTCAGGCAACGAGAACTTGAACGATTCCCAGAAGTCCGGGAAGCAAAAGGTAAATTGATATTTACATCTCTGACAATCAATCGATTCATAAAAGGAAGAATATAAACAGTTGATTAAAAACAGATTTTCTACGACACTGTACACAACAACATTTGTTTTGATAATTGGTTGTAACTTAGATTTTTTATCCTTCCTTTATTGTTACTATAGTGTGTTTTACTTTACTAGCCCCTATCTTCTGTTTATCGGTTTTCATCTTATTTTGACTTTGGTTTTATCTCTGTTTTGTTTCTTTTTTCTTAAATCCTTTTTATGATTATGATTTTACAACTCTGGTACACCTTTACAACACGCTATACGACACTACTACTACTACTACTACATGTCATCATAATAACTTCGGTTTGTTGTGATGGACGATCTGACAATAGGGTGGTGGCTTGTTTTTGTCGGGACGCCGAAGCAAAAGTGGTTCGCCTACCAAAGAAGTTAAAGATAAGGAAAGATCTGCTAAGGATAAGCTTGGAAAGGAAAGAGAAATGGTACCTGTTGTTGCAAGCGATACCTCAGCTCCTGGTTATGTGAAACCTTATGAATACACTGATGGTGATGGCGAGATTAGTCCAACACGCAAATCTTATATACCAGGCGGTTTTCGTTACGATCACGATCCTGACAGTGCTAAACGCGCTTCAGAAGGGCAAGATCAATTATCGCCCTCAGCTCAGCAAAAGAAAATTGGCTTAGCATTTAACTATGCCCCGGGCAATGAAGAAGCTTTGAAGAAAACTGCTGAGAAATTAAAATCTGGTCAGCTGTCCCCTCGGACTCGTGACAAACTAAATAAAGGACAGCTGTCTCCTAAGACCAGAGAAAAACTCTTAAAAGAAGTTAACCTTTCTCCTACCACACGGGCTAAATTGCAAGGTAGCGCTGTTGATGCTGCCGCCGAACCTCTTCGAGATACTCAAAAACGTTCATATTCACCCACCAAAGGTCAAATGCAAGGTTACAGCTCTGGAGCGCCAGGCAGTTATAAGCCTCTAATGGCAGATCCCACCAAGGCTTTCTTAGATTCTGAAAGATATAATAGAGAACATGGAATAGATACTTCTACTCCAAGCAGAGAGGGAAAATCTGTCACTGCTTCACCCAAATCACTTGGCAAAGGGTCCAAACCCGTTGCGCCACCAGTAATTCCTGCAAAAGCCAGGGCTGCAACACCCGCTAAGCCCAAAAAGAAGCGAGTTAAAATTATGGTAATAACTTCCAAATTTGATCCTTCGACCAAGCGAATAGATTCAGAGAGCGGTGCGATCGAACACTCAACCGGCATTTTAGACCCTGCTACTGGCTTAATCGATACGAAATACGGTGTAATTCATCCTCAGAAAGGTACTCTGCTAGCGTTGAATACCAAGACGGGTGAAAATGAAACCTACCAGGGGGAAATTGATCCTAAAACTGGTAATATCCATTTAATTAATGGCGTTAGCGATCCGCAAACTGGTCGTTTGAACGAATCTCTCGGACAAATAATATGCATAACCCCTCAGGAGGACCCTGTCGTCGAGTTAACGGTGATAACTAGCCGTATTGATCCGAATACCGGTAAAATCGATATAGTTAATGGTGAAGTTGAACGATCTCTGGGTGTCTTGAACATGGAAACAGGCTTATTGGATACGAAGTACGGTGAGATCAATACTAGAGCAGGTGAATTAAAAATAGTCGATCCTAAGTCCGGTAAAATGGTAGTAACTAAAAACGTTAAAATCGACCCAGCTACGGGCCAAATATCTATTTTGGGCATTATTGATCCTAAAACTGGAAAACTGGATCCCAATCAGGGTCGGCTTATAGAAGCTGGCCAACAAATTGATCCTATCGTTGAAGTGACTTCTTTATCCGGTAAATATGATGCAAAGAAGAATGTTATCGATTCGAAAACCGCTCAGTTGGAAACATCAGGCGGACAGTTCGACCCGAAGGCTGGAAAAGTTGACACTAAATATGGACAAATTGATTTGGTTAAGCATACCATCACATTTACAGACCCTAAATCAGGTAAATCCGTAACACGCGATATTAAAATCGATCCATCAACCGGGCAAATTGTACTCAAGAATCAAATCAATCCAAAAACCAATAAACCTGATAAAGACTATGCTCGCATTATTTGCTTACGTATCGTGCAACAAAGAGTAGATCCCAAGACCAAAAATCCGATTTCACAAATTAGCACCGCTAAAGATAAAGATGTTATTGTCGATCCCAAGTCCAATCAAATTTGGATGCCTACTGGTGCTGTCGATCCTAATACAAAGGAACCGCAATATGTTTCCAGTAGTGTGGATCCAAAAACGGGTTACGTAATCACCATTTATGGCTATCTGAACCCAAAGACAAACGAAGTCAAGAAACAAACCAAGCTAGATCCGAATCTTTTCAAGGTTGAACCTTCTTCCGGCAAAATATACACAGCCACCGGTGATGTCGACGCGGCTACTGGTGAACCCGTATACGCCACCACCCAAGTAGATCCCGACTCTGGAGAGGTATACACCAAAATAGCCCGCGTTAATCCCAAAACGGGCAAAATTGTTTTAATACGCATTTTACTTATTTCCAAAGTCGATGAACGCGGCCGTCCCGAAGAGTTGGATCCGGAAACTTGTGAAATTGATCCTGTCTCGGGGCGGGTCCTTAAATTCTTTAATAAAACTGTCTATGTTTACAATATGATTGATCCTATTACCGGTGAAATCGTGCAGGTTGATCCCAATGATCCACGTTTCGCAGGCGCTCGTACTACTGTTACACACACCATGACATTAACTGGTGAAATTGATCCTGTAACCGGACGCATTAAGAGTGAATATGGTGATATAGATCCGAACACCGGGGACATCGATCCAGCCACAGCTATACGCGATCCCGTTACAGGCAAACTCATACTTAATTATGCCCAAATCGATCCATCACACTTTGGCAAGCAAGCCCAAATTAGTACCACCACCGAAACAGTACCGATAACTCGTCAACAATTTTTCGATGGCGTAAAGCATATGGGAAAAAATGCCTTGAGGCGTGATTCTGAAGCTTCGGATTCCGAAGACGATATGACCCATGAATACGAGACGGAAAACGTTAAGGATATCGTTATTGGTGGTAATAAGCAGAGTGCTGCACAAAATAAATATGTTACGACACCTACGGTTGTCAAGACAACAACCAAACAAGTTTTGACCAAAAACGATGATGGCGTTACACACAATGTGGAAGAGGAAGTACGCAATTTGGGCACGGGCGAGGTGACATTTTCAACACAGGAACACAAGGTTTGATATAAAAGAAAAAACCAATTTTTTTTTTTTTTAAATAGCGGGAGTGAAAGAGATAAGAGTACAACAAAAGGTTTTTTTTGGGTATAAAATTTAAAGGCCCCTAAGAAAGATGCTTCCGGACGCATAATATGAAACCAAAAAGAAAGCAATACAAATAAAATGCGCTCAGCTTTTATTAGTTAAAAAGGGCTTTTTTAATTATTCACTTTCGTCATCTCTCTCATTCCCGATGCTTTAAGCTTAGCTTTTAGGGCTTTTTCGGATTTTTTTTTTTTAGTTCTGAAAAGTAAGTAAAGTTTCACTTAAATAGCATGTATGTATATACGCATATGCAGCCTAATAAATACTTTTATGGCATTTCTTTTTAATTTCCCATAAAAGATCCATTTAAATAGCATGTATATATATATATATACAAATACGCAAATGCAGCCTAGTAAATGCTTTTATGGCCATTATTTTTAATTTTTATAATTTTTATCCTCATTTTTGCTTGCTTATCTAAATGTTCATCATAACAATTTAATATCATAACTGCAGGCCGATACACCTGCCGCGGATATAACCAGCGGTGCTTACGTTACTGCCACTGCAGTGACCACACGCACTGCTACTACTCACGAGGATTTGGGTAAAAAAGCAAAAACGGAACAATTGGAAGAGAAAACCGTTGCCACCACTCGCACTCACGACCCTAACAAGCAGGAGCAAAGAGTAGTAACACAGGAAGTGAAGACAACCGCTACCGTTACGAGTGGTGATCAGGTAGGCATTTAGTTAGCCAGCCAACTAAATTATAAGCACGTTCAAGCATGTCTTACTATATAATTTGATGTAAATATCTTTTGCGTTTCATTATTGTGTTATGTTCGAAAATCATTTGCGTTATGTGCACGATAATATATAATGGCACAGTTCCAAAGACGTGAAAGCATATCATCGACTAGTTCTGGCGACTCAGGTACGCCCATTGATGGTCCTTATGATGAATCGGGTACTGTACAACATCGTACTTCTCCGAACTCTTATAAGGTTCGTTTTAGTTGTTTTTCTTGAGAGATATCCGCTCTCTCTCTCTCTCTCTATCTCTTTTTTCTATGCAAAACACTTTTTCGTTGCACGAATATTTAATGTCTTAATATTTTGAATTATGATGTGCGTGTGTAGCAACCTCTTATACATCAAACATCGGCCGCTGCAGGCACTGCCTCTATGGGACCGCATGTAGAACAGACTCGCGTGGTATTAGGAGAACACACACCCGGCTATAGCGGACATGGGGAAATTGTTTCCACTCAAACGGTTAGCAGCAAAACGCGCACCGTCGAAACGATAACGGTAAGCGATTTCACTTACGTTAAGTAGACTTCCACCTAACATTCTATCAAATCTAATTTACTTTAGTATAAAACCGAACGTGATGGCATTGTTGAAACACGAGTAGAACAAAAGATTACCATACAATCTGATGGAGATCCCATCGACCATGACAGAGCTCTGGCTGAGGCAATACAGGTAAGCAATGGGGAATCATATAAAGACTTTTTAGTTTATCGGCCCCAGATTGGAAAAGTTAACGTAAGGTAAAAAATTCGAACAACAATAAGACTATGCGGGGATGATTTCGATTTGATAATAATTACCAGCGCAAAAAACTAGAGTAGAAGTGATTTTAAAGACACCGTGCTTTTGTTCAGTTATTTCAAGGACATTTGTTCTTATAAGCGCTGAGATTACAAACCAAGTAAGTCTGGAGTATTTGCGTAGCTTCTTCAAAAGCAACACCTTGACTTGCCGCTTGGACTAATCTGCGAAAACTACTATTTGAAGCTTTCCATGCTCATTGCAAACAAACACACATACATATTAAAGAGAATTGAGAAATATCCGAAAGGTTGTTGGAACAGCTGCCCTATTCTGGCTATTGCGATTTAGGGATTTCGGTATTTAAAAAAAGCTGTTTCAATCGATATGTTGATTATAAGAGGTTTGTCGGAATGTTTCCGATCGAAGAGGTGAAAAAGTTTTTTTTTTTCTAAATTTGAGTTTATTTATGATCAATCAGTCCAAGGGGTACGATAGCCTAAATAGATGACAGCTCCTGCTACGATACTCTAAATAGAACACAGACCATGGATGTTAGGCCTATTCATGCCTTTAGCGTTTTGTTTCTGTTGCTAAACAAACGCGGCATCCTACGAGCTGTCGGCCCTCTCATGAGAAACACGTTCTTTGGACATGGCCATAGCCACAGCTATCCCTCTAATCACATTTCAACGCTAATCGAAGACCATCTGCGGAAATTGAGCGACGTGTTCATGAATGGTTACAGTTTTTGGTTGCCCCGAACTTTCATCGTTACCTAAGCTGGTATCAATTCAACCATGCAAAATTTCTCCTAGCCAGGACATTGGGCAGTGTCCTGTTTTACAGCGACCAGCTCCTCTTGACATAGTGACATCTCGGTTCCAATTTTTTTCCGTTTTCACTAAAACACTAGGCGTCTCACTAACAACGGCGGTTATCACACAACAACTGCTCCTCCAAAATGCTTGAAATTTTGATGATCACACAAACGTATTATCGAACGTTTACGTGGGGAACTTTTCAAACAACCTATGGAGACGAGACATACTTCTTAGGAATAAACAGTTTCCTTTTAACAAGTTTTTAGCAGTCCGCTCCTTAGATCAAATAAAAATGTTATTATATTACGTTATGAAAGCTCACTAAGCTGGAATTGGTCCAACCTAGCGTCAGAGAGAAAAACATCTTTTAATTAACGATTATTTGACGATAATTTAATTTCAAAAAAAAATTTATACAAAAATGGTGTAATTTTTCTTTTCCTTTGTAGGAGGCCACAGCAATGAATCCAGACATGACAGTGGAAAAAATCGAAATTCAACAACAAACCCAATAAATTGGGATTTAAACGAAGGCTATATAATGAGGCAAAAAAAAAATTATTGCTGATTAAAAAGTACTTGAAAGCGCTGAATCTGCCCGCTTATCGATATAAACGCCACGCGTCCCACGCTCTTGTATTCACTATATTTCAATTAAGATTTAATTAAAGGAAGAAAACATGACAGATATGTATATAACGAAAGCAATTATAAATATAAATCAAGGAAAGCAAACGTAGGTAGCTATCATAAGACATGGTTTGCAAAGTGTAGAGCAGCAAAGGTAGATCAATGGTATGGTCAATAGTGGGGTGAGTTTAAAATAAAAAGGATTTGCCGTCGTTCAGGAAGCGTTTAGGTAGTTTAGAAAGTTCTGTAAGAGAAGCCGGCCGGTGAATCGGGCAAAGATATATAAGGGATTTGTCCTGCATCGATCAGATGTACATCGGCTGCGCATCTTTATCATTATTATTATTAACTGCTCCTATGCACATGCATTGATCATGACAACCAGGATAATGCATGCAAATTCTCCCGAGTTATGGATTCTTTATAAACTACCTAAACTACCTCGCTTACTTAATGGCGGCGCTGATATATCGATCGCATTTGATTTGGTTTCGCTAATTCCACTATTGTCTAAATTGTGAATCTGCTGCCCTATGTTCACCACCTCAATCTGGTTTTATGGTAACTATCTCTCAACCGAAAAACGTTTACTTTCCTTTACTTGCTATTGTTTTCGTTGCATGATATATATATATATTTATATATAATAAAAAATCCAACGCAATGGAAGATTGTATTAATGTGTTTGTATGTGTACATCAATGAAATTCTTGTATTTTAACATACATATGTAATTATGTAATGTTGTAAGCTAAATCTATGAATATTTTCTTACTTTTTATATATAACGAAAACTTTTTTCCCTTTTAATCCTATATTCTCGATTTTTTTTTTTTTTTTTTTTTTGTTTAACTATTTTATATTATTGTTTTCGTGTAATTATTATTATTTTTATTATTATTATTATTATTATTATTATTATTATTATTATAATATTATTATTGTGTTTTGTAATGTTTTTATTATATATAAAATTTTTTATTATATTATATTACATCTTTTATTATATTATATATACACTTTCGATTATAATATTACAGATTAAAATCTAATAAAGCCAGCGAAATATTAATTATAAAAATAATGAATATTAATATGAAAATTATACAAAAAATCAAATTCAAAACATCAATCAAATCTGTATTCAAAGAGAAAAAATATTTAATATATAATATTATAAATTTACGCAATTCTTGTCTAGCCTTAAATGTTTACATAAAAATGTATTTTTGTGAATTTTTTTCCATGACCAGAGAAGTTTTAATAAAATGAAAAAAACTTATTTAAATTTTAATAATAATAAATCAAATGTACATTGTATTTAAAAAAGAAAAAAAAAAAAAAAAAAAACAACAACAACAGCAAAAGAACAATAGTAATAAAAAAACTGGCCAGCTGAAGTTGAATTATACCCAAAAGGTGAGAAGAAACTCTTTTAGCCATTTATTACTGCCAAACGATGTGAAAAGATGCCCTTTGAAAAGTCTATCGAATAAAATCGAAAACCGAATGTGTGCGAAAGTTTCTCGTAAGCGAGCTTCAAAAACTGCCAACTTGCAAAAAATAAAGTTTATGTAGACTTTACTGGTTTCGCTATAACTTAGGCAAAAGGTGAGAGTACATTTAAGTTTTAGATTTTGTGAATACAGTTTGAAAAGTATAGAAGATGATTGGGAAACTTGAAAAAGCAAAATAATTGATTTATTATTTTGTTATAATACTTGAAAAACTCGGTTTGCTCTTCACAAGGACGCCCCCATATCCATTACTATGAAAATCAATTAAGAGTTTATTACTTCATTATTCCATACTTGATGACATGTCGATAGGTTTTTGAAATCCCGAATGCTATGTCCTTAACTGCCTTCTTTTGAAATGGTTAATGGAGTAAAACTTCAAGATGAAAATTAATATTTACCATGACATACAATCACATTACTCTCTCCTTTTGACCAAAAAAAAAAAAAAAAATCAAAAATTATTTTCGAAAATATATTCAAAATACTTTTATTGATAAATGCTATATATAATTAACAGTAACTTAAGGCAAATTTCGTCATCCTGTTAATAAATCATTTCATTGGCTTCATTCTTGTTTATGCTTTTGGCTTTTGAGATACGGTTCGGTTCAAAATAATGTTTCCATCTATATGTTTACTTCACTTGGGAACACTGGCCTCTAAATACGGATGAATTTATGAATTCATTTAATTAATTATTCACCATAAAATTACGCAATCGTTATTTTAAGATTATTTATGTTGAGGAAAAATGCCATCGATTTATGGTCTTTTCGATGATTATTTTTATTCCTTAAAGTATTAAAAATAAATAGCTGCTAACTAAAGTTTATCTCCAATTAGATTTTCGGAAAAGTACGACTTACAATAAAAGGCAAGCGGAAACTCACGAAACCTTTTCATCTACCACGTGGTGGGTATAAATCTAAGGAAAATTATAGAACCTTTCTTGTATTTGTAAAACCTAACAATATTCGTCAGATAACATATAAAGTAAGGATCTTCTTGGTCAGCAATCGAATTGAATCTTTAACCAATTTGTGCGTCTTTCCGTCTTTTTGACAAGTATTACTCGAACGCTTACGATCGCAAAAAAATGAGATGAAATCCTAGAACTTAGCACACATAGAACATCTATTTCCAGTTAGTTGGCTTGAGTGTGAAAAAGACTGTATTATGCACACAGCCATAAGTGTTGAAGCAAAATTTGTGAAGGTGTTCACCATGGCCACATAAAATCCAGTGCAAAATTAGCTATTATCGCTCAGCTAAGACGCCAACGTTCACCTATTATCAAAATGCTATTCCCACACCACTTGTGGTACAGGGTATGTTAAGTTAGTGCGGACGTATGTAATATGCAGGGCTTAAGATAGACCCACTTTTTATTATAGCGATCGATTCGGAATCATAATCTCAATTGATATAAGCCTGTCTGTCCGTCTGACGTCTGCCCATGTAAATTTGTGTTCAATTTTTGAGATATTTTGATGAAGTTTGTTACAGTGACGTGTTTTGCCCCAAGGATGAACGCTATTGAAAAGGGTTCGGATCGGTCCACTTTTTCGACCACTCCCCATATAACGCCTTATTCTAAAAAGTCGTTGCAATTGCAATTTTCAAAACTTCTCGCCAAAAGTGACTAAGTAGTAGTATTTTGGCATTTTAAATTGATATGAAAACATTGAACCGGCTGTGGCAATTTTTGAACCCCCTTTCATATACCGAAAACTGGCGCTCATGCGAGAAAAAGGTATAAATTTCGAAGCTTTATAATGAAAATTATATCATAGTATTAATTTAACATAAAAAAATGAACTGTATAAAAAATGGACCATCTCGGCCTATTTTTTGGATCTTACCGTAAAAAGGATTTTCACAAAAACTGATCCTTTTATCGAGCACGAAAAACTAAGTTTAAATATGTGCAGACCCAAAACTAGACAAGATGTTATACAATGCGGTGTAAGATATTTAATGGTCAGCCTTGACCGACTATAATGTTCTTATTTATTTTGTATTGCATTTACCAACAAAGAATCAACTTTTTCCAATTTTCACAACTTTCCGATCAAAACGGCTACAAATCAAAAGCTCTGTGGCATGCTTTTTTCGCAACCAATGTGGCCGCAAAAACAGATATAGAAGACTTAATTTAAGATATATTTAACGAGTTTCCAAAAACGCTTTTACTGTATTATTGGCTATCATTTTAAGAACTTAAGAAATGTTAACATAAGTTCCATGGAATTTTTTATCTATTTATTTACCTATGGACTTGTTTAGACTTGAATACATTCGAAGAACATATACACGAAATAATTCTACTCTATTTCTCCAAGCCATTTATTATTAATACTATTATTATTATAATTTTAGACTAATGAAATAAATTCTTAGACTAAAAAAAAAAGATATTGAGCACTAGCAACACAGGCTATCGGCTCTAGTTTATAAAAATGTACATTAGATATTGAGCCTAGTAGTTTTAATAAAGAAATATATTGATATTCTGTTCTGAAGCTGATTTTAGAATGTCCAACGGGTTAATCGTTCCAAATGCAATACTTCTAGCCAAGGAAAAGATAAGGCAGTCGCAGAGACTATGCTTTATAGTAAGAATTTGTCCACAACTGCAGATTGGGGAGGTAGACTTCTTCAAGATCCATTGGTGAGATGCATTTGTATGCCCAAGGCGAATTCTCGAAAATGTTTGGATCTTGATTTTCTCGACATTTGTTGGATATAAAGGTGGAATTAATTGAGGATTAAGAGAAGAGTAGTGTTGATGATGGTATTGTAGATTTCCTTCTGTAATTTTCTCTTTAACTTCTCCTCCAACGTATCTTTGAAGATCCAACTTTTGCATGACATCATCCATAATTAGAGGTGCAGAAGCAGCATACTTTGCCGCTCGATCAGCCTGCTCATTTCCCAATAAACCGGTATGACTAGGATCCTATAACATTTTAATTTTTCCGCCGGGTGTTGTAATTATATTCCTTAATTTGTTAATAGTGCTCCATCTCGAAGTCGAAGGATTCCGAATAGCTTGTAATACAGACAAACTGTCAGTAACAATGACGGTTTTAAGTTTGTTTTTATGGGCAGGGTTCGCAGCGTGAAGCCATTTACGTTTTCTGAGTTCACTCTGGAAAAACGATTCGATTGCTTTTGAATTTTACTGATTTTCGATTCGATCGTCTATCTCAATTCTTGCTAGTAGATAAACAAATTGAATTATAGAGGAAGAGAAGGAGAAAGAAAGACTATGTTATTGGTATGACCGCCATCAGCCTGACGATTGTAAATCGACCGACCGCTAGTTTTCTTTTGTAACAAAGTAAGAAATGTTTTCTAGCTGATTAGCATTAAGAAAAGCTTAAGGATGACTTCAACTGTGGGTATGTTATAATCACCACTAATGCTAGTGAAGACCTCTATTGGATTGAAAAGTGTAATTATATCCAAATGCTGGTTAATTATTCGGCTTGAATAGTGATTGCTTGTGTATGGCAAAAGGGAAACAACTAAAAATTATAATAATATTTCTTAATAATTGTATAACAAAATATTATATTTAAAAGAAAAAATAAAGAAAGAGATATGTAATTATGAAAAATCAATTCAAATTATTTATATTTATATACATTAGAGTTAAAACAATTTTTGTAAACTTTTTAAAATATTTAAACAAAATAAATGAAATGACAAAAAGGGAACACGTTTTATCCTTCATTTCATATTGAAGATATATAAAAAAAAAAAAAAAAAAAACTGCAGCCTTATATATACAAAACATACAATACATTAGATTACTCTAACAAGACATGCACAACATATTTATTGTTATAAAAGTATGAATGCAATATTTCAAAGAAGAAGCCCCTATTATTATTATTATTATTATCATTATTATGATTAATTTAGCCAGAAAATAAATTCTAAGGCCACAGTTTTAAAGCACTAACATAAAGAAGAAGCTAAGCTTATTCATTGCGAAAAAAAAGTAAACGGTAAAAATTTGCTTAAAAAATATTTAAAATAGTTTCAATTCATTGATATTAATATGTGTTCATATTGAAAATACCGAGTTGATATAACAAGCATTCGAAAAACATTTCCTCTGAAATTTAAATTTTATTGCGAAAATTTGTAATAAACAAAATTGATCTCAACTTAGCTGAGATGTTAATTTTCCGAAAACTTCTTCTTTCTTTTCTTTATAAGTAACAATGTGTTGATGTTGCGAGAGCCTGTTACCAGTATTTAATAATAATAATAATAATAATAATAATAATAATAATAATAATAATGATAGTAATGTTACTGATATATATGATATATAAATTAATAATAGGAATAATAATAATAATAATAATAATAATAATAACAATAATAGAATAATAGAAAAATTATAATAATAACAATAATAATAACAATAATAACAACAATAATAAGAATGTTAATAATAATAATAGTAAGACGGATAATAATAATAATAATAATAGTAATAATAATAATAATAATAATAATAATAATAACAATGATAATAATAATAATAATAATAGTAATAATAATAATAATAATAATAATAATAATAATAATAATAATAATGATAGCGATAAAAATATAAATAAGAATAATAATAATAATAAACACAATAATAATAATACTAATAATAAGAATAGTAACAATAGTAATAAAAATAATAGAATGATAGAAAAATAATAATAATAATAGTAACAATAACAAGAGTAATAATAATAATAACAAATGTATTTACAATATTTTTAATTTAATTGATGTAAGAAAATGTCCCTTTTTAAAAAAATGGTCCATTCATGCATATAAAGTTCTTTCAACATATATTTGCTATATTGGATGTGATAATGAAACCAATTTCTGCTCTGACTGCAATCGCATTTTTTTTCTCTACACATTGTCTTCAATTAACAACAACAATTAATAAAAATATAAAAGTAAATGTGCAAAAAAAAACGAAATCTGTGCTTTGATTATTACATATATCCAGAGTATGAAATTCAGGTTGATAGGAAGCTATCAGGACTGTTTATGTAACAAACACCTTCCAAAAACAATAGGTGTACGAAGTAAAAAACAACGTCTCCGTATAAGAAGTTGTGAATGAACCCCTAACCCTTGGCAAACGTGTAAAACTTTGGCAACCGATAACAGTAGAAAACCACCAGTTAATTTCCGAATCATAGTGAGATGTTAAGAATGCAAGTTGTGTTTAAACACGACATAGGAAAAGTGCACATATTAAGCATAGCTGTTTTCATAGACTTTAAAGAATCCGACATTGAGATGAAGCGAGAGACGTCGTTTAGGCTTCTGCAAACAACTCTGAACGGATTGAACAGCTCGTAATTATATCTACGTAATGAAGATAAAGTTTCTAGAGAAGCGATTCGGGACATTAAAGTTTCTCTCACCAAAAAAAAATGGGCGTATTGATAGTACCATTTATTAACTAAATTAATTAATAAGGAAACACCAAGATTAACCATACGTTTCTCAAGTGATGATAAGGCTAACAGAAGTAATCTATTTTCATAACGGAACAGGGAGACAAGGTGGTCCTGCTCCAAATTCCAAAGATTCAATGGAATCACCTATAGGAAGGAGACCACACAACGGAGGCATACTCAAGCATTGTCGAAAACATTTGGGCTAAATACATGTGTAGCCTTTTTGTAACCTAAGGATCCTTAAGTTCTTTGAACCGTCTCTTGCTGAAACTTAGAGCCGGCTTAGCTTTACTTAAAGAGAGCTCAATATTCAAATTAAAACGTAATCCTTGGTCGAACACCTAAACCCCTAAATCAATGAACAAGTTAACGTTTTCCAACTTGTGTGAATCGATGAAATCCTCAGTACTGAGTAGTTTCCTCCTAGAAAAAGAAAGCTTCTTCCATTTTTATGGATTTAGTTTCATAAAATTTTAAAATTATCCTGTTCTCCAAGTTAGTGATTTGATATGGATAGTTGACAGTTAAATCCGAATTAGCAGTTGAAAAATTTCGTCGGAAATATTTGGCAAAAAGATTTTAGGTTTCAATATCACGCGAGGACTCGAAGCCATTGAAAGAAATATACGAGAGATAGGTGGAGACTTTTCTTTTCGAGTTGACTAACTTAACTACAAATATTTGGGATTAATAAGCAGTGAGGAATTCATCAATTGAAGGTAGCTGCAATAACATTAGGGGTTGTGATAAGTAAATCGATGCCTTGCAGGAGAATAAGCAAAATAGTCGTAAGCGGAACCACTTTTCATAAATTTTTTGAAAAGTTTGTTTTTCCTGTTTTTGCAATATTTAACTCTCTTGGTAAGCCATGGCAAGCACTTGTCTCGAAGGCGAGGTTGCTTTTTCCGAAATGATGCAGAAATAGCTGGAGTTAATAAATTACGGAAAGATGACAGTGGGTTTTCAACATTCCCAGGAGAAAAAGGATGAGATCATAATTTATTTATTTAAAGAAGTGGGATTTGACACGTTAGCGTGGTTCCATATGGCTTGGAGGCAATTGTCCCACGTAAATCGGTTTTTGTGTTTCGCTTAGCCACGAATATGTCAACTGCAACGATGATGAACTATATTTGTCGAAGGGTATTGCAGTCGTCGCTTCAGGTATAAATCTGTTTCAATTTAACGTCGCCCCGGGGAAGGATATTCCATCATTCAAGATTTGGGATCCGCCTGGTCTATTTGAACCGCTGATAGAGAAGTAATTTTGGTCAGACAGTGTTTCGGTTAAAGAGCTTATCTCTAGGAAGAGACATAAACGACATGCTGGCTCACGGTCGCGGATCGGGTGAAATTTCTCACACCAGATTTGTAAATCAAGAAGAGAGATTTTGTTCAAGCCAAGATCGGCTGACTTATCAGAGTTAAAAGTGTCTCAAGTTGAGTGTCTTCTTTTTGTCCTTTCATCAGGAGTTTGAGGTTGAGATCTGTTGTCTCGAAGACACCTGAAAGGATATCATCTACTATATAGGCATCTGCTTTAATATACGGAACGTCTGAGGAGAACTGTGCGATGAATTCTAAATGTCTAGTTTGTATGGGACTTCGCTTCTTTTTTGAATGGAGAGCGGTGGTAAGTGGTCATGGCCTGTAAAGATTGAAAAGTCGTGCCTATCAAGGATATTTCGAAACACTTGTATGTTAGAAAAGAATGCTAGCTGTCCTATTTTCTTGTTAATGTATTGTTGAAGAACGCTGCCCATAGCGGAAGACAAGGCATCTATTGTTACACTAAGTTTGGTCTTGGTTTTTACTTTTGATAGTTTTGGAGCAGTTCCTTGAGACTGCATGCCAGCCATTCAAAAGTTTTAAGTTTAAGGGTTTTATTAACCACTGAATGGATAGTGGCAGAGCATTCAGGTAAGTTTGGAATAATCCGACGATAATTATTCACTAGTCCGATGACATTTCACATTTGTTTGACTGACTTTCGATTATCAAAGTTACAAATGGCTTCAACTTTGTCCTCGAATGGTTGCGATCCATTTTTTTACTAAAGGAGACCTAATCTATGTTTCTCAAGTTCATAAGACTTAATGGCCCATGCGGCCCTAACTTGCTACAGCGTGATGATCTTGTCTAGCTGCCTAACTAGACGGTTGGTCTTCCAAGCTAACGTCTCACAGTTTAATCCTGTCGTCCTCAATTAGTTCCTGCCTTAAACGACTTCCCATGTTTATTTTTTACAGGAATGCGTACAGATTGCCAAACTTACATCTATCCCCCACGATGGCTTCAATCGGAGAGATAGAGTAAATACGTTTGACATTTCCTCTGAACCTAGCTGTAATGATCGGCGGTGCCCATCGACTGACAATCACATTCGAAACCAGCTGATATACTTATCGGATGTGATAACCACCCTCCCTTCCGGTCGATTTGTAAAAAGTAATTTTTACAATCTGGCAATTTTTTAATCTTATATATATATATAAAGAAGAAGAATACTTTTATAAAGAATGAGAAAATAAACAATTGAGCAAATGCGAACAGAGTAAAGTAATGCATATATGCGTAAGATAATGTAAGATAACGTATACATATATACAATAACATATATATATAATATATACAATAAAAAGACAATATGGAGTTGAGCAATAATGAGATATTTTAATGTAGAGTTGAATAAAGAGAAGAAAGAAGAAAGGATATAAATATAAAAAAAAAACTATAATGAGATGAGCGACCGAAACGATCCTGGGGCTATGGTTCTCGCAAACTGTTGATGAATGGTTTTGGGAACAAGTCGCTCTATGATTTTAAACAGATTGAAAAGTCAATGCTTCCGGTTGTTGTATTGGAATTAATTCGTAGCAAACAAAGACATAAAAGAAATAATTGCGGTAAACTGAGCGAAATTATGCGAGTTATGCGAGAATTTGCGAACAAATTTATTTATTGTAAGAATTGAAATGTAAATGATTTTTAAAAAGCAGGTATGTTAAGAGAAAAAAATAATATTTCTATGCAATATTTCAGACACAGAATAACTAAAAATATTGAAACCAAAAAAAACAAAGGTAATGAATGAAATAATGAAATGTAAATGATTTCTTTCTCTATATAGAAAAGTGAAAAGAACATAAAAGAGAAAAAAAAAACGCAAATTTTGTAATATCCAACGAAATTTCAACAAACATTTCTAAAGTAAAGAGCTGTAGAAGGAAATTTATACTAATAACTGCAAAGAACAGCAATACACATAATATTTGTGAAGAGATGAAGTAACAATTGCATCAACATATTGTACGTATAGAGCATAGTGGACTCCGCATTAAAACTTTGTTTTGTCAGTTTAAGGAAATAAGAGAGAATTGCCGTCAACGGCGGGGAGAAAACTTCCACAGAAGGACCGCATAACAGGAAAGTTCGTTAGAGGAAAACTCTTGGAATGCAGCGCTAAATGCCGGCTGAAACGGCTTTCCGATAAAGTGATGTACTCTTTTAGTCTTCAAAATGTTTAACATACATGTATATATATGTATATATCTTTTTTTCTAAAAACTCAATAAGATATTTTAGGAGGTAATTTAAGCAACAAACAGCAAATTCTTATACTTAGTGTTGGGAATATATATACATGTATGCAATAAAAATATTATTTCGTACAGATATATAAAGCAAATGTAATCAATAACAATAATTGTATTAATATTTAAACCACTTCTAATAATGAAGGGTATCTTTTTTTTATTAAAACACAAATTTAAAAATTTATTAAATTAAATTTTCTTTCTTAGAGGAAAGTAGATTAAAGATCTAACCCATCAGATGCAACTTCGGTATTTCCAGGGCAGGGTATAGAATGGCCAAGGCCATAAGGTCAGCCCAATCGGTAAGTAAATTTCGTCTGTCCGTCCGTCTTCATAAGGATTTTAGCACCTGCATTTCTTTAGTGTAGTCATCTAAGCAGTGTCTGTTAGATGAAAATGGGAAGACCCCATCACTGCCGAAGTAGCAAACTTGTCAATGAGACGTGCGTCCATTCGTTTGCCACCTCCGTCATATTGAACCTTTTGACATAGACAATTTTGCCCTGTTTCCTCAATAAAGCCTAAACATGTAGATAAATATAATTTAGTTATGTTATGTAGGGCCAAATGAAGACAGACGGTGTCACATCAGATCGCAGACATCTATGTTATGTTATCTACGCCCTGCCTCAAATGTAGACAGAAGGATATTAAGTTTGGGCGGATGTTTACAACACTCAGAAGAACTTAAGATAGACTCACCTTTAGAATCATTTTCTGAATCGACCTAAACTTGTCTGTCCGTCTATCTATATGTGCGTGTGTTTTGTTTTCTTTTGTTCAATCCACAGAGCGGTCTGGTTCCGCCCTAGGCCATGTGATCGGAGCCCTCTTTCAATTACTTCCCACATATATATTTGGAACGAACCTTCAACCCTTGTGAAATTGCACGTCTTAAGAGTTGGTTGCTATACAACACCTTGCACATTGCCTTGGTTTATGTTATTTGAAAGTCTCGTGTAAGACCGCTTCGATGTAATACAAAACAGATCTTGATATAACACCGCACACAATGCCTTCATTAATACTGTATCTAAGCTTAAATTATGTTATTCGATATGTGTGGTATCATCTTAGTCTAAATAAACAAATATAAAGTTCTTGTATAACACGGTTTCGATACAGCGCGGTACGAATTAATCGTAATTAACATTTAAACACATTTTATAAATATATTTAAAAATAGAAATAAATATATAAATATAGAAATAAATTTATAAATTCCTTTATAAAAATATGCAAATATGCTGCACTTACCATACGAAGCCTTCAAATCAGGTCACCAATACTACAATGTGCCCTTGGTGGTTTTATTACTGCATTTACGTGTTGGATTTTCACTTTTACTCTTTCCCAGGGTGGTTTTCTAATCTCTTCGTATAACACGGTTTAGGTACAGCGCGGTACGCATTAACCATGTCATAGGGGGGAGACCTGTATGCGATTTTCTTTTGCTTGCCCACATATTAATTTCGTAATTGCAAGATTTCTTTCACTTTCGTTCTAACTAAGTTAAGACTTTAATCTTAAGCATTCAGTAGCTAAGCTACACTAACGAGATATGCGAATAAATAAATAAATTTAACAGACCAGAAAGATCGACCAAGAAAAATGTCACGGTAAAGGAAATAACCGAAGGCTGCCTTCTTCTCGTTGTGATAGCTTCGATCACTTTTCTTCTTATGGTTGCGATAGGATAACCGCAGAACAGATATCGCTTTAATCTGACGACTGTAAAGGGGAAGTCTAAGCCAAGGCGCGAAATCTTTCGAAAACCATTGCTAGCGAGAAACAATAGAAATAAATATACTTGAATTACGGGAATTAAGACTATTTCATGGATGAGATATATTGCATGGGCCGGACGAAAAAGCAATGTGTAAATGATTTCAGAAATAGATTTGCAAGGAGTTGCCATAGTACACATACCAGTAAACCTTTGTTGCTTACAACTTCAAAATGGGGCCCTTTAGATTGCAGTTGCTGATATAGCAATTATTTCACATTGTGGATTTTGTACCGCGTGATTTTTTAGCACCAACACTTCCCAATGCCAAATATGTTACTCAGGAGGATGTAAAAACTTTTGACGAAAAAAGGCCTTAGAAAAATTATAAACGTTTAATAAATCTTTGCCAGTAATGTAGCAGTTTTAGTGGACATATAAAAGGCTAAATAAAAAATATTTATTTTCAATCTCTGGAGAAATTTCAAAAATAACTTCACCTAAGACGGTCGGACGGGGAAAAGAACTAAAATGACTTAAAAAGGTCATACTATTAATAATTATAGAAATTTTTCTTTTAGTTCACTGGAAGCACACTTTTAGGTATTACAGGGAGAGAAAGAGAGAGAGAGAGTGAGAGAGGGAGGGGAAGTTCATCATACGTCCTTTATCACATAACTATTAAATAAATTTGATGGAACACAAACAAGTGAAAAAATTATAGTAGGATACCCTATACCATACCCCCTAATAAAGTTATTTACTCGGTTTGACAAAAATTATACATTAGTTTCATGCAAAGGCATACTTTTCATGAAAGCGTGCATACGGGAGATGCCCCAAATGCAGCAAAGTTAATTTACTTTCCGCAAATTTTATTTTTCAGTAACCGTCATAAAAAAACAGAAACTAGACTTTCTCTTTTCATTATAGCCCCCATATATTTTTAAGTCTAATAAATAGACTCATGTGATCTAAATACTCTAACGTTCGTTTTTTTTTTTTTCAATCACTACTATGGACTGAATTTCATCATAAAATATTAAAAATTAAACCCTTTTCTGAAGAGAGATCATAAGAAAACTTATATGTTACGCGGTTCAAGAAATAGAACCGTGTGGTTCAAATTATATCTACCTAATTGCTATATGAAATAACTATCACGAACGAATATTCATAACAAACCGTTAATAATTAGGCCTTTTTCACATATAAGGGTTTCGCGAGAATTCTTATAAGCGATGGTATCCAAAAAAGAGGATTATGTGGTCCTAGTCCGGTAAGCTTTATTTCTTTGTCAATTTACTATTATGAACCAATTTTCACCGTGAAATATTCAAAATTCGACCCTTTTATTGTATAAAGATTCAGTTTTCTTAGGAACGCTTAAATGAGAAAAGGTTCAAAAAATTGCCCCAGCTTGTCTAAAGTTCTCACACCATTTTAGAATGCCGAAATAATACTACTCCTTAGCCACTTAGCTACGAAAGCTTTTGGAAATTGCAATCTTTTCCATATACCGACTTTTCAAAACAAGGCAGAGCGATCGAAAAAGTGGACTGATTCGAACGATTTTCAATAACGTTTACCCTTGGGTCAACGAACGTCAGTACACCAACTTTCACCAAATTGCAACCTGTAAGGTGAACATAAAAATACATGGACAGACGGACAGACAAGCTTAGATCAATTCAGAGAATGATTCTGAATCCAGTGGGATATTAAAAGGTGGGCTTAATACATACTGTACCACAAGCAGTGTAGGGTATAAAAATGTAGAATCAACTTAAACGAGATGAGTAGAGCAAAGTTTGCATATTAGCTCAAGTAACGTTCCAACAAAAAATGCCCTTTGATTAAAAATCGATTAAATAGAATTTAGAAACTTTTTGCACTATTTTTACTAAATTTCTTTAAATTTGCTAGACTCTCACTTGGAACAACACTTATTAACTATAGAATTACAGTGAAAATGCATTAAAATTTCACAAACATTGAGCACAAACTCCTATACACACACACACACACACACCACTACGCCAATCCTGCTACACTTTCGCAAATAGCGTAAGAAAAAAAAAAAAGAAAAACTGCAATTTTAGTCATGCAATTGGCGACAATAACTGGCGAGTTATGCACATGTATGTCCAAACAACAGAACGTGTCCCGGCTAATGTCTAACATTAGCAAATATGAACTAAAAAAAAAAAAAAGAAAGCAAAAAATATCGAAAAAATACGATATTATTGCGAACTATATGAGAGAAGAATGCAAAACTGTACACTGTCAAGTGGGGAGGGAATGGGCGGTGTTTTTCAAAACTAGTAAATATTTTATAAACATTTGATTAACTTTAGCAAGCATTAAACGATAACACAGGCTACCGTTCCACTTAGTCAGGCATATACATGCACAGGTATGTAATAAGCGGTTGATGAAATTTAAAACTTAATAACTAACCGCAACAAGGCCAACATGAACCGAATGCGGGATATAGAGTAAAGGAAAGATGGACTGACCACCAACATGTACTCAAAAAAAAAAAAAAAAATAAATAAATAAAACAAAAATAAATAAATAAAATAAATAGAGAACAGAATTTTGCAAAGGGGTTACAACTGAGACGTTAGCGAAAGTCGGTGCTGGCGTTGGTTGCATAAGGCAGTTGTTTATTGTTTCTCTCTTTTATAAAGAACTGTCATCAAGACTTAAAAAGGACATGCACAAAATAGAAATGCAAAATCAAACGAATGAACCTGAAACGTGCAATTATTTCCGATATTTGGTTAAGCGAAAGCTAGAAAACAAAAGGTAGAAAAACAAAACTTGAGACATAACGCTATCTAAACGCAAATCTAATCGCAATTACGCTTGGACAACGACGCGACATATAAAATGCACTTCATGTGATGGACACGATAAATTCTACAAAAAAAAAACAAAGAAGAATGTACGTCTATATGTACGAAATTTTAAACCCAAAAAAAAATCGCTTGGAGGGTGAACGATTTTATTGAAAAATTTATAGAGAATTTTCTAAATTAAAATCGGCAAGGCTTTGGAAATTTTTCCACATGACTTCAGACGATGAAGTAAATGAATGTAGATATTACGAGGGTGAAGAAAAGATGTTTGGACTAAGATGTAGTTTCAACACTTCGCCTGCTAAGATGCTTACGAGTAAATGGCCGGTCTGAGCAGCAGGCACCTTTACCGGTACACGCTAACGAATTTCATAATTTTTAATATCTATATAATTATGAATATTAGATGTTTGCAAAAATTTTGATCAGCGTCTTCTACAGGTAGAAATGATAAAGAACTGGGATCAATCTACATAACGATCCTTTTTTTGGGCTTTTCTCTACCTATAGCAACAGTTTTCAATTTAGTATTGTAGAGAATTCAGGCGCTAATCATGGAAGGGTCAACATTGCAATTTCGATCGACAATCAAAATTCTCGCTAAATTGAAAAGACTTAACGTAAGCCAACACCAATTTACGATCGTTACGTTCCTGGTGGTTTGTGTTAGATGGTTGTAATGGTTTGTATTAGATGTTTGCAAAAATTTTGTTCAACAACATCTGCAGATAAAAATGATAAAGAAATGGGCAAGACCACCGTACACAACGATTGAATTTGATGGCTTTGATCATCCTCTACATAAAATAGCAGTTTTCCATTTAATATGATTGATTTATTCAGCCTAAGCCGACGCTAATCGTGGAGCGCTAAAAATTCTTCTTCTTTCAAATTCATTACTTTTGTTATTCATTTGAAGAAATCTGCTGCTGAAGGCCACCTGCTCCATCGTAGCCCTGTTGTCGGGTTTGTGACACGAATTGACTGAGAAGGCCTTTAACTGGCCACTTGTTGCAAGACTTGTCCACGATACATTGTTGCAGCTCGAAAGGGAAATTCTGCCACGCCCAGCGTACTCACCTAATTACCACTTTTTCAGATCGGTGACTAGCACGCGGGTCTGCAAAGTTGAAGAGGTGCGAAAATAAATCGGTCGGTGGATCGCTGCCAAACCAATGCAAGTTCTTTCGATATGATGTTGTTATGTTGCCAAAAATATTGTAGAAAATGATGAAACCAATGCAAGTTCTTTCGACATGATATCGCCATGTTGCCAAGCATATTGTCGAAAACGATAAAAACTATTGTAGCAACTTTCCACAATAAATGCCTTTTTGAAGTGAAAAAGTGATCAAAATTTTTGCAAACCCCTAAATATATATAAATATATATATATATATATATATACATATATTAATAGAATCCCCTATTTTTTTGGTTTCGAATTTGTGCATAACAACAAATAATTTTTAGATTTTAAGGTCTTCGCTTAAAAAACTGGACTTAGCGTTCAAAGGCATTTAAAATCGAAACATAAGACAGGGAACATGTTGTTCCCTGCTGCACCAGCGTTCAGATAGGGCCTTGAGATTTCCATCTATCGAATGATAGGGTACCGTTGTAAAGCATATTATCCGTTAGACTGGACGACATAAATAAAAATTCATTTACAAAAAAAATTCAAAACATTTCGTTCTCCGCTTTTGTTTTTTGTGTTTACTTAGCAATTTTTTTTGGTGTAACATTTATTTACCAAATTTACTGCATTTTAGTGCATGTTTTGCATGTGTACGATGTTTTTTTTTTTAGAATTTCGCTGTCCTTTTTTTTTTTTTTGCGCTTAATTCTAATCGTTGTGTCAGTTTTTTTTCTATCCCTTGTAGCGGTAGGTTTTTATATGTTGGCAGCAAAATTGCATTTGTTGTTGACAGGCATAGGTTTGAAGGTTTGTATGCAGTTGCAAAAAAAGAAATTGTTGGTCATTAACGTTGCCGTTGTTGCTGTTACTGTAGTTATTTTCATTTTAACATTCTTTTATTCTATGGTTCATGTGTCTCTTCGCTGTGTATGATTAACATTCTTATTTACTTCTCCATATATATATATATATATCCTCTACTCTACTACAGGACGATGTATTTACCGCAAGAATTTTTATAAATTTTTGCTTAGGAAAATAATGGTAATTTCCTTCGAACATGCAAATCTTAACAATGAATTATGCTTATGATCGACCAATCAAAAGCAAAAATGTTCTCAATCACTGTCACAAAACATTATTAAAAGTGCTGCTGTTGTTAAATGTTCGCTCATAGAAATGTTTTGACCTTTTTTTTTATCTTTGACAACATTTTTCTGAAGATTTTCCCCCTAAATTGAATTAAAACGCTTTCCTTCTCTCATTAAAGTAAGTCGTAACAAACAAGATGTAACATTAAATACCCTAAGTGATAAAATGTCAATATTACAGCTTGTTTCCATGTAAAGACATACTTTTTACACAGTGGTGTTGTCGAGCCGGAACGCTTCGGAATATCATTCCGGTAATTCCTTTTTGGACAGGAACGCGTTCCGGAACTAAAAATGATTTCTGTTAACGAGAATTTATAATAAACATTAGAAGACGGGCGAAAATTGGGGGAAATCTCCCCCCCGTCGTCAAATTTGGAACATGAGGCCGCACAGAGCAGCCGCCTACCCAGGATCGGCCCTGTCTATATAATTATATATGCGCGTTCCGGTAAAAAAAAATTAGCACAACAACACTGTTTTTACTTGAAGAAGGGATCGCAAGCGTGAAGTGGAAGTAGAAATGGAAATGCTATAGATAGAACGAAGTTTAAAAAGATTAGTCCACCCAGTCTAAGTTTTTCATATTCATTTAATATGTGATATCAACTATTGCTTAGGGAATTTTTGTTAAACGAAGATTTTGTCATACAACGACTTTTTTCACGTAATGGGAAGTTTTCCTAAACCGGCGCAAAGCCAATTCATTTTTAATCGGATTTGTCTTTGATCAAAAACAAATATGATATTTCGTCAAAAATTCATGTATTTCCCAACATTTCATATATAAATTGTGTAGCCATTAAAGAGAAAGGCGGACAGACAAACTTAAATCAATTCGGAAAGTGATCATGCAGAGAGCAAACATAATATACTTTGCAGCGATATAAAAATGCAGCAAAGATTTTCCGGGATTTAAGGCGAACCACGGCAAAGTAGGAAAAACAAATTTTATCCAATTTTTGTTGGTGATAACGTGTTAAACACTTTGACTACCGAGTGAATTTTTAAGAAAATTCTCCGTGAAGGAATGTGCGCTGCTTCTACTGCGCTGCACCGCAATGCCGTTGCATAACGACAGTTACTTCTCGTAATGAAAGATTATTGCATTTAGACAGAAATTCCTAACTAATACCATAGATTATCTATTTCGCAGGATTATAACGGTTTTTTGTTTCTTATCGTAGTGAAAGATCGGCACGTTTAGAATGAAATGTTATGCGATATGCTTTTAGTTGAAAATCTATTTTCAAGAACTAGTTATCTAAGAAGGCGTCTGAGATTCGAAACTTATTTCTTCTTTATCAAATCATTTTTCAGCAGTGACGAATAGTTAAAATTTCTTCGAAAACTGGAAGTGGTAAAGACGATACTTGTTACGAGGCTTACAAAAATTCGAATGAAAACCAGACGGGATTTTTCAAAAATGGATAATCAAAATATATATAGAATTACGCCAAATTCCGATTTGCATGCTGCCACCCGATGTGAAGCTACTGCTCGCGATCCTTTGCAAGAATTGGTTTTTGAGTAAGAAAGAAGCGTTGATACGGAAGAATGCACTATTCAATTGAACGAATTTAATTGCTGGCAAATATCATTTTCTTGTACTGAGAAAGGCGGCCTTATTAGGGAATTACCTAACGACAACAATCCCTATCATGCACTTGTTTTGCAATAGATCTGCTTGTACTAGAAGCAAAAAGACAAGCTGAACAAAAATTAAATATATCCGAGCTACGCCCTACTTGACGGATACGTAAACGAACACGAACTAATTCTAAAGAAATTTTTAGGAAGAATTTTGCGGATAGAATTTGTAGACGCACACCCAAATCTCCATTATATAAGTTTCACTTACCATGTAATATTATGTCACGAACCAGACTTGTGCTTTCAAGAGACATTCACGCCTGGAGAAAACACTCGTCATTGGTACAACGTTGACTTCATCGTGCAGAAGACTCACATTCAAACAATATATACCGAATAAAGCATATGAATACGGGATCAAACTATTTCAATTACACACACATCTGTTTTTGTGCGGTCCCTATTCACCGCATAAAAAAAAAATTTTAATTGTGTTGTGAAAACTAGTTTTTATAGCTAATTAAAAAGTATTTTTTTATGCAGTGAATAGGGACCGTCCAGTCGCACAAAAAAAGCCCGCACAAAAACAGTTTTGAGTGTATGCTGAAGCGAAGGACATACGTGATCAATGAAAATTTACTTGGTAAATGAGCTGATGGGATTAGAAAAACAGGATTAGCGCACAATGTATGTCTACAATTTGCATATATACTTCTCCACGGGGGACGGACATTGAATATTGACAATTTTTATACCAGCTATGAATTAGTTATATACCATGTCGGAATCGAAAGTCTCATGAAGCTGGAACATTTAAATATAAAAAAAAAATCCTGCCGAAAATTATTTTTCAATGCAAATTAAAACAAGTAAGAAAATTACATTCGGCTTTGGCCGAATTTCGCATACCCGCCACAATTAAAATCTTTGCCATGAAATGCTTTTTATTTACTGCCATACAAAAAGTGAATGGAATAAATAGTATCTTTCACAATTTACTTCACTAAAAGATGTTGTTAAGAAAAATTAATATACTACGTCGTAACATTCACAATAATTAATTTAAAATTAACTCACTTAGCTTGCCGCATTCTTCTCTCCAAATTTTTTTATTTAATACCCGTATCACTGGTATTATTAAGAAAAAATTAATCGTCCGGAACTTGTTGTCCGCAATAATTATTTTGCAATTAACACATTTTTAAACACATAATATATTTTCTTTATATACGAATATACAAAATAATTTTAAATATTTTGTCTTTGTTTACTTTGTGAATAATAAATTGAAAAAATTGAAAAAAATAAGTTTTGGTTATTCGTAACTTGGTGTGGGCATGGCCGATGGGCTCCATTTGCGGACCTAAAGAGTACTAAAGTAGTAGAGTTCGTATCGTAAATGTGGAAAATTTCTGCCTTCTTACTTTGATAATTTCTAAGTAAAGAGCAAAAAGCCACAAATTTTTGTTAAGAAAAACGGAGTTGCATTCAGTTTATGTTCCACTACGGGTGTTTGCTCTGACCTATTTGGCCCATTTTCAATACCAACCTGCGTGCAAAAACTTCCAATATTTTTACTAAATATGAAGTCGGTATCTTAATTCTTGTGGCCAAGAGAGTGCCAACACCACACCTCACAGACGGACGGACATGGCTAAATCAATTCAGAATTTCACGCTGAACAAGAAGATATATAATTCATAATGTCTCTGAAACTACCTTTCATATTTTACATATATTTTGGAAAAAACAGTATAAAGAAAATATACCAGCAAACTTAAAGATATTTAGATTGCAGCAATGGTGCTAAATATTGCAATTAACACATACGCAAACATTTATACGATTTATTTTATGACAAGTAGTTTAACTCATACTACGGTAAATGGATTATTAATGCTTTGATTCGACTGACCAAACCAGTAAAGGAGAGTAAATAATAATGCCTTCTGACGAAAGAGTTTTACTTCGGCTTACTTGAGTCTTAATTAATCTTAATTTACAACGGATTGAGTGATAAACTTAAACAATAGAAAGTTAAACAATCGTTAATGTTTTGCAGGATTAAACAATTCATTGCTAAAGCGATAGAAAGGTAAGGTAGTAGGCACATAATGCCTTCACACACGTTACGATGTATACATTCATTTCATAAAGTAAAAGAAATGAAGGTGAAGAAGCATTTGCCTTTACGAACCTAGCAACAAAGGTGTCTTCGAAAGTAAGGTTTTGTGTACGAAGAGGTTGAAGAATGAAAAATTTCAATCGAACAGAATACAAGAGAGACTCCATCGTAGTCGTCGCAAGACAATGATGATAAATTTATTTTTAGACAATCTTGGGGATCTTACTATTAACGTACATTCCAGCGTTGATCTAACCAAGGCAATGAACAGACTTTTTATTATGAAGCGATTACGAAGTTCACGTGATCATCTTTTAATAAATCCCGGAGCGCACTTGAGTTTATTGACAATTAAAGTGGTGCGTAGGTCCAAGCGCAGTTTGGCGTCAAAAAGAACACTCAAGTCTATAAAATAACGAACATTTTCAACCGTGCCTCCTCCTTCGACCGTATAGTACGGTGAGTTTGTAGAATTTTGCATTTACTTTGACAGGAACACATGAGAATTACTTCACCACAAACACAAGTTTACATCATCAGCATACGTTAAAGAATCGGGTAAAGAATAGCAGGCCCAGGTGGTTACCTGATGGAACTCCAGGCGAACCTACTATTCTCCTCGATAAGGTGAAGTGTTGTAAACAGCATGTTAAACACAGGCATGTAGAAAAGCCTTTACATCGTTTAACCAAGTTATGGCTTTAGAAAGCCATATAAAGTATAGATAAGTATCTCATGACGTACTCTAACAAACTTCGTACTAAAGTCGATATTAATCCATAATAAAATTTTAATTAAAAATAAAAATTAATAATGTCACAATGACGTGGGAAAATAATAGAATTCAATGAACATAAACACATTTATGATCGTTCAGTTAAAACATAACATAAAGTCTGAATATCGCCCTATAACTCTGCATATCATTTTTAAAGGCATTCTTGTTATCTATGCGATAAGATTTAGCCATCAGCCATCGATTAATGCTATCAAGGCAATTTATGCCCATTGGGATGTCGTCTGAATCCAACTTACTTTCGAACAAAAATTTAATAAACTTTTCCTAAAAGCTTTGTCTAATTGGGCGACGATTGAGTTAATGAGTAAACAGCAGCAAATATAGAAAATTTCTAAAAGAAATAATTAAAGAATGCTTGCAAGAAATCGAGCATCTTAAAGGGTTCAAATTGACCCACAAGTGCAATAGAAAAAATTGTGTAAATTATTTTTATATTAAAGAAAATCATCAAAAACATTTTAGAACAGTACTTACCTTACAATTAACTTTTTTGAAGTTCGAAAACTGTACCATTCAGGGCCCGTTGGATAGTTCTAATTTTCAAAGATATGGAATCGTTTTCAATTTAGAAAATCAAGATTTTCTTTCGCGATGAGACTCACAATAAAAATGAATCGCGTTGCGTTGCTTACCAGCGGGTGCAACAAAACTTGCAAATGAGTAGCGTACATTCAGTGCGACTGGAAGGCGTTACATTAGAATTCATTATTTTGTTAAATTTCGATGTGTTTCGATCAGCCGAAGGAGAAAATTTTTACACACTAGATGTTGGAAACATTTACGCAGAGTTTCGTCTCAATATCTCCCACTAGCTGAAACGTGTGGGTGTGCGTGTGATATTGTCGTGTTTGAAGACATATCAAGCGTGTTTGTTTACTGCAACTTTGGTTTCCCGACCAAAGGCACCCTAACTGATGACGAAGTCATCGAGAGCGTCAGAAGTCGTCTGCTTGTAGTCTTCTTCTCTGCTAAGAATTCAGTTATTGTGGAGGCTGAAGTTTTAACAAAGTGCGAGTTATCGAGAGGACCGGAGAAGTAGTAAATTGACTTGATGCCTACCTGTGTTGGGTTGATATCTGCTCCTTGTATTTTAGTTGTCAAGAGCGGATGGCGACCAGGAAGTGCGAATAATCCGAAAGCAAAAGTATACAGAAATATGATACGGATAATGCCGACAGATTACAGATTAAAATTATTGGAGCTATAAGAGTCAGCTTATTCGCACACAAATAAATAACATATGATCAGGCAGGAACCAGAAGTGATAGCTCGGCAGGTATTTCGGTGGAAACACCGCTTATGAAGCTTCTCTGCTAGGACCAATGGAGAGTATTTGTGGTGGTTGTTGGTCCTTTTGTGGGATCTTAAGTAATTAGAAGTGCAGGTAGGACTTGTCTTGCCCGGAGAGGAAAGTTGGGATCATACCCAAACTTTCACACCTGTTACTCCAGTCTTGGAATAGTTCGTCTCACATGCAGCTTTGTCTTGCAAGCTGGGTCATCCTGGCAATCATTCGCAAATTGCCCAATAAACCTACGGGCTTCGTGTCATTAAGCTATCAAGCCAGGCGCAGACGTTGAAACACAGAGACTTCCAGCAAATGCAAGTTTTCGCCTGATATTTGATATAATATTTATGTGCTACGGACATATGGTTATGGGCAGATCACACCTACTTTCAAATTTTATCTGCGTTTGTTGATCATAGTTCAAATAAATGCCAAAATGTTATCCTTATATTGCAAGTATGACATCTGACGCGGAATGAAATGAAAGCTAAAATCCATTGTTCAGTGGTGAGTGCACACAACATGTATTACACTTTTTTAACATTAATTTATATATATGCATATGTATGTACGCGGCAAAATTTTATCAATCATACATTTATTTATAAACTGTTGTCAGTAAATAAAGATAAAATCATATATAGAAAAATCCTTGCGAGATGGATGACTCAAGCGCTTTCGTTTATAATAAACTTAAATAATAGGCATAACTGCTTTAATTGCTCTTCAAATAATCGAAAGCTAAAATAGTAGCCTCAAAAATAAAATCACATATCATAATATAAAGAATTATAATATAAATGAATTTTTTTTCGCAAATTTTGGGAAAAAATGACAATTTTTCTCCTACTTTTCTTACGGCGCAGACTCGACTTTATGGAAAGAGAATACTCACAAACAGCAAACTGTTATACATAGACACGATTTATTAGCCACTTCCACCAGCAAACGGATAATCGACTTACGACTCATTTCCGTTTTTTAAATGTAAAATATTTTCCTCCTTGTGTTAGATAAGGATTTAAAGAAATGAAAGAAATGCTTAAATAGCTGCAATGTGTGGATGAAATGTGAAAGGTAAACAAGTAACTAATCGGAGAAGAAAGTACACGCATTCATTCTAATATCAATTATTTAGATCTAATTTAAAGACCAATTTATCTTTATTTGAAAATCACAACAACGGATGTGTCTTGTTTTGTTTTCACCGAACCTTTATTCGACAAAACTGTTTCCAAATACTTTTTAAGTCTTCTAACGATAAGCATCAGTCTTTCCGTCATACGTATTTGAGTGCTTAACATTAAATTTCTATATGTCCGTGTGTTCCTATACTCGTCTAAGGTCAAGTATCGGTGTCTACCACAAGCACTTGTCACTTAACTGTGAAGTTTATGATGCTTTGAAACCCACTGATGTTATCGTAACACAAGTATCATCGAGCCTAAATGAATATACAGATAGTGTGGTACCGATCTCATCAACAGAAAAGACCAATTTGTTTATTAACCGACTCCCAGATTGTGGCCATTTCCAGAATAAATGGTTACAGGACGTTGCCATCTCAAATTTATCTGAACTGTGCGTAAATCTGAGTGATCCTTTTGTAACGCCGGAGGGTCCCCATCGTCCGACCATTACTTTTTCAATTCATTGCAATATTTATTAACTTAATTATGAAGGGAACGCCAACACTAAGCCTACGTTTCTCAAGCGACCATAAGTCTACAAGAAGCAATATATTTTCAAACCGTGACAAAGAGACAAGACAAGTTCCTAACGGCAAAGAGCAAGAATTACTGTTGAATTGTAATGGGTTCTATTGGATCTACATAAAACCTATAGGAAGGAGACCACATAACAAAAGCATTGATCTAACTAAGCTCGTATATAGCCTTTTTGTAATTTCGGGATCAGGATAAGTGCCATGGACCAGCTCCTAATGAAACTTAGCACCGATCTAGCTTTACCTGCAGAGCGTTCAGTATGCAGATTAGAACGTCTTTGGTCGAATAGAACCACGTTTCCCAATTTTTGTGAATCGACGTAATACTCAGCAGTGAATGACTTTCTTTTTGAGAAAGAAAGCTTCTTGCATTTTTTTAGATTTAGTTTCGTAACTGATACAATTCTACGATTGAGTGTGATTCCAAGCAAAAGTAAGAAGACATTTTAGCATCGCCAGCGTAGACTCAAAATAAAACCGAAGTCTCTGCCTTGAGGGACATCTGATGTCACGGGGAATTCATTCGAGGTGATGGACTCAAACAGAACCTTGAATGATCTCTTATGAAGATAAAAGCTTGTCCATTTCATTGAATACAAAGCGAAGCCAGAGGCCTGGAGTTTGAAGATCAATAATTTATTTTTAACTAAGTCAAAGGCTTTACTAAAATCAATATATACGAAATCGGTTCGAGAACCGCTAGAAGAAGCCTTGAAAGCATGGCAAGTGAACTCTAAAAGGCTTCTCACAGTTAATCTATGCTATGCTGAAGTGGCGAAATGTAAGATCTTATAGCGAAAGTTAGTTACTGAGTAACAATTGGTTCAAACAATATAGATAAGATCCTCAACTTGGCAAAACCTCTGTAGTTCTCTATCAGATGTCCTTTCCCATATTTTCCAAGCGGAATAAGGAATCTTCTCCCCTGATACAAACGGAAAGTATTTGATTTCAAAGAGGACTCTATAGTTCTCAACGCAATATTTGTGTCCACGTTTGTGAAGTGGAATAGGGCAGCTAATCTTCCAATACAAAGGCGGTACACATGATTTCAAGGATTGATAAAAAATCTTTAAAGTAACACCACATAGCTGTTCACAGCATGATTTGAATGCCATCATGCCCACGCACGCGACGATATTTTAGAGACATCAAACCAAGTAAAATGTCATTTTCTGAAATGGTCACGTTAGGAATCGAGGGTATGGATAATTATCAGTTAAAATGTAGTCAGCGGTTGAAAAACTTCATCGGAAGTATTCAGCAGATTCGAGGTTTCAATATCAGCAAAAAATTAGGAGCCATCGAAACAGACATGGGAAGGATATATTATATTAAGCGACTTCTTTCCGTGTAAACAAAGTCAGAAAAATACCTGGGATTAATAAAAAGTAAAGATTTTCGCAACCGAAGGTAAGTAACATTGGTGGTTGAGCTCATTAAATCTATGCCATGCAGCAGAGCAGGCGAAATAGTCATAAGCAGAATGACTTTTCATAAATTTATTGAAAAGTGTATTCTTCTTAATTGTAGAGCACTTAGTCCCTTTCTTAAACCCTGGCGGGCAATTGCTCCGCAGGTGAGATTGTCTGATCGGAACGGATGCAGAAATAGCTATGTTCAATACATTCATTATTCCCAGCAAGAAAAATCGGTCATAATGGAATGGAAAGAATATGCAAAATGTTGGACGATACGGTTTCTCAGGGTTGTCAGGTAAACCGGACAAAGCAAACATCTAGCGTTCGATCAAATAATTCTTTAAGAAACAAATAGAAAAAGCAAACAAGCAACAAACAAAAGCTCTATCAGATGTTGAAGTGGTAGCCAGAAAGCCTGAATTATCAGTGTAACACCAAGTGACTTGTGGCAAACTCAAGTCCCCCAACGCCGTGACTATATCAGTAGGCTTAGAGTTTTTGGCCACGTCACAAAATTTAAGAAATCAGTTCTTGAATTCAAAGAATAAGAAACGATTTGTGCGCCTTTTTCAGCTAAGACACTTGAGTCTATCTCCGACGATTAGTTTATTTGTTTTGATCAAGTTACTTATTTGATAGATGTAGCATTCTACAGGTACTTCCAGAGCGCTATTAAATGTTCAAGTTTATACTCACTTTTTGGTTGATTTTGATCCACGGCCATAAAAAAAGTTTGCCGACCCCTGATTTTTCTTATGAAATGACATTTTGCTCTCTACCATTGTTTTTCCTTAATTTTCACCGAAAGCGTGCTAATAGATTCGAATACAACCAACATTCAAGTTCTCACTTCTTTCAGTGTCTCTCGCATCCTCTCTTCTTCTCTCTTGAAAGATGAAATATTTTTTTACACATCTTCCAACTAAGTGCAGTGCATACCTTTATCTCTTGATTGATATTTATTCGTCTTAACATTGATTCAAAACACGTTCCTCTGTTGCCGTAAACAAATTGATATCCCATAAAAGCAATTTGCTGTTTTGTTGGCCAATAATAGGCATTGACTGTAATGGTACTCAGAAGGTTAGCAATAACATATAAAATGAAAGCATTGAAAAGTTATTTTGCATTTAAAAGCACAAAACTGCCAAAAATTGGAATAAAAATAACCATAAAGTGAAATGAATTCAATACAACGCCGAAATTCTGGTAACCAATTTTGCCGTTTGATATTTTAATGGCAAGCAACAGTAATCTTTTTTCACCCATCACTGAGGGATGAGCGATATATTCATTTTGTCAAAACGCTTGCAACGCCCAGAAGGTAGCATCAAAGGTCCCACAAAGTATATGTATTCTTGATCAATATATGTATTCTTGATCTAAATCGATTTAATTATGTCCGTCTGTCCGTTTGTTGTAAACATTTTTGTGGCCGCAAAAATGAAGCTATCGACTTTAAATTTGGCAGAAACATTTGAAATTCCTGCACGCTAGTTACTATTGAAAATGTACCAAATGGATTAAGGAACATACCCACAGCATCAAGCAAACTGCGAAGACTTGTATTTTTCAAAAAGAAAAAAACAATTGGTTCTTTGCTCGTTACTCATAAACTATATCAGATAAATGTACAAAAATTTGAACACATATTCTCTGGTCGATGCTGTATAAAAAAAATGACCACGCCTACCCAATATATTTCAATACCTCTATAAGACGCAGAGACAAGCTTCAAAGACCCCATAAACTATATAAATTCTTGTCCAGTTTCAAATTTGAAGTAGATCTAAATATGTCCATCTGTCCATCTATCTATCTGAGCAACCGTGTAGTTGTAAACATTCTTCCCTTAGCGAAAATGAAGATATCGCTTACAAAGTTTTGGAAAAGAATTCGAGACGGACTTAAACTTTTCACGGGACACGCCTACAACGCGCACACACCTCTGCGACAACAACTTTTATTTTGAAAATTAAGAAAAAACAACTGCCTGCACTCCATATTAGGAGGGACCATGAAAATTAAGTTTTTTTAGTTTTTTTCTCTTTTTTCGGATAACGGTGATGGGTATAAAAGATTCGGTCACGATCGAATATAATTTTTTTATTTGTTTTCTTCTCGTTACAGGCAATTTTCTACGGTTCATTTTAATAACTAGCGACCGCAAATGGTTAAGCGTTGATTGCTTCTTTCATTTTTCATATGGTCAACTGTTATTTGAATTCGTAAACGAAACGTACATTTATATATATACCCAGGTCAGTAAATTTTGATCATCACACAATTCTAACGTAGGAATAGTTCATAAAAATAGGAAAAAAAAAAAGAACAAACAAAAGGATAAAATTGAAGGTTTGAGTTCATAGTTAAAGAATATTTGCAATAATTTTTCATAAAACTAAAGCCAACAATGATATAATAAAAGAAGGAAAGAATTTACATAATGGTCGAAGAAATCTTCATTTTCACCCCTTTTTTTTACGTGCAAGTAATAAAAAAAGAAATTCTTAATAACTTTGCGCTATTGAATGCGGTAGTATTATCTTAGCTGGGCAGACTACAGCAGGTATATATGTAGGGCTGGCTATGTATTCGTCGTGTATTTAATAATGCATAAAACCATTCAGCAATGAGACAATTTGTGATGTCCGTGCGAAGCGATTCATTAACAATTCTGCGTTTTGTCGTTAAAATGCGTATTCATTTGTTTAACCGACATGGGCAACTGCTGGCCCAGCGGTAGTCCGACACAAGTGCAATTTCCTCTAAGAGAACGATAGTGTATCTCGGGCATACTTAGGTTACGTATCTTGTCTTCGTTCTTCTCAAGATAGCATACATATCTTGTCTTCGTTCTTCTCAAGATGGAATACAGATCGTGACAAAAAATGAAAAATTTTGTTATATCCAGCAACAATTCGTCCTCCTGTTCGCAAAAGGCAAAAATATCCATTAAGACTCCATATTCTTAATAAATGGTAGACCTGGGATCTACCTGCGGACATCCATCTGTTCGTTAATCCGGTCTTCTGTTGAGGAAAGGCTCATGTCGGCAAAACTTTGTTTACATAGTTGTAGTTGATGTTTATGTATCATCGCCTACGTCCGTCCATTCGAAAATCCGGTCTTCCGTTGATGAAAGACTCATGTCTGCAAAAATTTATTTACATACTTGTAGTTGAGATCTCTGGATCAACTTTAAAAGTGGAAGCATGACGCTGGCAAGTAGCAACATCCATAGCCTAGATGGTTTTCCAAAACCCGGTGCATATATTAACGATGATCCTTTTATTTAAAAATATGGGACTGAGCCTACAAACATATATCTAATCTATTAGACTCTCTGTAGTTTATAACAACAATAAGAGATGTGCTTCTGGACAAGATACTCATTTAAAACGGAGCACAAATACTACCGAAGGTTTTTGCTTCCGATTAGCTGGCATAACGGTCTTCACTTGACTTTCACTTGTTTTTTCCTTTTTCTTTTTGTATAGACAAAGTTCTGATTTTGGATCTTCTGTTTCCAGTTCCTTTCTGTTTCTGTTACACATTGCGTACTTCGGAATCGCACTTGTCCATCCCTGCTCTATAGAATAGCTTAATAAATAGTTTTTTAAGTAACTCCCACCACATTCTTTACTTTCTTTTCGTCAATATATTCAAACAATTTTAGATTACGAATCACGTATATATATATATATATATATATATATATATACATAAATAATCAACTAATACATACATATATAATTACTTATAGAATTATATTTTTGAAGAAAACGAAATATCACGGAAATGTTCAGGTGAATTGTGGAAAAAAACGCGATTAGTGGACAAATTGCTGCTTTTGCCCCCTTTTTTTTCAACAAATGCCGCAAGTGAACGAATAATTGTCATACGCATAATTAAAGGATGAGAGAATAAAATAATTTCGTCATTTGATTTTTAAGGTTTCGGAAACCGCATAAACTATACTTATATTTAAACAGAACTAGGGTTATATAAGTAATTCTTTCCTTGTCTGCTTGCTCCTTATCTGTAGGTTTACTGGAGTACTACTAAGCACTACTAAATGTGCTTATATATAATCAAGACTACGCTTATATAAGTACACCCAATTCTCTTTTTACGCGATTTTTTTTACACGAATTTGATTTAACACGAAAAGAAAAAAATTTCTTCTTTTACACGAATTATTTTCTTTTTAATATTCCAGGAATTTTTCTTGAATCTCACAGAGCGGGGCGACTTATTTTTTATAAAATATTTAATGAATTAAAATGTGTAAGCACGAAATAAATTAAGTGAACTCTAACAAGAACTTTTTAATATTGTTTACACCTAATTCTCTTTTTACACGAATTTTTTTACACGTTTTTTTTGGGAACGTATCTTCGTGTAAAAAGAGAATCAGGTGTACCACCTTCCTTGCCGTTTGTCTGTACATATACTGGGCTGTTCAACTATGGTTTCAGAACTTTAGAACTTCAGATTTCAGAATCTCAAGAATATATGTGAACGTTCAAATTAACTCATATAGACTACGCCATATGTATCTCGTACTCTAGTTGAGATGTATATGTGTTACATGTGGTTATATACGTAATCTGTATTAGCAGACATTCGTCTATTTTTGTTTGCTTACACTGTTGGCCTACTTATGAGAAATTGCTTGAGCGTGTCTTTCACCAAAAAAAAGGAGAAAACAAAATAAAAATTTATTTTATCAGAAATTGGAAAATTTGGCGTTTGCACACTAATTCATAATTGAGTGGTGTATCATTTTCCGGTGTGTCCTTCCTTCCTCTTTTTTTTTTTTTGGTTAATAATACTTGGAAACAAAATTTTTTTTAACTTCAAAAATTGATAATAAATATTTCATGCATAGCACATATGCATTGTTTCGTATGCTCTTTCCACTCTTCAAGGTTTCGAAATAAATTACGAGTAATGCGAACAAATGCTATTAGCACGCGAGGTTTATTGTACAAAATTTTTTGGTCAATATTATGCATTGGACTGGGATAAATGACTTTTGGAAAAAACTTAAGATATAAGTTTTTTTTTGCTTCACTTTATTTGCACCCGTACGTAAGCAATAAAATAAGCACAAAATTTATATCCGCTTTGGGGTGAATTTCTGTACGTCAAACAAATATATTTCTATCATAGATTTATTTACAAAACAGCGCATCACATGTAAGCGTACTAGGTGATCTAAGTGGTCGATATCCGTCAGTCCGTCTGTCCGTCTTTGTAATGTCTGTTGGAAATATTCTCCTGACGGCAAAAATTAAGCTATCGGCTTCAAATTTGGCAGAAACAGTAAAAGTTCTTCCACGGAAGTTGATTTTGAAAACGGGCCAAATCGGTCGAAGGACACACACACACAGCATCATGTAAACTGAGAACATCTCTATTTTTCTGCTTATAGCTCATAAACTATAGCAAATAAATGTACAAAAATTTGAACGCATTTTCTATGGGCGATGCACACAGCAGTTATGCACAAAAATGGAAAAAATTTACCACGCCTTCCGGATATTATGAAGAATCAAAATTTAATTTTTTATTCAACACCTTTATAAGGCGGAGAAACAAGCTTCAAAAACCCCACAAAGTATACAAATTCTTAGCCAGTTGCAACTCTTGATTGCATCTAAACATGTTCGTCTGTTCGTCTGTCTATCTCTCTGTTTGCGTAACTTTGTAGTGTTTGTGGAAACATTCTCCCGTTGGCGAAAATTACAAATTTGCGAAAGAGTTTGGAGTTGACCGAAACTTTTCAAAAGACACGCCTACAACGCCCACATGCATCTACGACAAAAACTTTTATTTTGAATATAGAAGAAATCAACTGCGCCCACTCCATATTGTAGAGCGTGAGAATTCTGTTCCATTACTTCTTATGTCTATTTTTGGGGTAAACGGTGATGGGTATAAAAGATTCGGTCCCAACTGAATTGGATTTTCGCATTCGTGTGTTCTAACAACGACATTGTCGAGCTGCGTGCCAAATAAATGCCAATCGGCGATAGAATTTTTTTTTTTTGCCCTTTGGGAAAAGAAGATATTTTTTACTTCGTATCCTAACTTGGGATGAAAAGTGGATCCATTTTAAGAATTTCAGCCATACAAAAATTCACCGGCACATTAAGGCGAACCATTCACATCGCTTTGGCAGAAGGACGATATTAGATGTTTAATGGAACCAGAAGACTATGACTTGCTGTAAGCTGTTAAAGTCTACTGAAACGGTTGATACCTAATGCTGCCAACAACAATTAATTGATTTTAATCACCCATCCATACAGGGCAAAACGTTTTAGATGCATTGGATGCACTCAACTCGGAAGTGCTAGGCCATGTGACTTACTCACCCGGCTTCTTCTCTCTCCGATTACTACTCATTTGCGTCAATGATTTACACACTTGCTGACCCGTGCTTCACTTCCTACGAAAATGTACGAAAATAGTTCAGAGCGATCACTAGTTTGCCTGTAAAGAGCAACAGTTTTTTTTTGGGCATGACACCACGAATTGTCCAAGAAAATGTATAGCTAGCGATCACCAATATTTCGAATAAAATTTTTTTTTGCCATTTTCACACAATAGACTTGTAATGCCCTACATCACTTGCAGTACAGGATGTATTAAGTTAGTGCAGTCATATGTAACACGCAGAAGGGATTAAGGTGGACTCAACTTTTATTATACCGATCTAACCGATCTACCGATCAACTTTTATTAATCGATCTAAGTCCATCTGTCCGCCTGACATCCGTCCATGTAAACTTGTATTCAAGCTACACGTCGCAATTTTTGAGATATTTTGAAGAAATTTGGTACAATGACGTGTTTTGACCCAAAGACGAACGCTATTGAAAATAGTTCGTATCGATCCACTTTTTCGTATCGAAAACTGTGTCTAAAACTTAATGTTGATCTGCTTATTGACAGCTATGTTAGCAAGCAAGAAAAAGTTGCGATATTTTGATATTTATACAGGAACGCAAATACTTTTCCAGGACATTATGGGAAACTAGGAATCATGGTGGCAATGAATTAGGCAATTATCGCTAAACAGCTGTTACACAATGAATTATTAATTTAAAAATTTAAAAAAAATGAAAAAAAAATTAAATGTGTCCGAAAGTTTGTTTGCAAAATGGAGAAGAAGAAGAAGAAAATAGTTTGGTAAAAGCAAATATAATTTTTTTTTCAAATATCAAGCTAAATTAAGCAATGTTGACCAATGTGTATGTTTCCAGTACAATGTATCGGAACTTCCTCAAATGCTCAAGAGAAGAATAATGGCATCCACGACGCGGAAGAAAAGTTCGTCATGAGACGGATGAAAAAGATTTTAGGAGATGGTTCCGGTCCCCCAGCGCTACCTCAAAGCAAGTAAGTAAACCGTTTCTAATACTTACAAACGACTTATAAATATATGTTATATCGTTGTATGTAGGTTTACGTAGAAGCTCCGCTTTTCCAAAGCGGCTTTTCTTTGCGTGCTGGGCAAAAAATTGGTGTGAGTGATGGTATGAGGAGCACAAATATACCGGCGATGTTGCACTTATCGAATAACGTTGTGCAAAGATACATTGGTGTGTACGAAGATTAGCATTGAAGTGCATAGTTTTTGAACATTTCTCTAAGTCACTGGTGTATTCTACAGGAAGAGGGAAAGAGCTGCTACAGCCTAAAAAAGCTGTGAAGAATCGCAAATGTTTGTGCGGCGCGCTACATCATTTGCGTTCACTACAAAGTAGGAGGAGATCATTTGATTTGTCCAGCGCTCCAGGCGACCTATGAAGATGATGGTTTGAAGGTTTGCGTGGAGACGCCACAATTTTATAAATTCATAAATTTAAAAAATTTAAAGCGCGCACAAAAACTTATGTAAATAAATAAATTTTGTTTGCTTATATATGAGAATAAAAAAAAAAAAAGATTTGCCACACAGGAATGGAAGAGAAAGCTCAGTGTTACGATAAAGAAGACATCATTTATATGAATTAATCATTAACTACGTGTTATAACAGAACTGTTAACATTCACTGCAGAACTACAAAAAAGAATATTTAGTAATTAATTTTTTCTGCTATAAAGAGCTTAAAATTTTTGAATTTAATTTAATTTCTTGTAATTGTAAATTTTACATAATTTTCTATTCTATTCACTGCATTTCGCATGCTTATAATCATTTACCATAAGTAGGTTGCCTTCACATAAATGTCAATTTGGCTCTCATTTTTCGGGTTTCTCTCAGTTATCAATGCATTGCGATGGAAATTTTTGAGGGGAAGTACGGGGAAAGCTGGCGACGATGGTACCTGACCAGCCCCTTGGCGATAATCAATTCCTTCTCCTAAAAAAAAAACTAGGCGATAATCATGGCGATGATCGCCTGCTTACATGATTACCCCCTACTTTTCAAATGAAATAATTGGAACGTAGAGATAACCGATGCGACACAATTCGGAGCTTCTTGAAGGTCATGCGAGTATATAAATGCATTGAGAGTGTGAAAAGCAAACTTTACATAGAACGGCGAATAATTGCATTCGCATCTGCAATGAAAGCAACTTCAACAAAATTCCTAAGGAAATTCGTAAGTAACGGGTTGTGGTCGAATTTTTAATACCCAACTCAAAAACAAACGAAAAAAAAGAATTCGAACAAAGGAAAATTTCGTTACTCTATAATATGTTGTTGGCGCGGTCGATTGTTTTCACCTACTCTAGGATAATCCATATACTGTATGTGGAAATTTTTTTTGTTACGTCTTGTGCAGATTATCAGCGCTCACCAGACACTAGAAGTGTTCTCAGCTTATGCCACACGGTAGGCCTTTCCGTAGACCGATTTGAACCATTTTCAATACCAATATAGGTACAAAAGCTTTGCAAGATTCGAGAAGGATACAACGCACTACTTTACTCCACACATTCGACGCACGGACAGACGAATAAGAATACTTTTTAATATATACTCCCATCACACGGTGGCGGACATGAAAAGTGACTAGATATGCGGAATAACTTAACGTTTCTTTCACTTTATCAAACGAAGTAAATTCAAGAAAAAATCCAGGGAAGTAGAACACAGAATATTACCTAAACTAGGAAAATATTACGAAACAATAAAAATGAAAAAAGAAAAAAATTGAAAAAAAAAAACAGACAAGAGCGTTGTACTTAAAGCGAAACTTGAACATGAAGCTCAGAAGAATAAAAAGTCAATAAACTTTTAAGTTTAGAGCGTAATGTGGATCTTTACAACAACAACAAAGCAAAGTGGAAGAGACTTTAACCAACTTATGCGAAAGAGAGCCGGGTCTGTGTGTGTCGCGTGTTCTGTATAATTTCACATTTGCTTACCTTAGCGCTATGTGGGGAGAGTGAGTGTGAGTGAGTGCATCACTACTACTCAGCTTAAACAACTTTAAACAATAAACATTTTCAATCAAGTGTTTAGTACATATTTTGCCGGTTATGCGTTCAAAAGTCTACAGAGAGACTCTATAAATAGCAAATTGATACTCAATTGAAATATAAAAAGAAAAGAAAAAGAAAAACCAAACAAGTGAAGATAAGATAATAATGAGCACTTTATTATGTTTCTTTTTTATCTTCATTGCTTTACCATATCACGTGGTGATGAGCAGTTCCTGCATGGGTTGCGTGGATTTGGATGAATTGAATTTTGATAAAACCATACGACGCTTTCCATACGCTTTAGTTAAATTCGATATAGCGTTTCCTTATGGCGACAAACATGAAGCTTTTGCCTCTTTCTCGAAAGCGGCGCATGCGGTAACCGACGATATACTAATCGCAACAGTAGGTATTAAAGATTACGGTGATCGTGATAATCTGAAGTTAGGCGAACGTTACAAAGTCGATGATAAAAACTATCCGGCCATTCTGTTGTTCCAAAAAGACGACGAACAAAACTATGTGCAATTTCCTTCGTATCTGGATATCACTGAAGATAATTTGAAAAGTTTTGTCAATTCGCATACGGAATTGTATATAGGCCGTGAGGGATGTTCAAGAGAACTCAATGATTTGGCGAAAAATTTCGCTAATTTAAGCGAAGAAGATCAGCGAAAGCGTTTAAAAGAAGCTGAGGAATTGCAAGAGAATCTTACGAAGGAGCTGGATAAGCAAAATGCAAATATTTATAAAATTTATATGGAGAAAATTCTATCGAAAGGCTACAGTTTCGTTGAAGATGAAACTAAGCGGTTGGCTCGTTTGAAAGCTGGCAAAGTAACGGAGCTTAAGAGATCTGAGCTCGCAATTAAGTTAAATATTTTAGAAGCCTTTCATGTTAACAAATTAACAAAAGAAGAGCTTTAAGCCACAAGCAATCTATTAATTAATAAAGTAAAGACGATTTCCATGCTATTGAGTTTAGTTTTCTTATAATTTTCATAGAGAATTTCTTTTGAGTGTAAATTTATTGATTTCTGCAAGTTGTTTTAAAGTAGCAAAGCTTCGTGTTCCAAAGGTTTTAGCTTAATGTCTAATTATAACAATTAAATGCCATGCGCTTCAACATGTGTGCTCTCCAACGGGTTCCCAAGTATGGACACTACCGGTTTTTATTACAAAATGAAAATTATTTGAAAACCATATTTTAAAATTATTTAGCAAAACAAATTTTTTTTATTTTTTTTTCTTCTTGTCTCTGTTTCTCTTCTTCTTTTTTCAATTAACATTAAGTAACTTTCGAATAGCGGGAGAAAAGGTGTGAGACTGAACGATTGTACATGTGCACGAACGTTTTGATGATTTAGTTTTTGAAGTTAAGTTAAAATGTGGGCATCCCAATAAGGGACTTGAGGTAGTTAAGAAAAACACTTTACGTCATATGAACTTTAAAACTTGTTTGTATCAGTAAAACAGAAAAGAAGATGAAGAAGAGGAATGCTCGGGGAAAAATTTACGCCCTATGTATTTTAAAATTTATTTGTTTCAGTAAAACAGAAAAGAAGAAGAAAAAGAAGAAGAATGTTTCGAACTTGGGGTACTTAAGGAAAAATTTGGGTCGTATGTGCTTTAAAGCTTGTTTATATCAGTAAAACAGGAACGAAGAAGAAGAAGAATGCGACCATATTAACATGGGACTTGAGGTGCTTAAGGAAATGTACTTTGTATATACTTTGAAACTTATTTGTATAAGTAAAACAGAAAAGAACAAGAAGAAGAAGAATGCTTGGAACTTGGGGTACTTAAGGAAAAATTTACGTCATATGTACTTTAAAACTTGTTTATATCGGTAAACCGGGAAAGAAGAAGAAGAAGAATGCCACCTTTTTAATATGGGGCTTGAGGTACTTAAGGAAAAATTTACGTCATATGTACTTTAAAACTTGTTTATATCGGTAAACCGGGAAAGAAGAAGAAGAAGAATGCCACCTTTTTAATATGGGGCTTGAGGTACTTAAGGAAAAACTTACGACATATAGACTTTAAAACTTGTTTGTATCAGTAAAAAAGGAAAGAAGAAGTTAAAAAAGCGTACTCAGCAGTGCAATTTGAAAACATCAGATGTATTGGATCTCCGGTGCAAAATGTCACCAAATCTTTGATAGTTTCGAAAACGAACTCTAAAGTCCGGCTTAAAAGGCATTAATCTGGCACGGCCTACCGGCTAACCATTACATAGCCAACTGTCGGAAACTAAATATCTTAAGTAACTACGAAAAAGTCTTACAAAAGGGGGGTCTAAAATCGTCAAAATTTAGTTAATTATTTTTTCAAAGAACATCAAGCAGTAGACCTCTCGTGTTGCCCTATAAAGGCTTAATTTTCATGAGATATGAGATGGGACGCGTTTAATAACATTACTGAAGCACACGAGTGTGTTCGTGCCCACTGCAAGGTTCAAATCCACCACACATCCAGCTTCGATCTTTGTCGTTATCTAAAATTATATTTTGTTGCCACCTAAAAATGTCCTTTTTGGTACGAATAAGGGAGAGGATTCCATAATTCCTCTCATTCTTCTTTTCTCGTTAAAATTAGTTAAATTAGAGAAATACTGAAAATAACGGTATTTTCAAAATGTGGTGTTACATGGGAGTCATGATATTAACGATCCGGTGCACGATATTTTTAAAAGCATTGATGCTTGGACCAAAATATAAAAGTGATATTAAAATATCATGAAAGCTGAAAGATTTGGACGGACGAATAGACAGACTTCTCTCCTCTCTGCTCCAAAAATTATTCATAATGCTTTGGTATAAATAAAAACATTACTTGCGTGAATCCACCCAATATTGTGTCGATATGTGTCGATTGAAAACACGAACACATTTACCGGCAAAACATTGCCACTAATTACGCAGGACGATAGCGTGGTTTCATTTTCGAGTTTTGATATAAATTCTACGCAAAATTGTTTACCTGCGAACAGCTTAACCAAAACAAAAAAATTTTAATTTGGAAAACGTAAGTAAACTAAATTTTTATACCCTATGTAACACCCGGAAAGGCTTAAGATAGACATATCTTTTATTCTAGCGATCGATTCAAAATCATTTTCTAAATCTAAGCCTGTCTCTCCGTCTGATGTCTATCCATGTAAATTTGTATTCAAGCTACAGGTCACAATTTTTGAAATATTTTGATGAAATTTGGTACAGTGGCGTGTCTTGACCCCAGGACAAACACTATTGAAAATTGCGATAAACCCCTATTTCGAAAAGTTGTCATTTGAAAAAAAATTGCAAGTTTCAAGATTTTTCGGCGAAAGCGGCTAAATAGTAGTATTTCGGCATTCTAAATTCGTATGGAAGCTTTAGACTGGCTAGGGCAATTTTTGAACGCCCTCTCATATAATGAAAGCTGAAATTCCTGCGACAAGAAGGTATAATTTTCAATGCTTCATCATGAAGATTATATCACGATAGTAATAAAAAAAAAAAAGATTAACTGTACCACATTTGGACCATCTCGACCTATTTTTTGGATACTTTATTCTAGATCTTTTTGATTCTTTGATCCGCAAAAGTCTAAATTTTAGTATGTTGTGATGAAAATTAACCCATAAGAGTAATTTGATATACAAAATGATATAATAAGTATCCGAATTTTTGAATCCCTTGCACGCAACAATTCTAATGGGACGCAAGACTTCATTTGCAAAGAAGTCCAATTTTTAATATGCAGTCCTATAATAGTATATTCGAAGATATGATTTTTGTGTTCTATTGCAAAAATGAGAATTGTGTTTGGTGTAAGGTATTTAATAGTCGGCCCGACTAGACAATGTTTTCACTTGTTACTTCTATTTCACTTGCAAACTTTTGCATGTTTGAAACGGCTATGCCCAGGGTTTATCACCTCCAGAATTGCAACACCTACGTATTAAAAAACTGCATTTGAATAAATTCGTTAACATTTTTTATGACACACTTTGCATATTCGTAACTTTTGGCCAATAGCATGCATACACTATATGTAAATGTAAATAGTAACAATATATATATTGCTTTTTTTTTTAATTTTTTATAAACTCAAGTATGATTTCTTTTTTATTTATGTTTGTATTTTTGTTTAGTTCTTTTCATAATTTTTTCATTCTTTCAATTTGGTTCAATTATGAATAACCTTAGCAGAGAAAGACCACCATTTAGCAAAGACAAAGATGTGGACGCAATGGGTTAATTTCGCGCTAGTCAAAATAAACTAAAAGTTATACATTATAAGTGTGGCCGGGTGGACGATAACGCAACGAGAGTGCAAAGCGTTTAGGTGGTGGATAAGTTTTCGTCACCGCCGATTGCCGATTGGCAAAAGCAATTTAATTCATTTCCGCATTTTTCGGACTATAAGAGGCACTTCAAAATTATAAGATGATTTCTAGAAAACTATATATTTACATATTTTAATACAACTTTCGGATCAAAATTTTGTCTTTATTGTTAACATAACTCGCGTATGCCCTTCATTATTTCGAAATAAATATCAAATGGCGAAAGCCATGTATAATGCAAAACTAAGTGACATGCAAGTTATGCTCTCGAAGTGGTAGCGAACGAACTAAAAAGTACGTAGTCAGTGCCAGCACAATATTACACAGTACACAGTACACAGAATTCTTCTTCTTCCACTTCTATTTGTCTCTTTGCTGAATTAATCAAACTTAAACAAAGTAATTTGTATGAAATGATTGAGCTATTTTTCCGTAATCTACGCCAATGTTGCTGTGCTGCAGAGATCCTTAGGATAACGATCACTAGTCGCTACGCAAATAATTCCCCCATTAAAGAGATGCGTAAATAAACTCTTCAAAATCATAGCACCAGCTATATCAGTGCCGTGGAATTCGTCGGAGTATATTAGTCGATCTTCTCGCGCTATTGCCTTAGCAACTGGCAATGTGGGGTCAAAGGTTTGAGGCTTTGCTTGTTCACTAAAAGCCGTTAGCTGGTTTTTTCGTTTACAAGGTTTATAAAAAAAAAGTACCATGTGTTGAGAACAGACAGAGCAGAGACTTGCTTTCAATAAATTTCTGTTAGCGGTAGAAATTCTCGGCATTTCTGTTAAATGAGATATTTCTCGGAATTTCTGCTAATAAGAATTTAAGGATTATTCAGTTAGAACGTTTCCATTATCAGTTGGTTTCTAGATATTCTAAGCCCTGGAGTTGTATAGCTTGGATTTGTTTTTCAATTAAATAAGAATTTGAGGATAAATGTATTTCTCAGCAGATACGAGCAAATAAAACCAACAAACGCAAAGAAATATGCAAATGAATTGAAAGAAGATAAAGAATTTATTCAAAATATTCACAGCATATTTTTAGGCGTTTCATTTTTTTTTTTTTTTTTGAGAATCTTTAAACGCTTTCTCTCAACTATTACTTGCTTCGTAAAGCTTCGTAAAGAGAAAAAGCAAACTAAGGAGAAGAAATGATAAATATCTGTTACCTAAAATGTAAACAAATGCTCGGTTAATTTAGCAAAAGTGAAAAACATTTTTCACAAAGAAACAAATATTTCTTCAATCTCTTTGATTTTACGAATCAATGCAGAAGCATTTATATATATGGCCTGCAAAGAGAATGAAATGACAACAAAATTGTTGAATGCATACATTGACCAAAACTTCATAGTAAGCGTTGCCTTAGAGCGATTAGGTCTTGGGATTTTTTCTCCTAGAAATGTTGCTAAACTAAATCTGCAGCCATTCATATTTTTGTCTATAAATATTTTGATCCCGTGAAGATATTTCGAAAAACCTGCCACCCAACTGATCTCATATTTATGAGTTGGTAGTTATAAGAAGAAGTAATTTTCACAGTTTCTCCATTGTTTTCCTTTGACTAGGAACGGTATACAAAATAATCTTATAAAAAATGATGTTTGAAACGCAGAGCAGCAAGCGAGAAAATTTTGTCTTTAAATGGCTCAGGTTTAGTTCGAACGATGTTTACTTACTGTAGAAACAAAAGAAGCCTATGTTTTATGAAGAAGTAGAGGAGGAGATAACAACGGGAGTTTCATGCGATACAAACTAAAACTCTAAGAATATTTAAGCAATTGTTCCCGAACTTTAGCATTCAAAGGAAACCCACTTTTATATAACTAGTGTAGTGTAGTAAAACGACGATTCGATTGAATAATGATTTCAACAAAAACGTTTTTCAAACCTATATATATAGGTCTGGCATTAATTAACTTGACACTAAATTCATAAATATATGGCATATAAATCGTAAGTGGACTTTAAACTAAACTAAGAAAACAATTTTTTTTTAAATAAGCTTCCATTCCAGTACCCGAAACAAAGATTGGAAATTTCTATATCAAAAGAGCGAATTAAATAAAACCCTATAAAAAATGCTTGTTTTCAAGGTAAAAATAAAAGTTTGGTAAAAATTTTTGTGAAAAATGGATTAAAATCAATTTTCTCATAGAAGCTTTAAATCGTCCTCGCCGTTTGTATCGCTAGTGCTAGTTAGTTAGTTAGTGCTGCTAGTGTAAGTTATGTATATTTTTCATTAAATGGGCGCGGTTGACTGAACATCTTTAGCCTTTCATACTTTCGTGTATAACTTTTGATGCCGTGAAGACATTTCCGAAAAACTGTAAACCAACTCATTAGGATTACTTTCACATATAACCAGAAAATATTGACCCACATTTGTTTCCAATTTACTTTAATGGACATTTGCAGATTCATCTAACTGCCAATAAATTAGAAATAAATTGAAGTAAAGATTTTAACGTTAATTGGGAACGTATTAGCGAACTGATCTGGACCATTTTTTGGTCAAAAAGCAAGTAAGCAAGCAAGTTGGCAAATGTTTGTAGAAATCAGTTGGGTTGCAGGTTTTTCGAAATATCTTCACGGGATCAAAATATTTATAGAGACAAATATGAAAAAAGTCGTTATTTTTTCGAGTTTATTCAATTTTAATATTGTAGGCGTGCAGGTTATGCCTATTTTCTCATCTCATACTCTTAAGCGATTAAGGAACATTTATATCGAATTTCAGCTTCCTAACTACGATTTTGCGACTTTGGCGAATTCATCAAAAACGGCGATCAAACTGATCGCTTCTGGCAGGCATAGAAATGTATTATCGGGATTTCGAGAACTAGAGCAGGTAGAAAAAATTGATTACAGGTATTTGAAGATCTTTTTCCCCATCAGTAAAATTTACTAAAAAAATTTTGGAACATTATAAGCTGTGTCATCATTTCTATGAAGATCTGAAATTAAAACGGATCAGAACTAGTGTTAAATAATATTTCAAATTATATTTTCATTCAATTTATTCAGATGTAATTGAAAATGGTACACCCTGATAAGTCTCTTTCCAGCTCATGGTGGTGTGGCATAGCCAATCCTCGAACCTCGGCCGATCAGGGTTAGGAGCAAAAAACTCTCGACGCCGAACGAAACTTTGAAAGTCTTTCATTATTAAGTTGAGCTACAATTTTTTTCATATCGTGGATATTGTGTCCCTACTTACCCTTGTTGCAAGTCATGATGAGAAACATGGTGATGTTATAAAAAAATTTGAGCCACCCTTATGTGTGACTCTTTAAATATTCGTCTTTTTATTGATAAAACTGAAAATTGAATTTTACTTTGGGAAACACATGCGTACATATTAAAGGAATGAGAAACAGAATGGAAACAGAACGAATATAGAATTGTACTCGTGTCGATCTGTTCCTATAAAATACTAATACTAGTTACGGATTTTAAACGAAGCACTCATGAGATCGTTAGCAAGAATATCGATCGACATAAGCTCACACTTGGTTGTACATATATGTATATGGAAAATTTGAAACGCTTAGTGAATAAGTCTCCGCGTTTTACTTAAAACGAAAATAAATGAAACCCCAACGAGATATAGAACAGAAAGTTAATTAATGTAAGATCACCTACTTGCGAGTATGCATCTTTTGCGTGTTCACCGATCCCTATATCTAAACAAGCCCCATTTGATTATAGATACAAATTTCATTCACAACAACAACAGCAAGCAACAACAATCAAGCAACTGAAAACATGAAAATTGGGAAAAGAAAATACGAAAAAGAAAACAAAAACGCGGCGCAGGTTTTACAAATGCACATAAGTTTTTCTATTTTTTTGTTTTTTTTTTCAACACATTTGTCTACCTGCTGGCGACAGCATGACCATTGCATAAAAAACTAAAATGTACGAAAAATAAAAAGATATGGAAACAGCAAAAAGGCAACAAAGGATACGAATATGTTTATAATCATTGCATGACAGTTGTGAGAGAATGTAAGCAAAGGCGATTGTGTGCGCAATACGATAACAAACGATCGTTACAAAATAATCTATCAACATATTTTGAAGAGGTTTCGTGTTAAATAACAAAAGGGAAATGGATAGAGAATGCAAAGAATCACTCGTCTCAAGATTACAATGACTGCAAACCACGCCGTGTTAAAACACATACACACACTCCAAGCCGCATAAGGACATATGCTCGTGGAAAAAATGCATAGCATAGCAGAAGAGAGCAGAATGACTGTGGAATACACTAACTCGAAGATTGCAATCTTTTCTCTTTCTTCTGCGGAGCCGTAGACCCGAAACATTATTATGTTATTTTCCTTGAAGAAACGAAACAACTAAGAAAATTATATTCGATCCTGACCGAGTCTAACAAGAGACCTAACAGACTATATTTTCAGGCTCAATATTATAGAGTAGGCGCAGCTGATTTTTTCTATTTTTAAAATACAAGTTTTTGTCGCATTGGTGTGTGGGCGTGTCCTGTGAAAGGTTTAGGTCCCTCCCAAATTCTTTTGCAAATTTGTAAGCGATATCTACATTTTCGCTAACGAGGGAGTGTTTACCACATATACTACACAGTTTTGCAGGCAAACACATGGACAGACGAATAGGCGGACATGTTTAGGTATATTCCAAACTTAAAATTGGCCAAGAATTTATATACTTTATGGGATTTTTGAAGTCTCTTTCTACGCCTTATAAAGTTAGTGAAAAAATAAAAGAAATTTTGATACACAAGAATATTGGGTAGGCGTGGTCAATTTTTTCCATTCTTATTTTTGTAGTAACACAAAGAATATGCGTTCAAATTTATTTGCTATAGTTTATGAGTGATGATCGGAAATCAACCTTTCATTCCTTTGGTTTACTTTTTGATCTGTGGGCGTCTTTTTCGACCGATTTGACTCATTTTTACCACAAATATGCGTGCAAGATTTTAAAAAAATTCGTTACACTCACAGGGTGAACCCTATTGAAAATGGATGCGATCGAATCGTTGCTGCAACCGCTGCTCACATATATTTTCAAAAGCATTTCGCCATACATTGATGCAAAATATATGGATCAGGTAGGTTGATGTTTCGAATTTCCTCTTATACGGACTTTTTCACGAAAGCTAAACCAGTGCAGATGCCCCGGTTGTCCAACTTTTAAAATTTTTCAATGAGCTTAAGAAACTTTGTCAGTAATACATACATACATACATATATTGACATAACACGCAACTGTATTATATCCGAACTACGTAGATCTATTTCTCGGAACCCACCCCTTATAAGGGTATTCATCAAAAGTAAGGCCTTGTATGGCAGCACGCTCTAATTTTGAGTGACCCGAATGAAGATGAGGCCTTCGCAAAGGAGATTAGTTTTGCTAAAATTAGGACTTGTTGACTTTGGCCACAGTTGCACATAAGGGTTCGCTTAAAAAGTATGCTTTTCGATGGTAAGTAAATGCGGAATCGTTGTAGGTGGAAAGGTATATAATATCTAACGCTCGGCTTTGTCCGACTGCAATGTTCTAATTTGTTTTGTTTTTATTTTAATTTAAAACTAATAAATAGTTTATAAAGATAAACTTTATTTATTGCTAACACAATTTCTTTTCACACTAACGTTATTAAGTGAATCCTACCCTTAAGAAGTCTTTGTTATCGTTATTGTTTCAATTTGAATGATGTTGTCAAACACATCAGTTAATTACGACTTGAAAAACTAAAATATGAGTAGAGTGTTGAAGAAGAAACAAAAGAGCAGAGAAAAAAGATGATCACGCATCCAGAAGAAATGAAAATATATATTAAGCAACTTTTATATCTTTACTCGATTTGCTTAAGCATAACTGCACCAAATGTCGCAGCCATAAATGTAAAAGTAAAGTGCTTGAGGACCAAAGTAAAATTTTTTTCTCTCTCTTCTTCATTTTTCTTTCTCTTTCATTCATTGCTTTTCTTGACTCCGAACCTAGTTTTAAAAGCAAAGAAATTATTTATTTGTCTATCTTACAGATAGTATGTCGCAGTACATGTGGTATTTTATAATCGATTATAGCGGCGTAAGCAATAGCGAACACAGGGAGAGTTACGTCATTCGAAAACGTCACAGTCGACTTTAGGCGAGATCACAGGATTGTTTAGAATAGGGATATAAAGCAAATAGCTATCGGTCATTTCTTGTCTTCACCAACGAACTATCGAAGGGAGAGGATGTCACATTAGTTTCCCATCAATCGCGATTAATAAGCGGAGCCGGGTCTAATTAATCAAGGGCCACTATTCTAGTGCAACAATATCTTTCAAAGGGGCAGACACAAGCTTCAAAAACCCCACAAAGTATATAAATTCTTGGCCAGTTTTAAAATTTAAAAAGCACCTATACATGTCCGTCAGTCCATCTGTCTGTCTCCGCAACTTTATAGTATTTATAATAAACATTCCCCCGTTAACAAAAATGAACATATCGCCTACAAATTTGGAAAAAAATTTGGGAGGGACCTAAACTTTTCATAGGACACGCAAACAGCGTCCACATATCTATGGGACAAAAGCTTTCATTTTGAAAATAGAAAAAATCAGCTACGCCCACTCCACATTATGGATCATGAAAATATAATTCTTTTACTTTTGTTGTCTTTTTTGGGATTACGGTGATGGGCATAAAAGAGTCGATCTGGACCGAATATAATTTTCTTATTTGTTTTTTCTTTTTTTTTTTTCAATATGTCCTCCTAGCTGTCTCCTGTACGCGTAACACGCTAATGGAAGTAACGAAATAATAGGATTTGCCGATAGTTTGAATGGCATGCGGTCCTAAGGTTAGGTATACAAAGAGAAAAAACTTGATGCAGAATAAGATTCAGATAAGCGCTCAAAGAAATATAATGTAATGTGATCAACATATAGGGGTTAAGTCCGTATGACTTCTATGAATAGGAAACTTAACGATAAACAACTAAGAACATTATAGTCGGGCAAGGCCACCATACCTTACACCACATTTTCTAACACAATTCTTATTTTTGTATGAAATTACGATTATGGGTCAATTTTCATCACAACATATTACAACTTTTCTGCTCTACAAAAGATCAATTTTCGTTAAAATCTTTACTAGGGTAGAATCGAAGAAATACTTTTGCAGAGAAATTTTGGAAATTGCTATTTTTCCCTATATAACGACTTTTCGTAATAGGGCGTTAAATGGGGAATGGTCGAAACAGTGGACCGATTCGAATCATTTTCAATAGGATTCGTCCTTGGATCAAAATACGTCAGTGTACGTATCGGAAAACGAAGAGAGAGAAACAAAGAGATCCAAATCCGTTGAGTTATCATTATTGTGGAATGAATGGCTGGCGCAAAATGGCGAACTTAGAAATCTAAAAATACATATAAAACTTATGATACAAAAGACTTTTCCATTTATATGATCCGCTACGTAGCTTATGTCAGAAGTTGTATGGTAACCTGAAAGACATCTATGTTATTTTGAATATACCAATAACCAGGTCAAGATGGCATTCAAGAGAACTTACCTTAAAATTCATATCGATGTTCATTGTAGTGCGTATTTTTAAGATTTTTTTTGCAGTTGTTCACCCACACTGACTCCTGGGTTCCCAATTTATTAAAGGCCATTTCCAAACCTGAGGCTGTCTATGGTATTTTTCAGTTTTCTATTCCAATTGTCATCGCAAAGAGAACGTATTAGGTTTGATGCCACACCCTTATAATACTTTTACTTTAGTCAGATAGGGTAAGTTTTCATCAGCTTGCTTGTAGCCAAAAAAAGAAAAGGGAAAATGAGCTGCACTGCTTACTATGTAGTGCCTGCATTGCACTTTTCACCTGCAATCAAGAAGAAAGTCACTGTTATTTAAAATGTTGTTCCTTTTTTGCTTTTCACGAACAGGTGAAAGTGTTTAAGAAATGAAAGAAAAATTACGTGAATTATGTAAAAGGTCTTTGTTCTATTTCTACTATCTTTTAAAGGAATTAAATAAATAAATCAAATTTTCTTTTCCCCGCTTAAGTTAAAGACATCTTTGTTTATCACGATCTCTAGTATTTCAACGAAAATGTTAATAGTCGTTAGAAATGTAGGACAAATATTAAATGCATTATTTTCGCTTCAATTAAAGAAAGTCGATACAAAGGGCTCTTGTGAGATATTTTTTTGCTTATAATTTTGTATAATTTACAAAATAACAAATAACATTTAATTTATCAAATTATTTATGCGGGTCTGCTTGCCGCGTGTCAGCTTCTTCTTCTTCCATTTTCATCATAATAAATGCATTTTGCAATTAATAATTTTCTTATATCAGTTTGGCACTATTGTTAGAAAAGTTGCTTTGTTTCTTTATCGCTTTGTTTACTTACTTAGCATGCGGTCATTGCCTTACATTATATATCATTTAGAAAAACATCGGCTTACTACGTAACGACAAACTGCATATGAAACGAATGAGATAAGCGCATCCAGCATTTGACACACAAATGTTGACTTTCTTCGCTACTTACCTTTCAATGTTAAGCTTTTAACAAATTTGTTGCTTTTTTCACAGCAAGAAAGGATGTAAAAACCTCGCTTTGAAATTTTAACTTAACTTCATGCAGATTGTCATGTCTGTGCCTGGAGACAATAAACAATTTCCAATAAAAGAGTTTTAAATGAAGTTTTAAATGCAGCTTAGTGCCTTCTACAGGGTATATTAAGTTTGCGTGGTCGTGCCGATCGATTCAGAATCTTTTCTAAATCGCTCTTAGCCTGTCCGTCCGTCCGTCCGTCTGATGATCGTAATTCTTTGTAACCAGTTTTAAATGTAGCTTAGCTTTTATACCCTATACAGGGTATATTAAGCTTGCGTGGACGTATATAAAAAGCAGAAGCGTTTAAATTAGACTCTCCTTTTATTGTACCAATCGATTCCGAATCATTTTTTAAATCGATCTAAACCTGTCTGCTCATCCACCCCTCTGATGACCGTCAATTTTGGTAACCAATTTTAAATGTACGCTTAGTTTTTATGACCTCTACAGGGTATATTAAGTTTGTTCGTACGTGCGTATAAATTAGACCCTCCTTTTATAATACCGATCGATTCAGAATCTTTTCTAAATCGCTCCTAGCCTGTCTGTCCGCCTGTCCCTCTGATGACGGTCGGTTTTTGTAACCAATTTTAAATGCAGCTTAGTTTTTATGCCGTATACCGGGTGTATTAACTTTGTGCGGGCATATATAAATTGCAGTAGCGTTTAAATTAGACCGTCCTTTCATTATACCGATCGATTCAGAATCATTTTCTAAATCGCTCTAAGCCTGTCCGCACGTCTGTCCCGCTGATGATCGTCAAATTTTGTCGATGTAGTTTAAAGAAATTTGTCACACTGGAGAAGTAATACTGGCACTGGTGGAACGCTATTTGAAAATGGATTAAATCGGACGATTTGTGCGACCATTTCTTCGGTAAAGCCTTATTTTGAAAATGTTACTCTATGTAATCAATTTTATATTTTCAACATTTCTCGATAAACGTAGATAAAAAGTTGCATTTCCTTATACTAAATGAACTTGGGTTAATTTGAACGACACAAAATCTTTTTTTTTTTCTCGTGAAAGACCTCCCATATAAACGTACTCACAAAAGTCTTTAACTGAATCTAATTTTTACTATTTTCTAACAAAAATTGATACAAGCCAACGACTTTTCATAAAACGTAGCATGCTAAATTTTGAACTACGTAAGTCTATTTTTTCGGTTCCTACTCATTAAAAGATTCTTATAAATATAAATATAAAAATATACGGTTCAGTTTTTTGGTAGGCTTTTGCATCTACAGTGAAACCATTTCACTAATATTATATAATAATGCTGTAGGCGTAGCGTCCTAAGTAGTAAACGAATGTCTACAATTTATTATATATAATAACCATTTTCCATTTGTTATATAGTCCTCTTGTTGTATCCGCCTACAAGATATCCACCTGATGGTGAATAGAGAATAGCTGCCAGCTTACCCGTGCAGGCATATTCATCTGATCTCTGCTGATATGACCGACGTTAGAACAGAAAACATCTTCGCGACGTTGAACAAAAAATGCGCAGGCAGGCCTACTTGGACTTTCCGCAGAGGAACGCGATTGACAAAGCAAATGGACTTCCACATGCGTTAGCATTAAGCATAACAAGCGTTGTGATGCTAAACATCACAAAGTCGGTAAGTATCGTGGCGATAGTAAGGACTGTATTGTTATGTTTAAGGCCACCGTTAAGTACCACTTGAGACGGCCGCACGTATCATTGCTGAGCTAACTAGATGGGATGATATATGGGGGAGGGAGGGGGTTCAAATGTTTGTTCCACGGACACTCCACAGACGATTACAACTAAAAGATTTACATGTGCTTTGCCAATATAAGAAGAAACGGACGGACGAAACTTACTTACCAGACAGATCTTAAGCCCTGGGCCATTCTGCACTCTACCCTGCCTACGATCTCCTTCGGCCCAAGACTTCTAATGGCAGATCTCGTACTCTTAACTCAACGAACAACTCAAGTTCCAAATCTTCTTTTCTTCACACGCTAGCAAAAGTTTACCCTCAACATTATTGATAAATCACTGAGCGAGATTGACAAGCCGATCTTCTACAGGGTTGTATTTGTAACTAATATTAAAAAATGAAATCACCGTTACAATCTTTATAAAGTAATCATCAGTTTGTTGTCGATTTTGAAAGTCACTTTGACTGGAAGTGAAATAAAGTTCTCGGGATCAAGTTTGATAAACCAATTTCAAGACGTTGTCGTAACAGGTGGTTTGCTGAGCTGACATGCATACAAACAGCGCTAGAAAAAAACGGTGAAGTGCTCTGATCTATGAACATTCAGTCAATTCCGTTATTCATTTTAAGGAATTGCACGCAATTCCCTTTTTACACGATTTTTTTTACACGAATTTGATTTAACACGAGTTCAAAAGAAAAAAATTTCTTTTTTAACACGAATTATTTTGTTTTAACACGATTTTATATTTATGAATTTCAGATATAATTCCCTTTTTCCAAAGTAGAAGTTATTTTTTATAAAATATTTAATGAATTAAAATGTGTAAGCACGAAATAAATTAAGTGAACTCTAACAAGAACTTTTTAATATTGTTTACACCTAATTCTCATTTTACACAAATTTTTTTTACACGTATTTTTTGGGAACGTATCTATCGTGTAAAAAGAGAATTAGGTGTACTAGAACTATTAACAACATGATTAAGTCGCCCATGAATTTTCTTTCCATTGTTGATAAATTTATACGTTTTGACCTCTGGCGCATATATCGTAGTGGAGTCGCACTATATCATTCGACTAGTGGCGTGAAAATTGCCCGAGCGATATCGTATTCTTGCGAGCCCTCATAATAAACATCGAGATATGCTTGTTGTAAGCTGATGTTTGTTTAGTGTTCTTTCGTGCAAAACCAAAATAATGTTTACAACTGCCAGCGTAACGCAATTTTCTTAAATATTTTCCCACGTTTTGTACTTTTTCAAGATTAACTTGCCGCCGCAGCCGCGGTTAATCCACCCTCAAAGGGTATCCATCTCAATAAATATTTCGTATCCTGATTTTTATAAACATAAACACGCACACAACTGCACTTTATATACTCATTGTTTAAATTATTATTCAAAATTTCCAAATATAGTGGTTTTCACTTCTACGCAATGCAATTCATCAAATATTCATTATGCAATCCTTTCTTTAGCAAAAAAAAAGAAGAAAAAAAAATTAGACAAAAATTCTTAAAAGTGCGCAAACAAACATCAATAGTTTTCCTTTCACAGTTCGTTCTTTTGCTTACAAAAAAAAAAAAATAAATAAAAAGAAAAAGAAAAAATGTCATGTTAAACAATGGGAAAAAGGTTTACATTACATTTCGCCAAAAAGCATTTAAAGCATTCGTCAATTCAGTCAATTAATAAATGCACCGAATTAAACGCACTGCAGGGGTGGGAAAGATTGCTTAAGGTATTTAAAATAACATCATCAAGATGACGAACGAGGGTAAAATAGTTTCTTTCTTTCTTTCTTTCTTTCTTTCCTTCTTTCTATTCTCTCTCGATATCAGAATTAATTGATTATGAAAACTACAGTGCGAAGTTTCGTGGGCTGCTTTGAATATAATTTTAATACAAAATTATGCAGGCTTTCTTTTTAAATCGGAAAGAAGATCTATGATATTACACTTCATACGTCATTTTTATTCGCATGAAAAAACTTATTCGAAATTATGCTGAACCGGATATATAGTTAGGAGGTCTGGTAACCCTAAACATTGGATTTCCACGCTTCACCGGTTGAAACAACTTGTACGTGAACTTTTTGGGAATATTCGGTGAGTAAATGTATCTTCTTTCACTCAGTCTTTGTAGAGGTCCCACTATTCAGAGAAACAACAACAAAAACAATTGCAAAATCCCTTTGGCCCGAGAGAAGAACAACGACATTGGAATTTGTATTACAACTGGTGCAGGTCGGTCTCGCCTCATTACTTAGTATGGTTTCCTTGGAATTATGTATTCACCACATGTTAATTATAAAATTAGGAATCCCGGGGAAAGATATTTGGTTTGGAAATATTGTGAGAAAGCTTTGCCTCATAGATGCGCCGGTATAAGTAGGCGATGTGATCATAGATAAAATTAAAGGCTTGTTCTAGGCTTGCGTGGAAGGTAAGCAAAGAAAGTGAATATTCTGCATGAGCTGCTTTTGCTGGCCACAGCCAGCTTTCTGAAAATTTTCAAACGTCTTCCAAGCTGTTTGATGATCTGCTTATTGTTCTTGACGGATATGCATAATTGAAATATGTGTCAGCACAATGTAATAAGAAGACCACGAATCTGATTGGTGTTGGTAAGGGGAGCAGTCATTATCCGCGTCTACTACAACGGTTTTTACTACTCAGCAATAGAATACTGCTTGCTTTTATTCTTGTCGTAGTTAAAGCCGGGGTGCATTTAGCGGACGTTGTGCCTTCTACTCGCGTTTATCCCCCATCCAGCGAGGCATTGAATGAGAACTCTTCGCCTGGTGTGACCGATGTTGCTGTCACCCGCAACGGAACTGATGCTGACGAGTCGGGTTATTCATCCGTTACCAATGGTTCTTCTAGTGTATCTCGTAGAGGACCTAGAATGATAACCGTGTTAGTGATTCAAAAAGCCCCTTTCTTTATCTAAATGTGCGTGATCTGAATTCAAAATTGTTCTCTTTGCTGCTTAGTCCTGCTCTCTGAGTACCGGAACAAATCAATTCTGGTTCACATGCACAAAAATTGTCAAAAATATGAAAAAAAGACTTCTAAACGCTTTCGCTTTATTACTACTGCTTCAAGGACGTACTTTCATTCAATTTCAAAATTTCTAACTTTGTTATTAACTTTAAGTTTTGGATTAATGGTGTTATAGCTTGACTGTGGTTGTAAGTGCAATTGAATGTTATTCATGTAAGTATGAAAGTGTATTTTCTAGACAAATACATCAAATTCATATCTACATACCGGCACGTGTTAAGATTTAGTAAATAGTTGACTGGAGAAGAAAAGCTAAACAGCACTTACGCTCCTTGCTTTATAACCATCGGCAAAAATGTTATGTTAGCATCGATTTGTAATTTTTATGGAAACCACTCATTAAAATGGTTTTAATTCAAAAATTGTAACATTTTTGTTTTTCTATCGGTTGACACTGTGACGATAAACTCGTAAGCAAACTAATTAGTTTTCTTTCTCTTGCTGAATTATTAATCTGGCTGCTTATTTGCATATTGGGGCATATTGGGGAGATAGAGATTTCTTTACTGACCCCTTTAAAACCAGAGATTTACGTTCAAGCTTTACCTGTGCATGTTTAACAATCACATACGCCCCACGCCATACCGGCAGAAGAAGATATCCTCACCAGTTACTATACACACTTTGTATAAGGTTTAGTTTGTATTTTCCCTTTGCCTGAGTTAAACATATATGTAGATGCGATATTTGAAATAAATTTAATATCTCGGCTTAGGATCTAACATCCATAAAACTCATTAGGAACGTGTTTGACTCGGGCAAGATTCATAATAATCCTAATTATTACAGTGATGGCAGTCAAAGCAACCGAGAACATGTCTCATCTTGCTTTCGCATATTTGGCGATATTTCTCGTACATTACGTGCAAACAATTTTTTCAAAATTCTTAAAAAACAACTTGAGAAGTCAATTCGATATTGCTGGCAGCAATGCCGGGGCAGGGATAGCTGTCTGTTTTGGTAAAGGTCAAGTGTTGCCTTTGTCCAGCAAAGGTTTAGCTCTTCCACTTGTGAGTTGAATGTGTGTGCATATGTGTAATGATGTTTACTGCTATCCTCTGAAGTCTGGCCTGGAAAAGAATGCAAAGGCTCACGTGACTTTTTATTTTCTTGCCAGGTATAGACCAAGTTTTTCTTCTCTGATCTTCGCTAATATCTTCTTCGTGAGCTATCGTAAAAATTCATCTACACCCAATTCTCTTTTTACACAATTTTTTTTACACGAATTTAATTAAAAACGAGTTCAAAAGAAAAAAATTTCTTTTTTTACACGAATTATTTTGTTTTAACACGATTTTATATTTATGAATTTCAGATATAATTCCTATTTTCCAAAGTAGAAATCATTTTTTCAAAAATATTTAATAAATGAACTCTAACAAGAACTTTTTAATATTGTTTACATCTAATTCTCTTTTTACACGAATTTTTTTTACACATATTTTTTGGGAACGTATCTGTCGTGTAAAAAGAGAATTAGGTGTACTTGACTATTATCAGGAATACTAAAGTGTCGTGACCTTTAAGTTGAAAAAGGAACGCCTAGTCGCAATGAGATTTGCATTCAGACAAAGTCTTCAAACTCGTCTTCGTACAAACCAAGTCCATTGAAGTCGAGTAACTGCGCACTACCCTTAATCGGTGTAAGATCTATGAAGCTCTTTACTAATCCAACTTGTAGTCCTCACTGTCGTCTTAAACTCGTTGCATTTATAGATAAGCCTACGTCCGCGATAGCTGCAAGCTTCCACTCTAGAGTATCACAGAGAAGCCACAGATTTACATAATTAAGAACAATTTCAGCCTATAATAAGCATTCAATTAGATTTCTTGCATCCGTATGACGCGAGTATTATACTGTGCATGCCTACACATGCGCAAGGAATTATAAAATTTTCACTCACTTGCGTGTTTTAATTACACAAACATCTCTATGGCAGAAAACCTTTTTCACAAACTTGGCTTATAACTAAGAAGAAACCTGTTCGTTAATAAAATATATATTTTTTTTGTTGTTGTGCTACACAATAACTCTTAAAAAACTATAAGATTTTCTCTATGTTTACTTACAGGTAAGAAAACGTTGACCTTTTGCGTATTGAAACTCTAACAAAAGAATTTGATGCGCACATAACACGACAAACTGAAGACATAGAAAACATTTGTGCACCAAGTCAAAGATCGTAAACACCACAAAAAAACAAAAAAAACAAAAAAAAAAAAGATCTACAACAAAAGAGGTGACATAAAATTTTGGCTGCACAATAACCTGATTGACTGTCTGTCCGCTTTTTATTTAAAGAAAATACATGGAAAAGCCAAAGTATATAAACAATTAAAAGGAGAAAAAGAAAAAAAAGATTAACGTCAGCAAATAAAAAAAAAAAACAACAACATTATGGCCCGGGGGAAAAGCCCATCTCAGCTATGATCAAATTCTGATTGCAGAAGACAGTAGACAGGCTACTTAAGGCATTACAGGCAAACCCTGTCACATCTCTTATAAAGGAAGAATAATTCAGTCTCCACTTGCATTAAGGATTATTTATTGCACACACACATTTGAACATACAACAAAACGAAATATTTTGCCATTCATTTTTTAAAATGCCATTAATTGATGATAATAAAATTGTTTTTATTTCTCTCTCTCGTCGATGCATTTAGGGCAGGAAGATGATGCGCTTGTTTTATCCTATTGTTTGTAACGCAAGCAAAGAGTTTACTGAAATCTTAGGAAAACCTTAGTCTTTGATTCAAAATTCATGTAAAATTTAAGACCACAGACTAGACAGAAAGCAAACGATTTATTATTTTTAGTGCCAATATTCAGTGTAAGCCACGGAACGCTAAACATTTTCCCTTAGGGGGCATCACCTATACGTACATAAACACGGTAATGACTGAGCTATAAGAAGTCGGACAAGAGAGATATGTAAGATGGTTGTGTCTAAATAAGCTTTCCGAACGAAAGCTCTTTATACACCACACAGGGTATATTAAATTGATTGGGCCGTATGTAACACCCAGAAGGGCTTAAAGTAGACACGCGTTTTATTATAGCGATCGATTTAGAAAATGATTCTAAACCTGTCTGTCCGTCTGTCCGTCTGTCCGCCAGTGGTTTGCCCATGAATTTTTGTGTTCAAGCTATAGCTTGCAATTTTTGAGACATTTTGATGAAATTTGATACATTGAAAATCGTTCGGATCGGTCTACTTTTTCGACCACTCCCCATGGAATAAAATGTCAATTTTCAAAATTTCTCAACAAAGGTGGCTAAGTAACAGTATTTCGATATTCTAAATTGGTGTGAAAACTTTGGACCGGCTAGAGCAATATTTTGAACCCCCTTTCATATAAGCGTTCCTGCGGAAACTAAGGCTTTATAGGGTCAAAAGGTCAAATTTTCAATATTTCATGGTGAAGATTGTCTCATAATAGTAAGTTGACAAGGAAATCTACCTTAGCGAATTTGGACCACGTAGGCCTATTTTTTGGATACAATCGCATATAAGGAGATGACTCTCATGACACATTAACCCTCATATGCCAAAACATGATGAAAATTTTCTCATGATAGTAGTTACATAAAAAAAGAAATGGACTCAATTTGAACCGCATGGGGCTATTTCTTCCCCCACTCCATATACGATAGCTCTTAATATCTTAGTAAATCGTAGGAGCGTTCCAGCCAAAAAAATGACCGGTAATAAATTTGGATCACCACTTATGTAAGCGCTATCATGAAACTCACACTCTGAGATGGAAAGAATATGTGACGTTCCAATATGCGGGCTTTTATGATAATTATGGCTTTGCATGAGAGTAATGTTTACTTTTTGTTGTATTATTACCAAAACGGGCGAATAACTGTACTAGACGAAGTGGTGTAGGGTATGTCATAGTCGTCGTCGCCCGACTATAATGTTCTGGGTTGCTTTTCTGTTGCTTTTTAATAAATTAATTGGAAATATCCTTCTCTTTAAGACAGCCATGAACCCCTTCATCTAACTTGCGGTGCATTTCAACAGTGCGACTGGAAATAGGCTTTTTTGGAACCATATTTGTTGCTCTTCATTTGTGCTCTATCCATTTAGTTTTTATTAAACAACAACATGTCTAGAAAGTAAAATCGTTCCAGTCAACCGAATATTTCGCCCTCATCTCTTCTTATGTGAAATTTTCTATATACAAAAAATACTTTTAATTGACGTTTGAAACTCAATCAATTAAAAGATGTGAAAAACACTTTATTGATTTATATGTTTGCTAAAAAAAAAAAAAAAAAGAAGAGAAGAGAAAAAAATAATACGAACCCCCCTCCCGCTGGTGTGTGCAAATGTGAGAAGAAATTTTTTAACGGAAAACTTTATCGGAAAAACCTGCGGGTCAAAGGTTTTTCTCATCAACAAATAATTAACACAATTGGTGGCATACATACGCTCATGTGGTAACTATTCACCCAGCATACTGGTAGTAAGTCGTGTTCTTATCTTGCAGAGACAATCAAATAATTTTTAGATTTCTCTTTCCCTTTATTGTAATGCGTTTGCGGTTTTTTTGGGAAAGAAATTTCAACTGTGTACACTTTTCGCATACCCGTTATCTTCATCTAATTAATCAAACAAGAATAAGACAAAAATAAAAAACGTAATAAAATGAAAACAAATAACATCGACATTAACGGAGGTTTTTTTATATGTGCATGTCTCTCTGTTATAGATATGCCAATGGATCTTCTGGGATCTTCTTAAAATGACTTGAATAAACCATGGGAGAGACAAAGTCGTCAGCTCATTTTGCCCTCACATATCTACTGTTCAGGAGCGGGTGCTAGTATTTAAGTTAGATAAGTAATTGTAAGGACACAGTGACTGCCGGCGGGCGGTGCGCATCTTAGCTGAAATCATGGAATTCTGGCAAGGTTACCAATGGCGAGGGAAGTTAAAAAGGAATTTCCGTTTTTTTAAGAGTTAATTCCGCGGTGGATGTCTGTTTAACTGAGTTTTCAACGTCGATCAAGGTCTAGAAACACAACAAGTGATAAGAATTAGCATACAGTGGATTATGACTTGATTGAAGAATACCAAATAAGTTGCCTATGAACTGACTTCATTCGATTGCATTGAACCCAAATTTCTTGTTATGTAAAAAAAATACAACTCTGAACAAGAGAACAAAATGGTGTTATCCAACGAAAGGTTGTAAAGTAATGACACAGACAAAATCGTGAGAGAGGACACTGGAATTCGACGAATTACTCCGAATTATAAGGTCTAAGAACCTCACACACACACAGCGTTTAGGGGAATATCTAAAGTTCTAAGACAAGCAAACAGAGACTTGAATAAACCTGGAAAGAAAGAGAATAGAAAAAAGAGAGAGACAAGGAGAGAATCTGAAGAATTAAAGCTGACAGATGGATGTCCGAAAAATGGCCGACCAAGTGGGCGAAAGAAAGGGCAACCAACAAGTTATTTAGCAAGCGACAAGAGTTAAGTTTGCCTGCTTAGACCAGATAAGAGGCTAGACGAGCAGAAAAGACAAATTCAATTTACAGTCACAAGCTTATCCAGAATATAGTTAGTTGAAGTTATTTACACGCTCGAACGCTTAAGCAATGTGTGTGAAAAGTGAAAAATTACTCATCTCCAGGTGGGGGAAACGTACATAAATCATATTAGAACCAGTTGCACTTACCTTAAACTAATGCAACAAATTCTAAAGTCTTTTTTTAACTGTAGCGGTGTCGGCTCGTCGATCGCACTTCTCTTCCACTGACAGAGGGACTAGCAATACTCTCATCAATAATTTTAATTCAATATCTCAAATAACTCAAAATTTTACAAGTTTTTGTCCATTTTGGGCACAGTTGCAAAGCGGTACTCGCCTACTGTTCCATCTGAGGTATAAATAGTCCTGATAAACATTTGCATAAATGTTTTGACCGATTCCTCTATAAATTTGGCGATATAGTTATATGTCTCTTATAAGCAGATAATACGAATGACATATAAATGGATAGACGGATGGACGGACATGAAAAATAAGCAGCTGAATATGAAGCAGGAAGGGAGCATTGGCTGTAGATTATATGGCGCATGTAATATGCAAAGCGGATAGCACCCCTTCCTATGTTGTCAGTGACTATTCAGTTTGAAAATGTAGTACGCGTTTGCGGATGTAATTCTATAACAGAGAAATAAGAATAAAATTTCGGGATATCATAGAGATAACACAATGCAATAATAGATTTTTCCTACGCATCTAAACTAAACCGTTACGTTATAAGCCATCGTAATCAATGTAGGAATGCTTACGAAAAGATAGATAAAGAATAATGTCGATGAAAAATTCATTTTGATTGTTCAGATTAAAAGATAAGTCTTATAACATAATGGAGAGAAACGCTTCATAGCTTGGAGCCTAATTGCTGCTCGTCTTATGGTCTTTCCTTTTAATTTACTCACACTTTGCGAGTTCTGCAAATAATGTAAAGCATGCACACGATCTATATACGTGATGTATGCATTTCGCCATTTTGAATGTTTATTGAAACGATTCCAGCTCTATATCTTTGTAAATTCCCCCCGCTTTTCATGTCACTTCAACACTAAATTAAGGCAAAAAAGATAAAAAAAAGAAAATAAAAAAAAAAAAATAAAAACAAAATATTTTCAACTGAACACATAGTTAAAGAGCACAAAATCCACGATAACGCATACAAACTTACATATCTACATACACATATGAAATTAAACGATAGCTGAGACAACAACAAAATCACACTTAACGCGACTTGCATACAACGAGCAGCAAATTAACACAGAAAAACACAAACACACTCATAGGTGTGTGCAGTCGCAGTTAAGTGAGCAAAAACATATGCGTATTCGTTACAATTAGAATATCGGTCACCCGACAGTCGTGAAAACTGCATTATTATCACTGCTCATCCTATGGAAACATTTGCGCATGTAAGGTTTTCCGCAACCGCGAGATCATTTTTCGAGCGATGGAACAGCTGCTTATGATTCCTAGTGAACCGATCGATTTTTAGTTAACTGAAATCAATAGTAGAATTAATGTAAGAAATAATTTTCCTAATACCGTAGTTTCAGCCAACCCTTTACTTCATCCTCAACCTCCATCCATGAAAGGAGGCATGTGATTTCATAGCTCAAATATTAGTAAAAGTGTTCAGGAGACTCGAAAAATATTATAAGACGAATTAGTTCTCTGTGATATCTTAGCAGGCTAAGCCAATATTGTTGTAGAGCAGATGGCGGTCCTTGTATGTTAAAATCCGGCATTCAGAACCTAGAAAATCATTGTAAGACGAATTTGTTTTTTGTGATGTCTTAGCGGGCTAAGTTCAAATTGTTATGGAGCAGATGGCTGTCCTTACCTGTTAAAATGCGGTATTCAAAACCTAGAAAAACATTGTAAGACCAGTCTACTTTCTGTGACATCTTACCGGGCTAAGTTCAAATTGTTATAGAGCAAAAGGCGGTCTTCGGCGCTCAAAAAAGTTTGAAATTTAATAATAGCCCCTTAGTTTTCCAAAAAGGCTCCGATTTATCCTCGAAAGAAATTTGCCTTCAAAACGAACGGTACACGTGCTACATTGATATCACTTTCCAGAGGAAACAAGGAATTAGACTGACGCTACTATTCATCTGGCTTTGCAAGCTTTTCAAGCTTGGTTGATATAACTTTCCAGAGGAAACAAGGAATTAGAGTGAGGCTACTATTCATGTGTCTTTGCAAGCTTTTCAAGCCCACGAACAAGCCGACTTCTTTTACCATATCCCGAATTTCACCTTAATCAAGCATGTATGCATTTTTTTGCCTTTCAAAGCCTAAGTCTTTTTGTTACAAAAACAAAAAATTTACTTTCTAGATGTATATTTTTACTTTTTTTTTCTTTTTTTCAGAAAGGAAAGAACTGGAAAAAGTTCAATGACTTCCAATCTTTCAAGTTATATGCGCAACAAATGCTTTGAGTTGCTTAGAATTGTCTGGCGGCATAGAATTCATGTTAAACAACAACAACAGCAACAACAACAACAACTTCAAAAAGACAAGAAATAAAAAATGGCGCATTATCAACTAAACTATGAAATAAATATGCGGTAATCACACACTGACTCTTCCTCCAAGTCCCCCCCATCCCCCGTTACATGCATAATGTTATGCATTCATTTGCGATCGCATGCAACTGACACAAATCTCTTCGCGACTTAGTAAAGTTAGTAAAGCGGTATACATACAGGTTTATGTGCATATAAGCAAAGCAAAGCAAAGCAAAGCAAAAAAAAAAAGAAAAGCAGAATAATTATCTATAACCGAAACTGTTAGATAAGAAATTAGAGAGAAGTATGCATGCACTCGCATTACGAACTCTTCTCTCTTTTTCTAAACAAGGAGGGGAAGTTTAATGAGAAAAGAGAATACAGAACAACTCTAGAGAGAGAGATATATAAACACGAATGTGTGTAAATTTTATTTGCTCTCTTATGTGTGTGCGATTATTTTGTTTATTCGTCTCGTGGCAACGTCCCCTGTGTATAACAGTATAACAGTTCTTTTTAGTATAAAAGATACAATCAAAGCAGAAGACTCAACAACAAATATTTTATTGCACAAGTAATTGGATTCTAATGTATCGGATGATGAATAATACTCCGCATATGTCCTGCCTTTTGCACAAACAAACATATTTACAACAGAAGGCCATCATATGAATTTGTAATCAATTCACTTATTATTAGTTACTTTTTACTAGTATTAGAGTAAAACTCACATCTTCCATATATATATAGGAATATATAGGATTGCAATAGATCTCGCGAAAGTTATAGATTTTTTGTTTAAGTATTCATTTTAGGTGATGATAGGGCTTAATGCCTCAAGAATTTTCATTTCATTTTAAAGATAAAAAAAAATTTTTCGAAAATTTTCAATGAAAAGCAAAAAAAAGAAAAAGATGAGAAGATATGCATAGTAAGTGGCTGGCTAATAATAGAAAATGCCCTCGTACTCCTCCTCCTCCTCCTGAAAATTCACAAATACTTGCGTACAATACAAGGAACGAATATATTTCTGCAGTAAATAGTTGCGTCATTACCACGAATGCATTCTTAAGTAGTTGGACTAAGAGTCGAAACACCAGCGCAACCGAGGGTGGAAATTACATATATTTTTATTCAATTACACATAGCAGTGCCACTATATACATAGATGGATAGATACGAACACAACTCTCGCAGCAATATGTTATTGGATATGTTACATTTTGATACAAAGTAAAGCATTTTTCTTTTTTTTTGAAAAAAAATAGCAATACGCAGGCACGACATGACTACAATTCATAGTTACTTAGTGGTGGGGTAAATACGTTATGTTATGCGTGTGCAAACATCCGGGTTTTCAGGGAAATTTTTCAAGCAATTAAAATTCATTAATTTAGGGTTTGTTCATTTATTTTTAGTACATTTTCGTACGTACATACATACATACATACATATGTACATGTAAACGTATCAAAAAAAATGCTTAAACAAAGGCCTAAAAGCAACGAAAAGCCTTTTGCAAATGTATTGTGACAATTGCTAGGCGAACTAGGGCAAGCAAAAGTAAAATTTACTTAGAAAGTGGTAAGTGACAACAACGCACTTTTAAACATTCCAAAAGATCAGTTGACATCACTTTTTCTGCGGATCTATTTAGCGTAACTATCGCGCGCAATTAATAACGCAACTGCTAACAGGTACGCAGCTAAATTGCACATGTTTTTTGAAAATATAAGTTTTTTGTGGGAAAACACAATTACGTTAATTTTTTTTAACTTGACCTAATCAGGGATGGGCATGCACGCCGATCCATTATGAAGGTAAGCAGATGTGAAACCGAAGTTTTAAGTAAACTTTTAGCAAACCTCAAGATCTGCAGCCCAAGTTATATAAGTAATAATAACAAGTAAGAAAATTAAATTCGGTCGGGACCGAATCTTTTATACCCATCACCGTTCACCCCAAAAGAAGGCAAAAGAAGTAAAAAAATAAAATTCTTTTGCTCTATAACATGGAGTGAGCGCAGTTGATTTCTTCTATTTTTAAAGTAAAAATTTTTGTCGTAGAGGCATGTGGACGTTGAAGGCGTGTCCTTTGAAAAGTTTAAGTCAATGCCAAAGCCTTTTCAAAATTTGTAAACGATATCTTCACACATTTTCTGCACAGTTGTGCAGATGGACATATGGACAGAGCAATATGCGCACATGTTTAAATTTGAAATTTTTGAAGCTTGTTTCTCCTCGTTATAAAGATATTGATGGAATTTAAATTTTAATCGAGTACAATATTGCGGGGGCATGGTCAATTTTTTCCATGTCTATACAAGTGCTGCACCATGACCCAGAGAATAGTCTCTCAAATTTTTGTACATTTATTTGCTAGAGTTTATGAGTAATGCGAAAAAAATCAATTTTTTATTCCTTTTAAAAATAAACATGTTCTCAGTTTACATGGCGCTGTGGAGATATCCTTCGACCGATTTGGCCCATTTTCAGTGGCAACCAGCAAGCAAGAACTTCCAATGTTTCTGCTAAATTTGAAGTCGATAGCTTCATTTTTACGGCCAGGAGAATGTTCACAACAGACGGACAGACGGACATACTTAAATCATTTTAGAGTTTGATGCTAAAGCTTCCTTCTGAGCGTTGCAAATGTTTTGAGAAAATTAATATTCCTCTTCAGTGGCGGGTATAACAATTGGTTTCACGATTTAAATACTACAGCATTTAGGTCCGCGAAAGTGTTAACCTTTTTAGTTCACCCGCTTAGCTACGCAGCCAACTAATGAGAAACAAACAGAAGTGTTCCGTCGTCTCAATGCAGTCTTTTCACTACGAACGGCAGTAGGATGCTGAATATATTGAATATATTGCCTGCTTGAAAAAATTCCCATTTTATGTACTCAACTAACGATTCCTAGTTCAAGAAAACTCTGTCGATCTATCTAATAAATTACGTCCCTTTATAGGGCTTCTTATTCCGTCAAAGTAAAGTAAGCATAAACGCAATTTTCTTCCATCATTAATGCTGTTGCAGAACTTTAAAGGAACAATGTCTCGAAGAAAATGTCGTAAATTTCCCTTTTTGACACACAAAACTTATATGTTATCGGTATTCACGAATAACCTAAACAACAACACACGAACACAAGAAACAGCTTCCAATAACCTTCTAATTTAAATTGGCTCGCATAACTTCTTTTTTTTTTTCTTTCTTAGCCGCCATCTAAGGAGGAGAGTGTGTTCATTCAGTCGAAACGTTTGCAGCGTTCGCAGAGAGACTTCAAAGAAGCCATGAAATATAGAAACTCTTGATCAATGTCAAACTCTCAATGGATGTAGGCGTCCTCGTCCGTCGTTATGTGCGCCTGTAGCACATATTCTGCAGCACATAGCCTGTAGACGTTATAATGATGAACTTTAAAGCTTTTGCACGCACACTACTATTGCAAATGGACAAATCGACTACAAGACACGCCTTTTGTACTTCCTTCAACTGACAACTATGCTTTTTTCAAAACCAAGAAAATTATGGATTTCATGCTCCATATGTGACATGTATGTTGGTATAGAAGTTTTCGGCTTTAGCCGAATATAATTTTTTTTTTTGGAAAATTTAAGAAAAACGAACTTTCTGCTCATACACTACTGTCTGCATCTTCCTGCTGTCAATGTTTTCTTCATGAAAATTTGGCTAACCCTCAACACTTGTTCATGTGCACATGTCACGGAGGAGAGTCGTGGAGACGAGTATATACCGGAAAATGTATGGTTTCTATTAAAAGGCAAAAAACGCTGATAATATTATTCATTAACTAAGACGAACTTTTAATGCCCTTTTCACGTTTAGCTCGAAAAGAAAAACTTTTGCAAAAGAAAAGACTTTTCATTGCGTCGTTCATTCATTTAACTGAAAGTTATTTAACACACGTTTTTTGCAGGTACATAGCAGAGGACCAAAACATGATTGGCTACAGCGAAGCAAAGGAGATTCTTAAACAAAATCGGCCAAGGAAACCATTTTACATTAATTGGTAATAAAACGTTTAAGTTTGTTAATCAGACTGTCTTTTCAGCATAAATATTCAGTGCAGTTCATAAAATCGTAGAACTATTGAACGTAATACCTCTTCTGGCTACGCTGCTGCCTATTCCATTGAGATCGATTTCATATTTTATTGAAAAATGATTTCCATTTTCTTCGAGCTATACTCGTGCATATGCAATATTTTTGATTACTTTCCTATACTTCTTAAGATGGGAGAATATTGAAAACAAAACAAAATTGAAGGCTTCTCACAGACGCTGCTCGCATGTGATGTAAATTTTATGCGAATATTCTCACTAAATATTGCTTTAGATCTACACGTTCTTGAACGGAATCTCTTTGTCTGCGTCTCCCTCTATCTATAGGTCCTTGACCAGAATCCCTTTGTCTCCATCTCCATCTCTATCTAACTATAAGTTCTTGACCGGAATCCATTTGTCTGCGTCTTCCTCTGGTCCTTAACCAGAATCCCTTTGTCTCCATCTCCATCTAACCATACGTTCTTGACCGGAATCCCTTTATTGCCATCGCCATTTAACTATATGTTCTTGACCTGAATCCCTTTGTCTCCATCTCCATCTAACTACACGTTCTTGACCGGAATCCCTTTGTCTCCATCTCCATCTAACTTGTTCTTGACCGAAATCCCTTTGTCCCCGTCTCCATCTATCCACTTAACCCAGAGGCAATCAACAATTTATCTGAAATAATATGTGTTTGGCCTGACATAGCACGTAATGCTAACACTGGGAAAGATATCATTAAAAGTTCGGGAGTATTTTGACGGGTTAAAGTCGTTTTGGGATTATACTGTTTATGCTTCCTTTTATAAAAAAAAATTATTTACTTCAAGATAATCATCATTTTTCTGGGCTACCTTTTAATATCCCCTCTTTAGTGCCATATACTAAAATAGGACATATACTGACAGATATTACGTACAGAAATTTTCAAGTCCCCAATCGAGTAAGGAAAGAAGGTTAGAGGATTGATAATTTTTCATTTCTCCGGTAGAACGGGAAGCTAAAATTTGAAGGATTTTCATCAAGAGGACAGCATATTGCGACCGTCTTTTCTTCGCTATACGATTCCATTATATCAATTAGCCTTGGTAGCGTTACTTCTTCATTGGTTTTGACCAGTTTATAATTCACTACATTCAGCTGATTCTATGCCGGTTGTTTTGATGGTTCGCGCAACAAACAACTTTGAGCGTACCATCGTCCATCGTCCATCACTATAAGAAGCAAAAAATATTTTTTGTCCTTGTCCTCGGAGCAGTTGGTCACATTTGAAAAATCTCCTCTCAACATTTCTTGCGAACTCAGTTCTAAGTTTACTTCACCTAGAACATATACCCTGTGGGGTAAACCAAAAAATTAGAAAAAATGAATGATGATGGACTATAGCCGTTCGAGACTTTCTCACATAATCTTATTGTCGGCATGAAATTCTACCTTATTTTAACTGCCCTTGTCAACTTTTATTGTGAAGTCGGGAAAATCGAATCAGAAAACTGATACTTGATTTGCATATATTTTTATATATATTCCGAAGACAAAATATGGAATTTCCTGCCCCTGACGGTATCATATTTTCATTAATACCCTGCTTCCCCTATCTATGCATCCATGAATCAAAGTCGTTCTCAAACATATATATTATCTTAAATTATATGAAATTTCTCCGCTGAACGGATGCGGATGACACACTCAGAATTCTTAAGCATTCGTCTTTGTTCATATGAAATGAAATGAAATTTTAAAGTAAAATGGAAATCTTCTGCAAAGTCTTGTCATTTATGTGAAAAACGTGTTATTTTTTATTGACGTCTGTCAAAGGCATACACGTATACACGTCCGTTATGTTTATCCATAATATTAAATGTGATTTAAGCTTTTCTGACAAAGTGAAAAATTTAATTTTGCCTCACTTACTTATTTGAAATTAAAAGCACACGCATGCAAATATATATATAGAAGAAAAGAAAAACAGGTTTACCCTCAAAGCCTGCAAAATGTAAAGATATGTAAACCGTATGTATGTAAGGCAAACATATATACCGATAATGGCAGGAAAAAAAACCATTACAGCAAAATTACAAAGCTTAGCCATTATAACCCAACAAACCATGAACGTAATAAGCTTTACAAAAAAAAAAAAAAAAAATATTATTCGATACCATATTAACTCCGATTACTCCGAGAACTCCTATAAATTATATGGTTCAAGTAAGTCCGTTTGGTTTAAACGTTTGGTTGGCAGGCCATTAACAGAACCTCATGACAACGGTCCTAAAAAAATAAATAAATAATTAAGAAAATCTTATTCATCCGTCCATCCGTCCCCCAATCCGTCCACCCGTCCATTCGTCCGTCCGTCCAACCACCCGTTCACCCGTCCATCCATCTATCCGTCCGTCCAACCGTACGTACGATTGGATTTTCTTGACTGTGTAGCGCACAATTGGCCCCGACAATAACATTCGGTATCATTTTCGTCTGTCGTTATATGCCCTCTTTCTCGTAAGTAGTAATCAACACCTGCTACATAGAAATTAACACATTGTTGACTAAGAACTTATCACCTTTTTCTTTTTCCTTTATATATTGTTTCAATTCATAATTAGTTACAGTAGAAGCATCTGCAGCGGCTGGATTTCATTCTAGATTTGACTTGAATCCTCAAACTCTAGCTAGCAAGATTCAAAAACCGAGATTAGCGTAAGAATCGTCTTAACTTAAGCAGAAAAAAATTCTAATGCTTAGTCGTTTCTGTTCTAGAAACCATTTCCTTGCAACAAAAAACGAAATGGAGAAAAACTTCAATAAGAAAAGAAAGTTGTTTTCACGTTCCATCCCTATATTTACTTCGTCCGCCAAGGATGATGTGGCCATAAACTAGAGCATATAAATAAGATTTTCCATTAAGCTTAGGTCACGTATAAGATTTTCAGTTTTTCTTTTTTGCTTTCTCAACTTAAAGTTCTCTTTATCATATTTCCATCTCCTTGTCAATTGGGTTTGCAAAAGCAATTGAAAAATCTACAAAAGTCCCGATCAAAAACAAACTTACCCCAAACGTATGCAAAAAATGTTTTTTTTTTTTTGTTTTTGTTTTTTTTGTCAATTTTCCAACACATGAATAAAAAAATCAAAATTTGAGCTATTTTTCGTTTTTCACATCCTCAACTCGCTTTCCACCCTAATATACTCCCTAAACTTGATAAGCAACTTTTCATGTTGTAACCGACATAAAAGTAGAACACAAAAAAAAAAAAGAAAAAAAAAAGAAAAAGGAAAATGTAGTAAAAAAAAATTTGCATTTTCGGTTGTTGTAATATTACAACTAAATAAAAAAAAATTAATCCAAGTACAGAAACAAGGGTAGCAAAGTACTGCCAAAATCATCCCTCATTCATGTGTTGTGCAGAATTTTTAACCGACATTACGTACAAATACGAAATTTCTCGTTATTACTGCTATTGTCGTTGTCCTTGTTGTTGTTGTTGTTGTTGCTGTTGTTGTCTTTATTAATGTTTTACATATCGCATGAGGGATGGTCTTCCATTAGCATTTTCAAATTTTCAACATCCATTGCAAGTAGAAAAATGCTACCTAAAAATTTCTTGACGATCAGTTTTCCCATCTACTACTACTACTACTACTACCTCAGAAATTGCATTATCGGTGAAAAGATGTTAATAATATTTCCAAGTGATTGCAAACTGTGGCAAATTCTTGGCGATTTCATATTTACACGATTGATATTGAGGGTTAATTGTAGATCTTTCATCTGGGGTAGCATGGTAGGAGGAGTTTCTTTCGATTGATCTAGAACCAATAATTTCAGGGATAATATTGGCTCATATCATAGACGCAAAATGGTCACTTCCGATTAAATTCTGTTGGACAAGAAAATGTTTAGCAGAACTATTCCAATAATCTTCGATCTTTCTGTCCATTTTCTTACATTAAATAATTTCTAGAAGAATTTCATTCGTTCCACCATCCCTTTGAGTAAACTTACTGCGCCATCTAAAGGAAATCGTTGAAATAATTTTAAATCAAAATTAGTCTCATAAAATAAAACTAAAGCAACAAAAAGTTCGAGAACTCTTAGGCGGCGAATAGCTGAGAAACTTTAATCGCCTTACAAACGTGTTTAGCATAACCAAAAGCGCTTTGCATAACTCTTCAACCTCTCGAGATTCTTGCAATTAGGAATGCATTCTATTCATTCTTTATTCTCTATGAAAATTTTTCTTTCTTTCGATGACCGTTAGTACGACGTATCAGACATTCGCGTGGATTACTTCTTGATCGAAACAAGAGCCTGAGTCGATTTAGTCTGCCTCTATTTCTCTGCCAATCATTTGGCTATCCGTGTGTTCGCCTGCTTACATGTTCGTTAGTGGGCGTATTCGCCTGTTCATGTGTCTAACTATTTATGTGTCCGTCCGGCTGCATGTACATCCCTAGCTATCTCCATCTATTCGTGTGTTAGTCTATCTTTGCGTTCGTTTGTCTGTCCGTCCGTCTGAACAACCCACCCGTTTTACCTATCTACTCGAATGTTTGCTCGATATGTGTTCGTCCGCTAGCGTTCCGTTTGTCGCCTATTATCAGCTCGCAGTTAAAAAAATTAAGATAAAAAGCTGTAACATGGTGCACAGGCTTTCAGTTTATAGCTTTACATCAATTTCTGATGATTTCTATGTACAATTTTCAAGAAATGTTTATTGAAAATCATTCATGTATGAATTTAATATATATATAAAAAGATGTGGAGGAAGGCTTTACTGAAAACCTTTAGCAACTGTTCGGCAAAGATGTTTCATAAAATAATGGAAAAAGTTAATGCAAAAAGCTTGCGCCCGACTAGACAGGAATTCATATAAAAGTCTCGTTAGGAGACTCATATCTCTACGAACACGAACTGCAGCATAAAATCGACGAAGACGTTAATTCCGATTTTTCAGCAGGAAGAGCAAAGATATTAGATAATTATAAGATAATATAATGTTAAGGTTGCATTCGAAGGCAAATTCTGTGCTGCATATGTGACATCCAACGTGAGAAAAAATGTATTTTATAATTACGTCTCCCGAAAATTTCACTATCTACAAACGATACGCATTTTCTACGGTTCACTTAAACATCATTATCTATCCCTTAAGGTTTCTATAAATTCTCCCCAAAGGGTTTAAGTACTTAAGCAAGCAAAAGACTTTGGACCAATAAAAAATTTTTCATCATTCATTTCAAAAAAAAAAATATTCACAATTTATTCTAAAATTTGCATTCTCTCAATAGAATGGATAGGATAGGAAGCAAAATTCCCAGCGAAAAATTATATGAAAAAGTTATGCTAATGAAGTCACTTTCTCACGATCGAAACACATGTTCCGTAGAAGTCTTTGATTTTTGTGTCATCATCTAAATGCAAATTTGATAGTGAAAGGAAAATCTATTTCGTTTCGTCTTTTTTCGCATAGATAAGCAGAAAAAAAAAAAATGTGCAACGTTTTCAATAATAATAAGATGGAAGAAGGGACGTGGTATCAGGAAGTGATCATAAATCTAAGAGAATAGAGAGAATATTTGCATATTTTCTTTAAATTTTGCTTCGTTAAGAAAAAACTAAAAGGGTTTAAAGAAAAATTTCACACACACACACACATACACACTCGCATACACAACTAACTGATTTGCATAAACAAGTATAGGATGGCAAAAATTTACATGTACTTAGAGAGAAGAGAAAAAAAGAAAAGAAAAGAGAAAAGAATTATATGAAAAGATAAACTAAAGTGAAAGCTAAAGAATGCGAAAAAAAAGTTGATAAAATGTCACACGCTTATGAATTTTAGAAGAGATTTGCTTACTACCGATCGCGTTTGTTGTATTTACTCAACGAAGGTGACAAGGAAAGACAAACACAGCAGGGTGAACGGATGAGGGAGACATACAATAAACACTCACACTTACTCCACAGGAGTTAATTACGCACATCACTCTCACTTCATGCTAGCACAACGCCGGCGTTACAAGTCCGTAAGGGTGTGATGACCCAAAGCAAGCAAAAAAAAAAAACAAAGAAGAAGAAGAACTATCTCACATCTCACGGTCACCCTGCTGAGACCTAACAATGCTGCTTATTTACTTACTATAAGCAAGGCGCTCGCTCAATTTTAATGATCGCGCGTATCCTTATAAGGGTGAAAAGGTTATTTGCGTTGATCAATTTTGCATGTGGTTTACATGCATATTTCTTGAAAAATTTGCATTTTAAAAAAATTCGTTCTTCTCTCCTTTAAGAAATTATCCTCTAATGATATGCAAATTTTCAATTAAAATTCAACTCTCGATTTTTCTTTTTTTTCTCTTTGTATGGTAAGAAAGTAAACATTCGACGATCAAGTTTAAAAAACTTTCTCACGCACGTTTAATATATTCAATCGTTTTTAATATATTTATTCGATCGATGTGGCCGCCGCCTTTTGTCTGTTCGTTAAAACTGAATGATCGATTTACTAAAGTGTTTGCCGATAGTAAAGAAAATTTATGCAAATTATTAAGAAATTCTATAATCAGACTTGCACGGTAATAAATACCTACTGTTCGATATGAAAACAAAAATTAGTGCAACAGCTGGCTCTAAAAAACCCATTCTCTACTCATTTGGCAAATGGAAGAATGCTTATCACAAGCAACCATGGAAATGAGTAGACCTTCATATGGACAGATAAAGGGGCAGGTATGATAAAATCATTTAAGAATTTGAACGTATACATATACACTTCTGTGTGTCCCAAATGTTTCCCGAGAATGAATTCATTTATACGTAACAACTAACAGTGTAAGCAACAACAAAATACTCAGCGCATGCAAAACGAAACGATAGTCTAGTAATACAGAGAGATTTTGACGTTCCATTTGAAAAACCATCAAAAGTCATATCCTCTCCTTTCTTAGGGCTCACCCGTTCTCACTGTCATTTATTTCGGTCAATGCAAGAAAAGATGTGTAACTCTCTCCGAAACATCCAAAAATCCTGACTACTCTGCATACATGTGATACGTACAAAGAATGCATTTGCTATACGCAAAAGCAACAAAAGTTATGCTAGGAGACAAATGTAATCATCATGGTTGTTGTGAACTGGTCGCTCTTTTCAAAGGAGAAAAGAAACAAGTAAGAAAATTATATCCGATCATGATGGAAACTTTTATACCCATCGTCATCATTATCCTAAAAGAGGTTAAAGCAAAAAAGGAAAACAACTAAATTTTCATACTCTATAATATTTGATTTGGTCTATTTTCGAAATAAACATTTGTTTGTCGAATGGACAAATGGACGTGCTCTTTAAAAGCGTAGGCCTCTTCCAAATTCTTTTGCAAATTCGTAGGCAATATCTTCATTTTCGCAAATATTACACAGTTGCGCAGACAGACAGATGGACAGACGCACACACGGACATGTTTAGAAACATTCCAAGTTTAAAACTGGCCAAGCATTTATATACTTTATAGAGTTTTTGAAGCTTGTTTCTGCGCCCTACAAAGGTATTGAAAAAAATATTTAATTTTGATGGACCATAATATTGGACAGGGAGGGCCAATTTTTTCCATTTTCTTAGTAGTACTGCAGCATCACCCATAGAGTATGCGTGCAAATTTTGTACATTTATCTGCTATTGTTTATGAGTAATGATCAAAAACCAATTTTTTTTCTTTTTGAAAAGTAGAAGTGCCCTGAGTTTACGTGGTACTATGGGCGTGTCCTTCGAACGATTTGGACCATTTTCAATACCAGCCTGCTTGCAATGTTTCTGCCAGATTTAAACTTGAGTGTTTGCAACAGACATTATAGGGACGGACAAACGCAAAGGCGAAGACACGGACAGATGGACGTGCTTAAATCGAATTAGAATTTAGTGCTGATCAAGAATGATCAATCAATCATGGGCTGTCCTCTATCCCCTGCAGTTGTAAGTACAACATACCGCCAGTCAGGAAGATGACAGGAAAAAGAAAGGGAGGTGACAGCAGCGTAGCGTAGCCAATTGGTAAATGTTATGCCTTTACCGACTGAGCACTCACTATAGCTACGACCAGGCATTCTCTGCCCCGCTGAGATTTGAACACACGAACATTGATTTGGTAATCGCTATTCTCATCACACGGCTACTAACGCTAAGGTTCAGCTCGACAGACGAACCGATCTAAGTGAACCCAGAATATTATGCTAATTAAAAATAGATATAATATATGAGTCCTCTGCGTGGGATCTATAATGAGACGATCATTTTGCGATGGCCAACAACAACAACAACGCAACCGTTCGCAACGTGAAAGAATGGACCATGTAGTCTACAACGAATATGGATTATTATCTTTTAATATCCTTTAAAATAATGAAAGTTAAAAATATGTTATTGAATTCGTGTCGTTGAATTGTCAATTAATATGGAATAAAACTACTTGCTTTAAAAAAGAAGTGAGATCATTATAGTCAAGGCAAGGCCGACTTTAAATACCCTACATCACATTGTCTAACACAATTCTCATTTTTATTAGAGAACACAAAAATCATATCTTGTTTCTATATAAAGGCATATTTTTCATGTGCGTATTTCTAGGGAAGCGGGCTAAAAATGCAACCTAATTAGGTACAACTTTATTCCTTACATAGGGTGGGTTCGAAAAATAGGCGTAAATAGTCCAAACTTTGTAGAGTTCATTTTTGTAAGAAATTACTCCAATTTTTATCACCATATGTTAAAACTAAGACATTTCTGTCCTACAAAGAATCAATTTTCCTGAAGTCCTTGAATAGGGTGGGATCAAAAAAATAGGCCGATGATGGTATAGTTAATTTTTTTTTATGTTAAACTTCTATTTTGATATAATTTTCATCATGAAGCATTGAAAATTATACCTTTTTGTCGTATGAGCTTTAGCTTTCGTTATATGAGAGGGGGTTCAAAAATTGCCGCAGCCGGTCCAAAGTTTTCATACCAACTTAAACTGACGAAGTACTACTACTTAATCACTTTTGTCGAGAAATTTTAAAAATTGCAATTTTTTTCAGAATAAAGCGTTATATGGGGAGTAGTCAAAAAAGTGGACCTATCCGAATCGTCTTCAATAGCATTCGTCCACAAGTCAAAACACGTCACTGTACCAAATTCCATCAACATATCCCAAGATTTGCGACCTGTAGCGTGAAAACAAATTTACGTGGAGAGACATCAGACGGACAGACGCACAGACAGGCTTAGATTAATACAGATTACGATTCTGAATCGATCGCTATAATAAATTGGGAGTCTATCTTAAGCCCTTCTGCGCGTTACATACGTCCGCACTACCTTAATATACCCTGTGCCACAAATGGTGTAAACTATAGTTATATATGTATACAAAGTACTAACATTTTGCAATTAAAAGGTACTTACTTCCATTTACATTTACAGCTTACACTTAGCAGCGTGAATTTCTGAATAATAATCATATGTGTGTGTGTGTGTTTATCTGTCTAGCTTACGTATCACTAGCAGCCCTTTGCTTATGCTTGTTGCTTATATTCATGTACGCATTCAATTTATTATTCCATTGCAGTACTTTCGACTCAGCAGTGCTTTTGCTGACAGTTTACTGCATTCTTACACAAGAAAATGCATTGAAAATTCACTGCAATATGATTCTTCATTGGATGAGTAATCAAAGCCAGTAATCGGTTATTTCTTCTTTTACTATGTGCAGATATTACAGAAGCAGAAGCAGAAACAAATGTTTACAATAAATGAGAAAATTAAAAAAAAAAAAAAAAAAGAAAGATTGAAAGCAGGTTTTTTCTTCATATATAGAAAATACAAAGAATGATAGAAAAATACGAGCCGATCAACTCCTAATTGATATGGAATTATATGTGAATTCGTAATAACGACAATAAAATCATGACTTTGCTGTAATATTGTTGCGGGGCAAACAAAAGTGAAGATTAACGAAAGCAGTGAGTGTTGTTCGGCAATGCTATCAAAACAGAAAGAAAAATAAATTCAAATATTTTTTATTGAGTGAAGAAAGGAAAGCGTAAAAGGAGGCGAATAGCACAACAAAACTAGCAATAAAACTAAAGGAAATTTATTTCCAACGAACAGTGCACTATGACCAACACAGATAGGTACAGTTCTGTGCGAGTTAGTCAGTAAACTGGATGTCCTTGGTTTTCGTTTTTTTTATAGTGGATTTCTTAAGTAGTTTTAGGTGAACAGAAGAGAAGTGGTTTTCTGTTCTGTTTTTTTTTTTTTTTTTTTTTAGAAAATGATGCTAACGTTGTTGCTGAAATTTTTTTATATCCTTCACCGATGAATGAGGGCATCATTCACTTCGTCAAAATGTTTGCAACGCCCAGAAAGAAATATCAGAGTCCCCAAAAAGTATATATATCCATGATCACCGTCAAGTTCTAAAACGCTAAACGATTTAAGCACGTCCGGCCGTCCGCCTCTCTGTCTGTCTGTCTGTCTGTCTGTCTGCCTGTGTCACTTCCGTTGTACACATTCTCCTGGTCGCAAAAATGAAGCTACCAACTTCAAATCTGCTAGAAACATTGCGAGTTCTTTCCCTCAGCTTCTTATTCAATGCGCCAAATCGGTCGAAGCAGACGCCTACAGCACTGGGAAAAGCGGTAGATTCTGCTATTTTTTTGCTAGCTCAGAACTGACTACGCAAGAAGACATGACTACGGGCAAGACTCATGCAAATTAAGGGACAAAGGTAGCCCACTATCCTTACGACCGCGACACTAAGGTTTTCATTTAATACATGAAACTTTTCTACGAATCCTACGATTCATTTAGTAGAGTGACGGTGTACTTCCTCTAATTTTCAATCTTTTCTTAGATCGTCTTAGAGCAAGTTAAAGTGATAGACTCGAGAGCTCGCATAGGCCATGAAGCCACTTTTACAACAATGAACTGCAGCTGAACGGATCAGATAGTCGAGGTCTAAAAAGACACTTTCTGTCGTATCGGCGATTTGGAAAATTGCTGACTGAAGAGCTCACTTTGGCCGTAAAGCCACTTTTACAGCAATGAACTGCAGCTGAACGGATCAGATAGCCGAGGTCTGTAAAAATACCTTCTGCCGTATCGGCGATTTGGAAAATTGCTGACTGAAGATCTCACTTAGGCCATAAAGCAATTTTTATAACAATGAACTAAACCTTCACGGATCAGATGACCGAGGTCCGTCACTGCCGCCACTTTCTGTCGTATTGGCGATTTGAAAGACTGTTTTCAAATGCTGGACAATGGTGATATACAGACCCCACACTGGAGATTTTTTCAACGCATCTTAGCAGTATTAGATACATCAGACCCTGAATGGCTGGAAGGGTAACTTTCATCCCCAATTTGGTAAGACAGTGCACATTTTTTGGCTACGTCACGCATGGAACAAGCGGCATGGAGAAGAACGACAGACTAAGCTAACGTAATCATTAAGTTTAATCATTATTTTCGATCTAAATTTCGAATATCTCCGACTAGTCTGGAGATTTTCATAGAGTTTTTTTTTTGTTTTTTTTTTTTTTTGTTTATATTATTTCTTTCATATCATTGCTAAACAGCTATTGTGGACGTTCGTGCATACAAATGATTTTATAATTTTTTTGATTTTTCCTTATGTGTTACTCAACGCGTGCATTTCGAAAAATCCCTTCGTGTGCCTTTCTCTTTTTTTTTACTTTCCTGACACTTTTTTCATTGTTTCGTTTTTGTTTTTCGACAACGACATATTTCCTGTGCGCATACCCGTATAATTTGAACATGCTGGGAATACTAAATACGTGGTCATTTACTTCTTTATTTTTTTATGGAAAGGATCTATTGTCTAATATGTCACTTCAGACGAAACAAAAGAATTTTTGATGCTCTCTTCACAAATTTTTTTTTTTTTTCTTTTTGAATTTCTTCAGTATTTTCTTATGCTTTTATGTACATTATTATTACTTTTTTTTTTTTTGCTTTGTGTTTATGTGTGTGCGGTAAATACAAATTTGAAAAACGAATTAACTTTTCAAACACTTATCTAAATTAGCGGTTTTTATATATGGCTTAGAAATCACAATGAAATGGATATCATTAGCTTCTGTCGAAGCCATTCATTGTTGGGCAAATAATGTTAATAACGTTGTTATCGAGAAAAATTAGAACCTTACTTGTGGATCTAAACTCTGAAGGAGTTGTGACATTTCTTTTTTATTGCTTTGGCATAATTTTCGCACCGTTTTGAAGTCTCAATCAATTAAGTCCTTTTAAATTCGGGACATCATTTGGAGTCCTTTTCCTATGTCACCTAAGCAAGTCCTTGCTTGGCAATGTAGTGAAGTCTCAATCAATTAAATCCCTTTAAATTCGGGACAACGTTTGGAGTCCGTTTTGTGTGTCACCTAAGCAAGTCATTGCTTGGCAAATAATACAACGATCCAACTAAACGAGATGAGGCCACTTTGAAATCTAACTAATGAAAGTCCCCAGTGTTGAAACCACTAGAGAATCCCTTGCAACAGATAAACAAGCGATTTTTTCCTTTTCGTGAGTATAACGCAAACTAATGCCACTCCTTAAAAATTAAATCATCTTCTTTTCGAAGCCATGTCTTTCTATCTGTCCGTGTCTTAACTTAATTTCAATTGTGGTTTCATAATAAGATTCTCTAAGGAAGGCTTTAAAGTGTAACTCTAACTGATTTCATAACTGATTTCTGAAACATTTTCATCAAATTTTGATCTAAAAATATCTCAAACATAAGTAAAAACAATTTTCTCAATACTTTCGCGAATTTAAAAAATTTCTAATTTTTTGCTAACAGGACGCCATTACTTCTCTATTAGAGCCATCAGAACGTTCACAGAGAACGCCTAACAAGCCAATCGCGAATCATTCGGTTAAAAGAGCGGCGCTTTGGTCATGGCAAGCGAGATCAATACTAAACCAAATGGTTCGGTTTTTTGTGTGAAAGACCATGATGCTCTTTTTCCCTTCCCTGCCGCTTTAAAAAAAAAAGTTGTAAGAAACAATAACACAGAAGCCTTGACATTTATATTGTAAATGCGAAGAGAATCAAGCGTAATTTTTTGGATATAGTGGATGTGTAGTCAATGTATCGAGTAGTGAGTTCACTGCAATCTATACGTTTGTTTGTCCATCTGTCCATAAGTAAAAATTTATGATTATTCGAAAACCTTTCCGGTATTTCTTCTTGTTCTCAAACTCTTGATGAATGCACAGCTCAATAAATTATTCAGGGACCGCTGGTTTACGATTCTCTATGTATAGTAAACCCGATCGTAATTTTTGCTATAATTCCCGATTATCTATAAGAGCAATCAATAGATTATTTATGCTATGTTACTATCGAGTGGAAAGTTTCCCAATCATAAAGTTGCTGTCGAGTAAACTATTCAAAGGAAAAATGATGTAAAATATTGTTACGTAATGCACATAATATTTGATAAAATTTGTAGACTTAAAGACTACCTAACGTCATTTATGACAGAAATTCTAAAATATTAGGAAAAGTCAACAATTGTTTTCGATACCTTACCCTTCTGATGCCATAAAAAAGAAGAATTTAATAAGAAAAAGAAATTAATAAGAAAAATTTTAGAAACCGTCAGCAGTGGAATGAAGGGTTACTAGGGAATATCCATTAAGTACTGGCAGGAAGTGATTAGTCGTGGCATGTCTTATATTGAAAGAGAAAAGACCCTCAGTTCCAATACAAATTAATGATAAAATAAAAACAAGTAAAAAAATTACATTCGGCTGGAGCCGAATCTCGCATACCAACGGCCATTAAAATCTCTGACGCCACATGCTTTTAATTATTGTCATAAAAAAAAGTAAAAGGAATGAAATTTATCGTTCACCTTTTACTTCACTAAAAGATATTGTAACAAAAATATTAAGCCAATACGCCGTGACGGTCGCCATAACTAATTTCTAGTGACCATATTTACTTTGTCGCCTTCCAATCTCCAAGCCTTTTCATTTAATACCCATATCGCTGGTATTATTAGGAAAAAATTAATCCACGGGGTCGTGAAGTCCACCATATTTATGTTAGAGTTAACGTATTTGTAGGCAGGTAACATATTTTTGTTTGAGGAATTCACGAAATAATTATAAATATTGTCTTGTTTACCTTATGATTATTAATAAGCATAAAACCTCAATCCTGGATACCTATTGCCGAAGAATGTACGGTATATTCATTTTGTCAAAACGTTTGCAACACGCAAAAGAAACCCTGTAATATGTATTTATTTTTAATCAGCATTCAATTTCCGAATCGATTTAAGCTTGTCCCTCTGTCCGTCCGCCTGTCCGTCCGTCTGTGTAATGTCGTAATGCAAAGAAAATGAAGTCACTGCACGCAGGTTGGTACTGAAAATAGGCCAATCGGTCGAAATAGACGACCACAGTACCACGGAAACTAAGGCCACCTCTGGTTTTCACAAGGAATGAAAAATTGGTTTTGCTGACCACTTACGAACTACAACAGATAAACCTGCAAAAATTTAAACGTATATTCTGTGGATGATGCTGCCCTGCCTGGACGAAAATGCCAAAAATTGACCACGCCTACCCAATTTCATAGTCTATCAAAAAAAATTTTTTTTCCTAATACCTTAACGCGTAGAATCAAATTTCAAAAACCCCATAAAGTATATAAATTCTTGGTCATTTTCAAATTTGGCATGCACTTAAGCATGCCCATCTGTCCTTCTACGACATCGTGTAGTATCGGTTGTAAGCACTGTCCACAAAAATGAAGATATCTCTTACAAACTTGCAAGAACACTCGATAAGGACCCAAACTTTGCAAAGAACACGTCTGAAACACGCCCACACGTCTCTGTAACAGAAACGGTGAACACTTTTGCTTTCCGTGTTTTTTCCTTGTTACTCTTAAAGTACAACACATGCACCAAACAAATTCACACTTTTATTCTGAAGATAGAAGAAATCAGCCACTCCCCTTCAATAAAATATGGAAAAAAAAATTTTTTTTTCTTTCTTTTATTTGGGACTACGATGATGGGTATAAAAGTTTCGATCACGATCGAGTATAATTTTCTTACTTATTATATATTTTTTTATTTAGATATGAAATTCAGCTAACGTAAATATACATCGGAACTGGATTGACTTTTCAATATAAATCTTATCTACTTATTATAAATGCTGTTACAAAATATAACAAAAAATTTAAAAAAAATTTTAAAAAAATATAACAAAATTCATGTGTAAATAAACAAAAGCAGGTACACAAAGCACTAGCACAGACGCAGACTGCCAACCAGGCGGCAGAGATTGAACCCGTTTACCATTGCAAACATCCCGAAGCTTGGCAACCTATTATAGAGAACATATTTAGATGTATCTACGAATCATATGAAGGTTTAATGATCAACAGTTGGTTTATATGCGACATAGGCAGGGCCCTCTTATTATAGACAGTTCGTAGAACTTAAGGAATCGGATATTGAGATGAAAGTATAGATACCATTTAGATTTTTACAAAGGAACCTCAGCTCATAGCTGTATGTACATTGAACAAGCTTTATGAGACAAAGGTTACTAGAAGAAAGACTGGGAACAATGAAGCTTATCTACCCTAACAGTGCCGTCGAGTCAAGAGTACCATTTATTAACTTAGAATAATTATCGTTTCTCCACAAGAGAGTAAGGGCAGCAAAACCAGTCAATTTTTATAAGGTGGCAATGGGAGAAGCGGTCCCCCAATCAAATTCCTCAGGGCAAAAAGCAGAAATTGTTCTTATACTGACTCTGTTAAGTCAACGTGACACCTCTACGAAGAAAGCCGTACAATTGAGGCACATTCAAGTATTGATCTCACCAATCCAATGAGTAACCTTTTTGTAACATATGGGTTGTCAAGCTCGCTAGACTGCCGTTTAATAAAACACAATTACAGGCCTAGCTTTATTGGCAGATAGTTCAGTGTGCAGATTAAAATGAAGTTTTTGGTCAAACAATACCCCTACATCAATAAATGAGTTCACATTTTTCAGTTTACGTGAACTGATGAAATGCTCAGTCGAGAAGAATTCCACCTAGAGAAGGAAAGCTTCTTGCATTTTTTGAGATATAATTTTATAAAATTTCCCGCCTGGATCCGAGTGAAGAAAATTAGAGTGCGATTCCAGGTTAAATGAGAAAAACAATTTCACATTATCAGCATACATCACGATGTGATTGACCTTAATCACCGAAGCTAAGGGAACTCATTGATGTATAGCATAAATAGCAAGAGGCCTAAGTAAGTTTGAGGGACACGTGAATTCCCAAGAAATTCATCAGAAGTGATGGAGTTGAAAAGTACTATCCATTCCAACAAGTATGGAGGAAAACCCAAGGTTTGGAGTTTAAAGACCAATTACTTATGGCTAACTACGTCAAACGGCTTACTGAAATCCGCATATGCGGCATCCGTGTGAGGGCCAATAGAAAAAGCCTTGAAAGTATGGCAAGTAATCTCTAGCAGATTTGTAACAGTTGATCTTTCTGTTAAGAATCCTTTGTGATATGGAGAAGTAGAAGACTTGGTGGCAAAAGCTAATTGTGGGATAACAATTCGTTGAAACAACTAAGGTAAAACACTCAACTTGGCAATGCCTCTGTAGTTCTGATTTCACTTCGATCCCCGTGAACAGAGCCACTTTTCATGTATTTTTTAAAAAGTTTGCTTTTCCTATCTTTAAAGTACTTGCTGAACTATGAGAAGCAAGTATTTCTAGAGGACGACTGTCTAATCGGAATGAACGCGTAAAAAGCTATGGTTAAGTGTAGAACTTAGTGATTCCATATTCTCCGCCTAAAAGCCACGTATACTAAGAGGAATATGCGAAAGGTAAGCTTTAAGTAACGAGGGATTAGCTTTCTTTCCAGCCAACGAGATTCAACTTGTTGGAGAGACTGAACATGTCATCGTGCTTGCATTGAAAGGATAAGCAAATTGTTGAATGATGTGAAGTCACATGCTTACAAACAATAAAAAAAAGGAAAATATTTTGTGTAAATACTTATGTAAAAGTTTATTCATTTCTTAGTAGAGATTTTCCCAAGGTAAACGATAACAAAAGTTGTTAACCGTGTTGCGGGTTCGTTGGGATACGTTCATTGGAGCGTATTATTGGAAATGGTGCGAATTAGTTGTAAACGTCAATGTTGTGAATGTAAATTAGACGAACGAAATTAATATACGAATTATTCAGATATTTTTTAATAATTTTGTGATACATGCGCCAAACTAAACGCATATCCAAAGGATATTATTTTACATTAATTATCGTTCCATCTGCAACACTTATGTCAATTTGGGATCAACCTTAGGCCAAACTCTTTATTTGATCCTCTGCTCGTGTGACTAACTATGGATCTATGGATGTGCATCTGCCTGTTGTTTTCTTTTGGCGATATTATTCGTTTGTCTGTGCGTCCATCTTTTGTTCTTCCACTTGCCCATCTGTTTGTTCGTCTACCTATCCACCTGCCTATCCGCCTTTATGTCTGTACGTCCAGCCTTCCTTTCATTTGTCGACGTGGTTACTGGTGTGCCTTCCGTCCCACTGCCAGTTCGTCTGTCCATCCATGCGTTTGCCCAGCCGCCTGAGCATCCTTGTAATCATCCATTTGCACACCCGTTCGTAATTTCATCTGTTTCTCTGCCTGAACCTGTTGTGCGTCTGCTTACCAATTTTTTAAATTTCCAAATCAAAAATACCGCAAAGCACGAAGCAATTTTCCTGAAAATTAAAAAAATGTGTGAATACTATGAATACACGCATCAGGAATATCCCAGAATGACAAGCATTTCAAACGGATCGCTAACATTTTTACGCTTAACAAAATAGCTAACGATTATGGGGCTTTTTGCAATAACAAATGGAGAGGATCAGTATTCAAAGAAGTTATTTTTTCATAAAATTGATCTCATTCAAGAATGAGATCTTTCCATATCAATGTAAATAAGCGCAAAAGAAAACTTTGTTTTTCCTTTTAAAATATCGTTTTCTGCTGTAACGGGAGCCGTTAGCAACCATTTCCAGTTAAAAAAAAAAAATTTTATGAAATTTTACTAAAAAAAAAACTTAAGCAAGCAGCAAAATGCAATAGCAAAAAAAGGAAACAGAACAATTTCTAAGATAAACATGTGCGTATATAAACATTTAACTAATGTCATCTATCTTTAGCACATATCATAGTAAAACGTGCACACATGTCAACCGAAGATACACAAAACCTTAAATGAATACATTTTGTTATTACTTGTGTATATGTTTTATGCAAGCAATAATTCAACAGAGAGCTGCTCGTTACATTTCAGCTCCGTTTGTCATTGTCATTAGCGTTGAGACGTTACAGAGGACGGAGCCGAGTTCGTTCCCGAATATACAAAAACAACATTTGTTGTCGAAGGTAATTAGTTGGTATAGAATTTCTAATGTTTATTTTCATCGGATGGCATAAAATTTCAACGTATTCCAAACGCATACAAAGTGAAATGAAAATAAAGAACGAAATTTTTCCAAGAAATTCTCAAGTGGTTGATTATATAAATTGCATTTTCTTTACCTTTATCAACAGAATTTATCTGAATTGGTAAGATTTTCACAAAAAAACTTGACGAAATTTGATAAAGTGGCAGAAAATTTGTACAGCGATGTTTATTAAGAGGAAAAATGCAATTCCTACCTTTGGGAATGACTGGAGCAATCGACGAAATCTAAATCGACCACAAATTCGTTTTCAAGTGCTATTGCAAAATTAAGCCCGAATAACTACACATTATAAAGTTTCCTACGACCGACCATAGTGCAAGGACCGACGGACATAGTTAGTATTCAGCACGGAGTTTAAAAATGCAGCACTCAGGCAAAAGAGATATTTTATGAAATGACTTGAAGCCGATTGTTCAATTCCTTCTTTGCTGAATATTTTATAGAATGAAGAAGCCTTATAAAGTAAACATGTAGGCATATGTCTCACTTGATTTCCATAATGCTTGATTAATACATTTATATACTTAGATAACACTCTGAAGTTAAGCTACTTTTCAAAAAATTTCTCAATTTCTGGCAATTTTTTCTTCTTGATGTTTTTCATATTCATTGTTGTTATCCTTCGTTTATCTAATTTTTAGAAACCTCCAAAACGTCTTTGCATGCAGTACAATGTGAATCTTGATAACCGAGCGTAGTAGTTTTCTGACTACATAAAAACTGAAAAATTTTGGTCAAAACTTATTAATGAAGATTAAATTAAATATAATTTTGAACAAAAATAGTCAAATATATTATTATTTTAAGGTTTATATTCGATAATTCTTTGCCTTTTATACGTTAAGCTTCTGCAGGCTGAACCAAGACCCCACGTACTCCACATTTATTTTCATAAAAAAAAGGCAATAGTTACCTTATCGTTACCATGTCGTCCGTTGAAGACGTTATATGGAAGGTCGCCTAAAATGTGGACTGACTTTGTCTAAATTTAGCAAAATTAATCCGTTCGTCAGTGACCTTTCGAATATTCGCCATAAAACGTTGTGTTAAAAATAACACTTTATTGCTACATATATAAAAAAAAGCTTACTTTTGCCGGAGTAAACGGCAAAAAATAAAACTACATTGTCAAAATATGGTGCCCTTAAATTTTATGTCATAATATAATACCATTATGGACCAATTTTGATCATGATATATTAAAAGACATAACTGCCGTCACCAAATATACACCTATATGTTCCAAATTACTATTATGAAGTTAATTCCAAAGTTAGTTAGCTAAAAGTTATACCCTTTTACCATATAAAACATCGGCCCATTCCATATTTTACTATGGCGAGAGGCTATTCCTCAGCGATGTTTGTCAATAACTTGTGAAAATTGCAAATTCTTTTTTAATAACGACATTTTTCCAAAAAGTGTGGCAAGTGGTCCTAACAATGGTTCAATAAAATCCATTCACAACGTTGTTCGTCTCCTGGACAAAACATGTCAATGTATCGAATTCAGTCAACATAGCTCAAATAGTTTGAAAGCAACAATAGATAAAGGGACCTCAGACGGACAGACCTGCTCTTTTAGGTCAGTACTATAAAAAATGAGTCTAACGTAAATCGTTCCCGTTATTACATGCATTTGCCCGAATTTAATATACCTTATACCATAAATCAGGGGGTCGGCAACCCACCGAGTGACACAATTGATAATTTCTAGTGACCCATTTTACTCCCAAAAATACGATATAATATATAAAAATAAATTATAAAACGTAAACAAGAAAGAAACGTTTTGAGAACAAGAAAAATTGAGAATAAATACTAAGAACAACGCTTTAGCCCGATTAGCGTGGATCTTAATCCTCGGAATGAAACCCGAGGAAAGAGAGAGAAATGTTTTAAATTTTGTAGTATTTTCAATATCTAAAAATTGACAAAAAGATTTGGAAAAAACAGAAGATATTCATCTTCTCATAATATCAGCATACTGGGCATCGCTTTCAACGAAGTTTTCACATTCACTTCAACTTATAAATGTAAGTAAATATTTTCACAAATGAAATTTAAGTTAAGCAAGAACACGAATAGGTTAAGTACCGAAGTTTCTGATGCTTGAAATCGTCATAAAACGACTCACTATAAACTAGACTTGACTAAATTGACGCAGGGTAAATAAGTTAAAAATTTGATCAAAAATATTGTTGGGGATACTCGACCTATAGCGACTTTTTCGAAACATGTGTTACGTAAACGTTGCATGGGAATTTGTCATCGATATTGTGCGATCCAAGCCATTTGCAACAGCAGCCATCTTTAAAGAAAAATGTGCCAGTGCATGATATTCCATGAGAATGTCTCGAAAATTCCGAAAATTAACATAAAACAGGTATTGCTTTCCAGCAAAATGTCTTCCAAGCTGTATTCCCAAGCTAATTAGAAACAACAAGAAAAAAAAAAAAAAACACTATCTGTTTGTAGTAAGCAAAGGAATGTAAACAAGTTCAGGCTGCAGCCAACTAAGATGCATATATACACAAATATCATTACGCAAATACATTTTCAAAAGTCGCTTATATAAAAAAAGAATTTCTTTTTAGCCCAAAAGAATTCGTAGAAAACTGGTTAGAACTTCAAGTCATTTTGTTACAATCGAAACATGTTTTTGAATAAACACAAAAGAGAGAGAACTGAAATTGAACGTGAAATGCAACGCATAATATGCAACGAACACTATTCACGTACGTACGAACAAAATATCGCTTTATCTGCGCTCTTTTATTTCGCTATTCTTTCCCTACATCTTTATTAACACCATTCTTCACTATTAAGTGCAAAATGGCGTCTTATTATGGTGGTGGCGAAGTGTTTTGCTAGCGTATGCAAGCATGTAACTGCGTATGCATGCATTCGTGCTTGCACACGTATGTTATTATAAACATATGTACTTAAGCGTTGCTGCATATATTTTAAAAGTTAATTTCGAATATTTGTTATCCGCTACTTCCAATGATTTTTTCTTTTAGAAAAGTCGCCCGAAACTAAAATCATCTTTTCACCGAAACTTCTCATGATCGCTACACAAATTTTCAATGAATATCTGATAAGAACTGACTGACTATCGGCCTATTTATCCATTGATTTCTTATATAATCCTACTCAGTATGTTTAGCAAACTGTAGGCCCTTGTCTACTAAAAATTTTTTGCCTACTGTGGGCATGCATGCATTAACTAGGAATATATGTAAAGCTTGCTTGGCTTGCATAGGTGCCATAGGATAAATGTTACTCAGCGTCTCGAAAACAATAACTTTCCTACAATAAGCGCTAACCTATCGCAATATTACACATCCTAGAAAACTAAAAATTAGATCCTATATACCATATAAAGATATTCTTCTTGTAAGAACGACTGTATGCAAGGAGTATCAAGAAATAGCCCCAACCCATTCAAATTTCACATGTTCCTTTGGTATAAAAGGATCTTATTTTTTTTTTTCGACTTTTACCGTTAAATATTAAAATGTTCATATGTGTGTGTTATGTAAAAATTTTTCAAAAATATGACTATACATGGAATGTGGTAAAAATTAACATAAAAAGCAAAAATTTTCTTTAAAAATCGGACTATATACGGGAAGTGATGGATTCATAAAAATGGATCCAATTTGAATCATTTTCTTATGCCAAACTTATGTAAAGATTTTGACTTTGGCAACTCTTTTCTCAACATATGTAACAATGTTTTTCTAAGTTTGTTACATTGATGCTGCGTGTGTGTGTGTGATTTCTTTCTCGCCCCAATTTCTTGACTAATGTCAATGAACTTTTATTTCAAAGCATCGAATATATATATGAAACTATCTCCCAGCTAATTTACATTTACATATACAGATATTACACGAATATTTTTCCACTTTTCTCTTGCAAATGTTATAAGAAATGAAAAAGAAAAACAAATAAGAGAGTTAATCTCCCTTTTACGACGAACCTTGGATACCCATCAAATAAAGTATAAATAAAAAAAAAAAAAACAAATTCATTTTCTATTAATTTGTTTAATGAATTTTGTCAAAAGACTGAGCTGAACTTATATCTGACTAACTGATAGCTAATACCCGTTACCTCTAGCGCCTAACTGTTACAAATAAAGTGACCAATTCTTGATCCATCTTAACTCAACATCCCAAAGAAAAAAAAAAAAAGTGTCCAATCTATTGTAGATCCCCAGACAAATTTTACCTTTGTAAGCGTCATGCACATAACAATTTTTTCTTTTTTTTTTTTTGTTCGATAATTCTGAACAAATCATAGATTTTCGCCATCGTAAGCAGATGAGAAAATTCACTTGTTTTTTTATAATTAAATCGCCCCCCCTCTCCGCCAAAAAAAGAAAAACAAAACAAAAAAATGCAACAACAAAGGAACACCATATCAACCTGTCAACATTTAATATCAACCCCTATAATAGGTAGAGAACCTTACATAAAAATCCTACCACATAAACAAAACAAAACGTTTTTTATTTTCTTTCTTGCTTTTTTGTTTCCTTTATAACAAAAACACTTTTCGCCTAAAAGTCGTAAAGTAACATTGAATAAAGGACAATCGGAAAGAAGGTATTGTTACTCTGTGTTGTTGGTGTGTTTTCTTGGAGCTGTTAGGAATCATGTGCGCGCATGTATGAATACGGTTTCCTTGGTTATGCCAAGCATGCGTGCAACACGCAGAAATCGTATCTTGTTTTCCCTATTGTTCGCTCAGCAAATATGCTTAGGGATGTGTAAGTAAGCGCTTGTGTGTGGGAAACTCGTGGATATGAAAGAATAATTTTATTATTGCTTTATATCAAAAATGTTTTTCTTTTCTTTTGTATGTTTTTTTTAATTTTTTTTTTTGCTTTTCGCTTACGAAACCAAAAAGTCACACGAGTTATAATTGCATTCACCGATCTATATAAAATTTGCTTTGTACGATGAAAACGCTAAAAAAAGCAACAACAACAACAACATTAAATATAATAAAATTGAAAATAAATCCGATAAAAAGGCATGAGGAAGAAGGAAAGATAGAGCGAGAGAGAGAGAGAGAGAGAGCGAACGATTGATTCGCTTGATATTAAAAGACAGATAGATAGAAAAGCAACAGCTGATTGCGTTCAAACATTGCGTGAGAGTGTTTTGATTATTTGTAAAAAACAAAAGTAAAATTGCAGCAGTTGTTTTTGCGGCTTAAATAACATTCCCACGACTTACATGTGTACACGGTACACGGTGTCTAATAAAACTACAGCAGGTACATTAAGCGCAACAAATCTATAAAACTGTTACAAACAACTTTAACTTATAACTCAGTCAGCTGTAAATCTTATTGATTAGTATGTACAGTGGATTATATGAAACTATGGCCAGTTTGTCTATCCATGCGAATGCATGTATCACATGCCAATTGGCGAATATCTCAAAAAGGACGTGTGTATGTTAGTTTTGCAAATGTTATCTTAGCGCTATAGCATAGAAAAGCCGTAAATTTTTAGCTAAGAAATTTTCTATAAAAGTTACACAATCAAATGCTTCCACCTGCTGTCACCTGTTAATCATCAATTTATGCAATCAATGGAATTTGTTTCCTTCACTTGTAAAATATTGATTTAAAAAACAAGTAAGAATTTTGTAGTCAAGTACGGCCGACCTTTGAATACTCTATACCACATTGTCTAACACAATTCTTCTTTTTATTATAGAACAGAAAGATTACTTCTTGTTTCATTTTTCATATGCATATTTATGGGAAAGCGAGCTTGAAAACGCAATCTGAGTACAAGTTCAATTCTTACATAGGGCGGGGTGCAAAAGTAGGCGTATATGGTCCAAATTTTGTGGAGATCATTTTTTTATGAAATTTTACGAATTTTCACCACAACATATGAAAACTTAGACTTTTTCTCAATTTTCGTGTAATTTCTTATTAGGTTAGTATCCAAAAAGTAGGCCGAGATGGTTTAAATTTGGTGTAGTTAATTTTTTTATGTTAAATTACTATTATTATCTAATTTTCATTATGAAGCATTGAAAATTCTACCTTTTTGTCGTATGAACTTCAGTGTTCGTTATGTGAGAGGGGGTTCAAAAATTGCCTCAGCCGGTCCATAGTTTTCATACCTACTTAGAATGACGAAATACTACTACTTAACAACTTTTGCCAATAGATTTGGAAAATTGCATTTTTTTTTTCAGAATAGAGCGTTATATGGGCAGAGGTCAAAAAAGTGGACCCAGTGAGAACCATTTTCAACAGCGTTCGTCCTTGGGTCAAAACAAGTCATTGTTCCAATGTTCATCAACATATAGCTTGAACACAAATTTATATAGGCAGACGTCAAACGGAAAGGCGGACAAACAGGCTTAGATTAATTCAGCTTATTATTCTGAAATGATCGGTCTAATAAAGGACGGGCCTGTCTTAAAGCCTTCTGCGGGTTATATACGTCCGCACTAACTTAATATACCCTGTACCACAACTGGTGTAGGGTATAACAACGACAGCAACTAACAATGAATGCATTTAACTGCTGAGCACGTTGGTTTTTCCTCTTATATGAGGGGTTCATCTTAATTTATGCCAATACATATTACGATTCAGACTTCAAATACTTTGATATGGTGGTTTTTCGAATTCGCGATATTTACAAATAAATGTTTTTTTGTAATTTTTCTAATAAATGTGCACATAATACTGTGACCAAAAAATAAAGGTGAACTTTTCGTTAAAGCTTTTCTTTTGTTTTTATGTTGATGCTATTGTCGCAGAATTCTATGTCAATATACTTTGTTGCTGTAAAGTTATCCAGCAATGAACACTTGAAAATATTCGCCCCAGGTTTTTACTATGCCCTGTATATTATAGATTTTCTTTTAATATCTACGCAGAATTCCATGCCAACTCTGCTGTAAAATTATCCCGCAATGGACACTCGGAAATATTCGCCTTAGGTTTTCACTGTGCCCTGGAAATTACAGTTTTTTGTGACCGGTAATAAGTGAATCACGCCCATATTCACTCCCGCTTTGAAACGTTCATCTTCCGTCTTTGAAAAATACACCTATCAGGTTTCAGTTTTCGCCGATAATTTCTTTGACAGTAAACCTTCGAACATGCATTCTTTGTAAGGTTGATTAAGCTTTAAGTTGACGGCATGCCGCATAAGTACAAGTTTTCCAATATAGTTGCGTAAAAATGGCGAATTTATAGCAAAGAAACGAAAACATCTCAAAGTGTCGACTGTACGAAATGTATAGCAGCAAGAAAAAAAAAAAAGAAAAAACAAAAAACGAATGTTGCTATGAATGTTTTTCGCTTCAAAGGCACGCGTTCTTCTTTTCTCTTCTCTTTGAACTAACACATGAACTACTAACTAAAATAGCAGAAATAGTTTTTCAAGCTTTTAACCGTTCCTCATGTGATTGGTCGTTTATGCGGAATTGTATTATCTTCGTTGAATTTCGCGTATGAGAGCTTAGCAAATAAACATTTTGCAAAAAAACTTCGTTGGACATCGTTTTCTCAATTTCGTTAACGGATTGTTATACAGAAGCAATGATTCGTTATTTAATTCATTCGTTGTTTTGCAAAGTCAATCGATTTAGCGATGCTTTCATGTTGTTTTTCTTTCATAACATGCGTGCCCAAGAGTTAACTAAGCAATTGCTTTTTATTTCTTTTTTTTTGTTTTTCTTTGGCATAATATCGAAGAAATTCGCTCCGGATTTTTGCTTTTATTTGTCTTTTCGCTAGCATTTACTAGTAGTAGTGTCTTTGTCAACTTACAAAACTAATATTTCTCTTCGTTTTTTTTTGTTTCTCAATTTCAAAGTTGTTTTTCCTTTCATAATATAGTAGCTTATCAAAATGTTCTAGCTTTCATTTTTCCAGCCCATTATGTTGTTAATAAGTTTTATACCCTACACCACTTGTGGTACTGGATATATTAAATTAGTGCGCTCGTATGTAACACGCAGAAGGGCTTAAGATAGACTCACCTTTTTTTATATCGATCGTTTCAGAATCATGAGCTGAATTGATCTAAGCCTATCTGTCCCTCTGTCTGTTTGATGTCTGTCCATGTAAATTTGTACTCAAATGTTGATGAAATTTGGTACAATGACGTGTTTGACGCAAGGACGAGCGCTATTGGGTATGGTTCGGACCGGCCCACTCTCCATGTAACGCCTTATTCTGAAAAAAATATTTTCAAAATTTCTCGGCAAAAGTGGCTAAATAGTAGCAGTAGTAGTAGCATATCGGCCTTCTAAACTGGTATGAAAGCTTTGGACTGACTGGGTCAGTTTTTGAATCTATTTTGAACCTATTATTTCCTCTGTGGTTAGCTATTATATGAATATCGCTCTCCAGGAAAACCCTTGTTTTACCCAATTTCCTTAACTGTGCATTAATTCCATAACTGATTTGGCAGAGAAAAAGAAGATTACGTCTCAGCACCAAACGTAGCAACAAAGCTTGCGACATATATGGAACATATCGTGCTTGTGGCTTTCCTTCTGTAGGATTTCGAAATAGCTTTACTATGTATTTCATAGGGCGCCAGACCCAACCATATAGATTTTATAAATTTTTTTTCGGAGAACGAATACTCTCCTTAACAGTTGGATCCATTTAGAGTGTTAGTACACAAGAATGTCCAACTTTTGGGTAAACAAACCATATGCGGAACTGTTTCATAAAAACTATTCTCTTTTTTGTATGACTAACCATTCAGGGGATGTCGTGCAAGAATGACGATAGTTGAGAAGGCTTATAGGTAGACAGGACGTGCCGAACATTTCACCATGTAATTTCTACTTTAACTTTTTTAATTTAGTAAGCAAATGGAACCAAAGTATAGCCGGACAAATCAAAAGAATATTTCTTTTTTCTATCTTTGAAAAGGCAGTGCGTTGGCAATCGATTTTTTTGAAAAAAAAAAAAAAAGAACACCCTTCAACCAGCAGGATGTTTCATGCCGATTTCATCTTGTCCATATGTCAGTCCATCTTTGATATATTTATGTGAACCTTTCTTTTATAGGAAAAAGATTTCAATCTGTCTTTACTTCAACTCGTCTCCAAGCACTTGTTCATTATTTCTTCCGTAATTAATATCGTTCTTAAAGTAAATAAATAAAAACGAAATTGTAAACTGAAACTTTTTGAATATTGTTTGTAGTCATTATTTCAAGGTTAGAAAAAAAAAACCGAAATAGATATATATGGTTGATCGGCCTTGATATTAGAATCCTTCTATCAACAAATTTTATTACGTTGTAATAAAAACAAAAAGTACTTAGGCACGCTACACTCATATCAAGGCGAATCGTAGAAGCCCGTAACATCAATTCGAAAAAAGCAAGACAATGCTTCAGTAATCGGTAAGCGAAGCAAAAACTATATAATTTTCATTTCGATAATGATTTTTGGCAGATTCCAAGAAACAGTTTGTCATGAATTTTGACTAACTTTGGAAGACGGACAAGTCAGTCATCCGAAGGTAACGAAGAAATTGATAAACTTTGTTTATCTTTATCTTTCGGGATGGCCGACACAAATACATTGAAAAAGTGTATAAAATGCGAAAAACAAAAACACACACATGAAATAACGAATAAATCTAATCAAAGAATTTATTCGTAGTAGAAGTCGTATCGTAAAAAATATCAAAACAAAGCAATCGCACCAACACATAAACGCGTACCTTATACATGCACGTGAAAATACTTGAGTAAAGGAGAGCAAAGTTTTTTAATTTGCAAATAAAATGCTTTAGAATGTTTAGAGAGGCCTTTTGTAACTTTTACAATGCCTTGTGTTTTTTTTTTTTTTTTTGATAATTCTAAGCAAGCCAAAGCAAGGTCATTGCCCCCACGGTTATAAAAAAAAAACAAAGGAACAATCGCTTACATGAACTATCCCGCCATTCTTCGTATCCATTCATCATCGTTGTAATGTGCTTCGCTAAACTAAACGCCATGAGCGAACGAACTCTTTTTCACGAACGAGCGTTTGCTTAAGATACTGAAAAAAAAGCTTACAACACGGTTGAGGCTTTTATGCTTCTCTTTACATGCGCGCATGTATGTAACGCGTTGCCCATTTGTTGTAATGCTATGAAATCCATTTCAGTGTTTTTTTTTGTTTTCTTTTTTTTTTTATTACGTTACTTGTCCAACTTTGTTTTTGCGATCAATTTTTGCGGCAATTTTTTTTTTTCGCCTGACAACTGTTCTGTAAGTGTGTAAATATTTTTTAAAATTGTTTTCGAACTTTCAGTTGTTGCGTAGTTGTTCTAAAGAACATCCGAGTAAGCGCGGAGGAAATTGATCAAAAAAAAATCCTGACATTTTATGGTCAGTTTGAATACAAACACCTAGTAGTAGCGAAAAAATATATTTTCAAAATATTGTCTAAGTTACAAAGTAAATAAATTAATTATTTAAAAAATTCAATAAAAATTCAATAAACTGAAATATTAAGCGAAGAAGAAAGTGCTTCGAATATTTTATAAAACTTTTACAGGTAAATAAAACAAAACATTTTTATAGAAGAAAATTTTCCTTATATTAGAACAAGTTATGGGCATCGTCTATATAATTTTAGTAGACTAGATGTTTGCCCTAAACTTTATATCGAACTCTGTCCAGCTTAATCAGCTTCAGAAAGTTCGGCTGTTTGCGATGGCTCTTCTTTTTTGACACCTTGCATCATTTATGGCAGAGAGTATATTAAATTTATGCGATTGTATTCCCAGAAGATAAATTTACTTTTTACTATATGGTTACTAAATTGATTCAAGATTCTCTGTCCGTTTTTAGGTACACTTGTTTGTTTATAGGTGGGAATAGGATCATAGCGAAACTGAATTGATTTGAATCATTTAACATACTGTAGCTTTTATTTTGGAATACCAATTCGAAATTTATGGACAAAAATCACGAGGTAATGTTCAGGTCAATGTTTTACTGGAGTGAAGTTAGCTCACAATGCTCTAAGGCTTTCGGCTTTATTTTTTTTTTATTATTATTATTATTATTCAAAACTCTACCGCACTTGAGATTTGAACCCACGACTATTGTGTCTGTTACTAAAACTATTTTATTTGTTTATATTTTTCATAACATAATATTAAATTACATACATATAACACATCACTAAATAACTGCCTTGCTTGGTATCGCTGTTGACAGACCTATATGATTTCTGATTTCTTCAGGGAACTAAAATAATGAATGTATGCCGTGATATCACCGCCACTTTTAAATTTCTTATAAAGCTTAGCTCTTTTACTGCGAACCTATATCAAAGGAGAATGACACCAGGCTGAGCAATTGCATTTAATAGAATTGGGCTTGACAGGAACACACGCGGACATAGCGTCAGAAAGCGTAGTGTTCTACACACTAACAACAAGTAATCAATTTCATTACGATCAAGTTTCGAGATCACCTACACCAGTAACATATCATAATTTGTTTGAAATGAGGCGAAAAATAATATTAGAAGAGCTTTGTGCTACTAACACTAAACCAATTATCGAATAATACGAGTAAAGTGGAGTGATGGCTATCCACAGCATACATTCTTACGAAAAGTTGCATTTACATAAAAAGAAGGTCCACTTTTTAGTACTTTATGGGAAATAATAGGAATTTTAACAAACAAAAATTTGATTATATTTGGGCCATGCCAGCACATCCTTTGGGCCCACGTCCATAGAAAATGTTTTAAATAGCCGAGCAAATAGAAAGAGCAAGAAACTTTTGTTAATAAAAACTCCAAATATTCGTAAAATTCACATTATAGGTCAGAGAGGAGCCGCTACACATTTTCCAGTTTTAGCTCATTTCTAGTTTTCTTTTTTTCCTCTCCCTGCCCATGTATAGGCGAAGTCTCAAATAAACAAAGTAAATTACCTGTCTATTCAATGCTCCTCATCCCGTAGTTAGCAAACTGGGAATAAAAACCCATAACGTGTTAAGAAAAATTCTTTATCATCGATCATCTTGAAGCTTGGAACTTGCCTTGTACAATACGGAGAGAAACAGAAACAAAATCACAAACACACAACAACAAATGTTACAATACCTGCTGTGAACACGAGCCCACGCTTTTCTTAAGAGTTATTGAGAAAAAAAAGAGTTTTTCATTTTATTTTTTATCCGAACAAAAAAAAAAATCTAACAAAAAAACGGCTTAACACGTTCGCGAACGATGCAAATTTCATTCAGGTCCAAAACAACCATTGACAAGTGTAATCTATTTTGAAATTCGTTATGTTAATCGAAATCTGATTAAATACATTTTCCAAAGGTAGTTACAATGAATCCTATAGCGTTTACCTCATTGCTTATCGCAATGAAAATGAATGCGTTTAGCGTTTACGTCTGCGAACGTGTTAAAATTTCATTTCATTTTTTTTTTTCTTTAATCGAAACGAATTTATCGTAAACTAAGGCTAAGAAAAGAGAACTAAAAGAGCGAAATGCAAGGTTAAGCGCAGCATTCAAGTGCGAACGGAACACCACTTTAGCTATGTTATTGCATTTCACTGTTCATTCGAGGTCTTTGCCGACACACACCATTATTTACTCTAAAATGCAAAATGGCGTTATGCTATGGTGGAGTGTTTTGCCAGCGCATGCAAGCGCATGTAAAAAAGCAAACGTACATGTGCACTTATTAACATATAAAACACATATGCTCAGACCTTGCTATCTATCAGAGGATTCCAATTTTTACATTGTGATGTCATCTCAGAAAACAAAAGAAACAAAAATTTCCCGGCCTTTCAGTCTATTGCCTTATTTCCATTGGTAATTTTTTTTTCGGAAATTAACCGACTTTGGTTCTTGTACCGATATCGCGACGAAAACACTTAAAGAGATCTTTGGCGATGTATGTGAGAGCGAGTTATTTTCAAAGTTTTGCGACGTCACAAATCCTGGCACGAAAGTATACGCCCAATTCTCTTTTCACACGATAGATACGTTCCAAAAAAGTACGTGTAAAAACAAATTCGTGTAAAAAGAGAATTAGGTGTAAACAATGTTAAAAAGTTCTTGTTAGAGTTCACTTAATTTATTTCGTGCTTACACATTTTAATTCATTGAATATTTTATAAAAAATAACTTCTGTTTAAATAAAATAATTCGTGTAAAAAAAGAAATTTTTTTCTTTTGAACTCGTGTTAAATCAAAATCGTGTAAAAAGCGAATTGGGTGTATATAAACTTAAGGAGAAACTCTAATCCAAAGTATCAATATAGGCTGTTGCTTAGTACTAATAACTAAAGGGACCAGAGAAGGGACCGACTTGTGATAAACAATAGAGCAATTCACGCTCCGTCAAATATCATATGCAGCCGCATTCCGACTGTCGCCCGCTGTAGCCTGGACGCTCTAAAGCGTCTACAGCTTCCCTCTTCACGTGAGCCTAACAGCCGTAAAAAATGTAAATTGTGTGGTAAACCGTGTAGCTAGGCGTCCCTACTACGAATGAATTCCTTTTGTTGAGAGGAAAAACACGGTTGGAAATAAATTGCAGCAATTTTTTTTTTTTTGATTCGCCATCAGTTTTCATTGAATCTTCCCCTTCCAGATACTTAAAAAAAACATATTGATCCCTTTCTTAGTAATAAACTCTAACTTATTAGGTTGGCGATCACTGATCAATTACTTATACTTACGCTGGCGAATGGCATCAATCTTGTAATGCATATCCAAACCCTACATTCGCTAAACGGTGTTCCAAAGTCAATTTTTTTGTTCAAAATTCAACTAAATACTTGGAGCTTAGCCTTTTCAGAATGATAAAATTCTATACAACTAAAGACATCAATTAAATCGATTAAATTGAAATAGAAGTCTTTCATCGATTAGCTCATTCTAATTTGTGAATTATGCAAAAAAAAAAAATTCTTATATGTCGTTACAAAACCATTTGAGTTCATTGGCTTTACTAAACCAAAAGTATTTACTACTTTTAAGTGCGATAATTTTGCAGAGAACACGCATGATGTAATCATCTAATGTTTGTGTCTTCCAATTGTAACATAATCCAAACTAACAGTTCTCTCACAACAACAACACTCAACATTTAATTGAAACATTTAATTATTTGTTTATTATACTATACGCCACTTGTATTAAGAGTACACTAAGCTTGAACGAATGTATGTAACAAGCAGAACAACTTGAGACAGAGGCCCTTTTCATCTTACGCTATGGACTCTGAATCATTTCCCAAATTTACTTAGGTCTGTCCGTCGTTCCGTTTATCCCTTATGTGTTTTTTGCGTTCAACCCGCAGATCGCGATTTTTAATATTTTGAACGAATTGTTGCACACAACGATGTTTTGGCCCAGAAACTATCGCTATTGAAGAGATCGTTTTTTGAAGCCTTGGCAAGAAGACGATAGCAAAAAATGCCTAGCTCTACCGCAAATAAACTATACACCTGTACTTTCCAAGACTCATACATCAATACCGGCTCGTGCATATTATTTTTAGAGTCACACAATTCCTCTTGTGTTCAAAACAATTGAACATCCAAGTTTCGTAAACTTTTGATGCATTGACTTCAAAAGTCATCTTCTCCGTCACAAAGAAGAGTTTGTCAGCGATTAGCTCGTGATATTAAACAACAGCTCAAGAGGCCATTACATCGAAAAGCATTAGGCAAGACTAGCCTTCTTTCAAATACACAGACGGACAGACGGACTTACTTCAATAGATTCAGAATGTGATACTGATCAGGAATATGTATACTTCGTGGGATCTCTGCTGGTTCCTTTTGGGCGTAAGCATTTTAACGAAATGAATATACTCCTTGTCCTCCAGTGATGAGTATAAAAACTATTGTCATATACTAAAATAATTTAAAATGTCTTATAACTTTGGAAAGCTTACTCACTCTTAAGAAACAAATAGCTTTCTAAGACACCCTTTTGCTCGATTACGATGACTATTCGTTATTAATGTGTTTAACATTTGTTTCAAGCAAAGTTATAGCGTCCTTATAGAAAAGCAATCAAAAGTCTTCACCGGCGTCATATAATTTTGTAAATATCCTCAGCACACGACTTAGATAAGATTTCCCGCCTGCGTGTTCATTTTTTGCAAATCTTGGTTTTTGCGACATTGTTACTGAATAGGATTCAACAAAATTTTCCCTATTTTGCAAATACCGGGAAAAACCGGACACCTTTTTCCAGAAAAAAGGTGCGACCGCAAATTTGGGTACTTTTTTATGTCACCGAATCAAACATTCTTACTACATCTGCCACTTTCAAAAGTTTAGCAACTGAATCGATTTAAGTACGCCCGTCCGTCTGTCTGTATAATGCGTACGGCTAAACATTCTCTTGGCCTCAAATTTAACAAGAGTGTTAAAAGTTCTTGCATGCAGATTGTTATTGAAAATAGGCGAAATTTCTCAAAGGACGTAATAGGCGTACTGTGCAACATGAACTTGGCTTTTGAGTTTTTCACACATTACTCATAAACTAAATACGTGCAAGAACTGCTAATACTTTTGCCAGATTTGTGTCCGATGTCTTGATTTTTACCTTAGTTATTACATAGATAAGCAGATAGACATATGGACAAACGAACAGATGAGAAGTAAAAAAAATGTGTGCAGAAGGGAATCTCTGAGATTTCTTTCTTAGTTAGTCCTAGTTATTGCACAGATAAGCAGACCGACATATGGACGAACGAACAGGTGAGAAGTAAAAAAAGCGTGTGCAGATTAAGGGAGTCTCTGAGGCTTCTTTCTGGGTACTGCGAACGCTTGGTCAGAATTGTAATAAATCTATTATTTTACGTATGCGATCTGTAGGTGATTTTACAGTAAACAAAGAGAAACTGTAAATTTAAGAAAACACCGCCACGCCCATCCTAAGTTAAATAGAAGCGATATTTATTTTTCTTTTTTTTTTTTGCGAAGACACATACTCTATAGACTTACTAGCAATAAAAGAATTTTTTTAGTACCTCGAATGACAATCGTGTTCGCTTCGAGGGGTACGCTCTCACCAGGTTGCCCACTTCTGATATAGCCCGCGGAAACGAATCTAATGAGCTGAAGCTCGCAACGAATTTTAACACGTTTTCATAAGTGAACTCGTTCTGCTTAAGACAATCTTTCCGTTTTGGCAAGAGATGCGCAACGCTTATAGAAAACAATTCTTTTAAATTAACATAATTAATAAACAAAAATGCTTTTGTTTGGCATGCAAATGCAAATAAGGCTTTGGCAACTCTAGACCCAATTTATTTCGATGTCGATTTGCATGATTTTACAATGATGCTGCTTCGCGCGCGCGTGTATGTGTGTGTGTGTGTGTGTGTGTGTGTGTGTGTGTGTGTATACGCACTCTCTCTTGCTCCACTTTCGGCTAATGTCAATGAACTGTACTTTCAAAGCATCAAAAAAAAAAGTAAATGAAACTATCTCTCGACTACATTCAAATATATGTAAATATTACATGACGAGACGTAGTGCGATTCCAATTTCTCTTGTAAATATTCCTTGAGATCAAGCGTACTGACTGCCCAAAAGTTGAATATTTTTTATGAATGTAAGTATGCATGTATGCATATCTATACCAAGTTTTAAAAGACGGACAACATCTTTTTTTTTTTTGAAAGTGTATGTGTGCTGCGTATATCTCGACGCAGCGATGCAGAAGAAAATGACCGGATCAGTGCATTATTGTTTTTTCTCTGAAAAGGCATATAAAAAAAATTAAACATTAAACTCAGGCAAACTTTACCTTCATAACTAACTATCTATGTATCTGTATATATATATATATATATATATATATATATATATATATATATATATTAATAATTTTTCTCAATGATTCAAAAGAAATTGTTGTGAATTGTTCCCCCAAGGAAAGCAGATGAAAATTTTCACTTGTTTTTTCAATCATTATCTTTGAAGAAATGGCAACGCAAGAACGCTGTACCAGGCAACCTGTCACCATCGATTATCAACCCCTATGATAAAAAACAAGATTTCACGAAATCCAATCACATAAATAAGAGAATTTTTTTTTATATTTTTTTTTTTACCTAAAAGTCGTAAAGTAAACATTGGATAAGGGTCAGTCGGGAAAAACACGCTATTCTTGTTGTTGTTGTTGTTGGTGTTTTTTTTTTTTTTTTTTTGAGGGGGGCTCATGACAATCATGTGCGCGCATGAATTANATTGGATAAGGGTCAGTCGGGAAAAACACGCTATCCGTACTATTATGGAGTACAGTTTTTTTTTTTTTTTTTTGGAGGGGGCTCATGACAATCATGTGCGCGCATGAATTAATGCTGTTGCTGTTTCATTAGCTATGCCAGGCAAACGTGCAACACGTACAAATTTCTCATTAGTTTATCCTTTTGTTGCCTCAACGATGATATTTATGTATGTAGGTATGTATGTGCTTTTGTTTGAGAAAAAATCATTTTAGAAATTGCATTATATTAAAAACGTTTTTCTTTCTTTTTTTTGTTTTTGTTTTTCTATCTCTCTTTCAAAAAGTCATACGAATTATTACTGCATTCAGCGATTTCGTATAAAAAATATTTTATACTAAAAAAATATTATATAAAATATTATATAAAAAGCGAACAACGTGTTGCTTCAATTAGGATAAGAATAACTAAATCTGACTCGTAGAGCCTTTTTTTTAATACTAAAAGCTAAAGAAAGGTAAACGCAGCAACCGATTATTGGTATAAACTGCTTAGCAATCGTTTGATTGCACTGCGAAAAGGGAAAACTGCGGCAGTTGTTTTTCCCACACACACGGTTTTTTTCTTAAATAAACATAATTTTTTTCTTTATTTTTTTATTTTTTATTTTTTTAATATGTAACGCATTACGTATTGCAATTGACATTTTAAAATTATTTTTATGTGCTAGGGCTCTTGAAATGTGTTTGTATGTGTGTGTCTGTGTTTGTGTACGATACTCTTATATATTTTTCTTTTATTTACAGATGTTTGTACAATTTTTGGTTACTTTTGCGTTACGTCTTAAAAGATTTTCATTGTTATTGATATTATTTCTGTTGCCTTATGATGTTTATTAAGGACTTAGTGACGGATTTTTTCTTATTTGTGAATCTCTTTCTCTATTTTTATTTGTTTTAATCTTACTTTGTACTGTACACACAAATTGAGAATAATGTTTCATACACATGTCTTGACTTTTAGTCAATTAACTTACCTGCAAAATTAAGTTTCTGACTTGCATTGTTCCACATAAGATAAGTGCGGGAAGACGAAATCTTTCATGATAAGATCGAGCAAAAATAATCTAAAACAATAATAGTATCATCTGTTCGATACGATATTGTTTGATTGCAATTTTCGGGACTATTGGGAATTGTGTGATAATACAATGATGCATAATAATTAAGTTATTCGTGTGAAATACGCGAGGGATGATTTTGACTAACACAACCTATCGAGTCATGCGTCGAAAACTTAACATAGTTAATTTTACTTCAGTAGAAGTTAAAACACTGATGTGACAATACATTTAAAAAAAAAACGCAATAAAGATGGGATGAGGTTCGTTATCTACTGTGCCAAGGTGCCCATAGGATCCGAGGCTTGTAATACAATGGGATCCATTTCAAATACGTCTTCGGGTGCGAATTTCTAGTCAACAACTACTTGAAATTCGAAATCTTGGCACAAGTCAGACGTCTAACTAAGTACTCATTCCAAGCATTTTCCACTTGCAATTTGTTGGGGAATGTATTTTCGTCTAATGAAACGGCCGTAAATAACAATGCGTGAGTCAAGGAATATTCACCATAAATAAGACAGAGCAGAGCTCTGTTTGAATGTCTGCATCGAACACCATTTTAAAATCTTCTACGCCTTGGCTGAAGGCAAATCGTTTGCTTATTTCACAACCGACCCATACTACCTCCCCTGGCTTAAGACTAGCAGCCCCCATCTTTAGTAATAATTCCACCGGTTGATTACTATATAGCACAGGATGACCACCAATCACGTTACCCAAACAGTTTACAATACACGCTGGGCCATAAGGATTCGAAACTCGAGAATCCGTAACGAAGCAAATTTTATGCTCAACGTTGAAAATGGATTTCGCTATAGTATTATAAAACTCTACTGGCTTTACAAGACCAACTAAATGCTTTCAGGATTATGGTGTTGAAGCTTTTATGACCTTTATTTACGAGCATAGTAAGATGTGTGAGTATGTGAATGTGTGAATGTGTTTATAAAATTGGAGCTGTATCTGTTGGTTTGTCCTTTTAAAGGACACTAGCTTCTTGAATAGGCAAATTGCGTCTAGCAATACTAAAATTGAGCAATAACAGGTCTGTGATGCCCTTTGATGTCCTGGGCTGCACGCGCCCTATTGCGAAAGTATCAACGTGTATTTTCTCGACCGAGAGGTCCAGGTAAGCCGCTGAAACGCTTTCGTGCTTGAGATTGTAAATTGAAACTTTTCACATGAACTTGGAATTCCCAGTAAGTGTGAGTCATTAACTCGCATTGATTACGTGCCTGCTCTCTGTACACGCGGGTTTTCTTTTAATATATAATTTAGAAATCAGACACCAAGGTCAGAGGCACAGAAATGCAATGCTATATGCACGGATCTTTTGTTTATTACGTAAAGACCTGTTCAACCTATTTGCAATAAAGAAAAGTCCATCATCGTGATGATGATGATGGTGATGCTGATGAAGAAAATGCTGTGTTCTAATGCGTCCGTAAAAATGACAGACATGAAGCAAGAAAAAGAGTGTAACATCAACTGTACGAAGCAAAAGTGAAATGTTAAAAAATCGTTCTTTTTGTTTACAATCGACTGACTATTAAGAGTAAAAATTTTAAGCTTTAACACATACGCAAAACATTACATATTCTTCTCTTTATGCAAACATAAAAATTAACTAAAAAAAAAACAACAAAATAAATAGTTTCGTATAACTTCGGCTTTTACGCTTTTTTCATATTTCTCGTGATTGGTTAGTTAGCAAAACTATATCACGTTCGTCGGAATTCGCGCAGACGACCTTAACAAATAAAAACTTTGCAGAAAAGCTTCGCTAGTCATCGGTTCCTCCAAAAACAAATTCGTCAACGATTTCATTAATCGTGTAAGGTGGGATGCTTTCATTTACTTTATTACTACGCTTGTATGCAAGAGTTAGAAGAGCAATAATTTTTTTTTGTTTTTGCTATAACAGCAAAGAGTTTCATTTTGTTTTTTCATTATTAAATTTAATGAGAGATTTCGTTGCTTGCTTAGTAGAATAGAATATTTTTTTTCTCTTAGCTAGTAATAAATGCCGAAATTCAAGTTCAAGTTTAGTTCGGTGTAAATTTTCGAGAGATCTTTTTTATGTAAAAATGTGTTCTTACCTTTGCTAAAGCTTTTTTTTTACCAACTTTTTTTTTTCCTTCTTAATACATTCTCCAAGCACATGGCTTGCGTCTATTATAAACATTTATTGTACCCTACACCACTTGTGGGAGAAGGATATATTAAGCTATTACGAACGTAAGCAAAGCGCTCGAGAACTTGAAATACAACTACCTTCTATTATAACAAAGTGTCAAGTCAAATTGTCTGTCCATGTGTCCGTCTGTCTGCCCTGTTGAAATTGGTTATGCTGGCGTATTTTAGCCCAAGGATGAATGCTATTGACAATGATTCCGCCCGGAACACTTTCCCGACCTCTTGTCATATAACGCCTTATTTTGAAAAGCCTATATATGGATAACTGTAGAGTGATGTACGGTACTTATGTTTTTTAACTTTATCTACATATACATTGATATTATCAATTAAAGAACACTTTTGCAAACAATTAGCAAAAAGGCGTATACTATAGCAGTTCACAGAAGGAGATGGTTACATCCCCATGCAAATTTGATAAATAGGCATCAATTAACTTTTTCAGTATGGATTTCAAGCTTTCAAGCAAATTCTGAAGTTGTTTTGATAACAGATGTGATTCGAAAAGTAGAAACTAACCAATTTCAAAAGAGTTTTGCAAGCTTATACCTGTTGTCTAGTTTACAGAATGCGCCTGAGTGGCTGTAGGCAAAGAATCTCCACTAGCAATTCAATGGGGTCGTGGGGTCATGGGATCGTGGAGTCGATTCTCAAGCGCGATACAGTTTTTAATAAAGCCGATAGCCCTAGAATGCTGGCGACTTAAGACTTTAGTCTAAGAATTTATTTCTCCGGCTAAATTAATAATAATAATAATAATAATAATAGTAGTTTACGGTGATCTTAAGCTTATTAATAAATTTTTTAATTTGTTATTGCTTTGGCAGAGAGTTATATTAAAGTGTTTCACAATACACAGAGGAAGGCGGTCTACTACCCATTTAAGCATATTTATAACTAAGAAGAAGGATAAAGTGTACTAAGTTTTTCTTCCATTTGTATCTCTCAGAATCACATGCTGTTTAGATAAACCATCAAGTATATAAATACTAAACTGGTAAAGAAAATGGAAACTTGGCATATAGACCACCGATCATATTAAACCTAAAATAATAAAATTGATGCCAGTTATTTATATGTAGAACTACCATTAAATGTGCACCAACACTATTTGAAACTTCAGTAAACGAATGGATTTTATCCACATACATAATAAACAACATTAAAGCTATAAAAAAATAACTTAGGATATAGTGAAGCTATTGAACTAAAGCAATTTTATTCAGCTTAATTGTAATAATTTCGATCATCGACTGAACTCTTCATAATATTTATGTATTGAATTATTGCTATTAAATTTTATTTATTTACTATGCTCTCATATTTTTTATTCTATTTAAGGTAAGCTTTTTTTTTATTAAACAAATTGATTGAATTAATTGAATTAATTAAATTAATTAATTAAATTAATTAATTAAATTCAAAGATCCTTAATTATTTTAAATCATATTTATTCTAATAGTTTTCAAGGTTAAAAAAAAAAAAAACCATAAGCGAAAATATAAATAAACATAACCTAAATGTAAGTGGCCTTGATATTAACTCGGTTTTATCAACAAATATATAAAAAGCTTACATACATCCGTTATCACTTATAGATTATTTGCCAAATAAACTGACTTGAGACACTTGATTTTAAGACATAAGATTAGCAGTTTAAATTTGTTTAATCAAAATTACAAACAATTTGTTTGGTAAGATAATTAAGAAGAAATTCTTTTATTTAATTTGCCATTTTTGTGCTTCAACGAATCAAGAGCAGACTACAATTACAAACGAGCTTTATGCGAATAAAAAAAAAACACGTTACCAATGAAGTGATAAATTGAATGTATCACACTCTGGTAAAGCTAGATACAAACAAGCTCAACGAATAAACTAAATCCGAAAGAAAACACGTGGACGAAGAAATCTTATCTAAAAAAAAATTTACACTAAAAACTTATTATCAAAACTGCTAAAAGAAGAAAATCGCACCACTGTCACGTATTAAAAATTTTAATTTAAAAAAAAAAAAAAATGAAGCTTTTTTTTGTTTGCAAATAAAAAAAAAAAACCTAAAGTTCTTATTCAAAGAGAGAGAGAGAGAAGAGGCCTTTCGTAACTTGACTATGCTTCTTACAATGCCGTTCTGGTGCGTTGTTATTCTTCATATTTCCAAACAACTCAATCAAGGTCATTGCTCTATGTTACAAAAACAAACGAGCACTCGGTTACATCAACCATCCCGCCATTCTTCTATCCATTCATCATCATATTGTAATTGTATTTCGTTGAACGTCAGCGCGTTGTAAACTTTCCACGCACATCACTAATATTTCAAAAAAAAAAAAAAACGCACAACACACAAACATTTTAACATTTTAAGAATTTTTTTTTTTTACATATTTTTTACGCAGTAGTGATACAAAATTTATATGAGCGCTTGCTTGCATGAATTCGCGGGCCAAGCTGCCGTAAAAATTCAGAATAAAAAAAAAAAAAAAAAGCTTACAACATTTATGCTTGGATAGCATATACATACCAGTACATGTGTAGATGTGTATGCAATTTGTTGTTCGTTCGTGTTTCTGTAATCGGTTCGAAAACTTTATTTACGTTTTACTCGTCTAACCCTGTTTTTGCGATCAATTTTTGCGGCCGACTACACTGTTCTATATATGATTCTAATAAGTTGTAAATGCGTAAAGTTTTTTTTTTTGTAAAATTCGCTTTCGAACTTTCAGTTGCTTACGACTTTCGTACTTGTTGTAAAGAAGTTTATGTAAGTGCGGAAAAAATTAATCAGAAATTTCGTAAAAAACACATATATTTTATGGAAATTGTGAAAAGATTCACATAAGATATAAAACAATAAATATTAAATTAATAATTTTATTTTGGAAATTTAATTTAAAAAGAAAAATGAATTAATTCAAATGAATTGAAATGAAAATGAAAGCATTCTAAAAAAAGAAAAGAAATTTCAAAAAAAAATAATTTTATAAAAAAAAGAAAAAAAAAAGTTGATAATACATTCAAAAACATAGAACGCAGTAAGAAATGAATTCTAGAATTAAAATTGCACATAAAGTGAATAAATAAATTATAAACATTTTGACGCAAATCTTATCTCCGCATCAAAATTGCTTATTGGCGAAAGCGACAGTTGGACAGACGTAAAGACTTTCCATCAAAATTGCTTATATATAAAGATTTCTCATCAAAATTGCTTATTGGCGAACGCGACAGATGGACAGACGTAAATACTTTCCATCAAAATTGTTTATTTTGATGTAGACGTAACAACTTTTGTGCTTAACATTTTTAACGGCGTCGCGATTAATATTTGCTCCAAATTTCCCAGAATTTCTTTATCAGAATATATTGCAAACGTCTACTTTTGTTAATTTTTGTAAGGCAGGTTCAGACTCATCTTTGAACCTGTGTGTATTGCGTTTCATTTGTTTATTATTGCTAAGTAGAGTTCCAGCAGAATCTTAGTATATGGACAGACAGACATAAACAAAGGTAACTAATGAACTTTCTAAGATATTGAGCTTTTAGAGATCGTATTATTGCGGGAATAACAAATGACAACATTTACGCCATCCTTTGTAAAATGGTGGTAGAGTAAGCAATACATTTTAAAAATTATTTTAAATCGAAAATATTTTCCCTAAATATTTAGGTGGAAAATTCCAAATGTGTGTTTTTCTTCTTGTTTTGTGGAAGAACAATTTTTTTTTTTGTTGGTTATTTAATAAATTAAGGAATTTTGTTTTTTTATGCTAATACTACACGCCCTATAAAAGATTTCAAAGTCATCTAAAATATTGTGCTTTACGAAGGTTTTTTTTATCTTTTTTTTATTTTTTTTTTTTTTTTTTTTTTTTTTTTTTTTTTTTTTTTTAATTAAATACTACAAGTGTATCGATATGAAGAATTGTGTTTTTTTTTTTACAATTTTTCCCACAAACGAGTTTAACATCATTTTTTTTTGCGCTTACAAACGAAACTTTTACAAATGTACAAAAATGAATTATGGAAGACAATAGAATAAAAATAAAGTTATTTGCTTTTAAATATAAAATTAGCCTATCGTAGAACTCATAAAACTAATCAAAATTCGAACCATTCTCGTATTAAAAGAAAAAACAAAACAAAAAAACAAAAAACGCAATAATGAATGAAAAGAGAAAAATTTACAAAAATTTACATTTCCTGTTGACTGTTGTTGTAATACGCGAAAATGTATGAAATGATTACACAAACAATGTTAGCATTCGCTTAACATTCTAATATTCAATATATATTTTATATGTAGATGTTGCTGCTACAGCGCAGTTTACGCTGACACTATGCTCTTATCTGTAATTAGGTGAGTAATGAAAAAAAAAAAATAACAGAGAGAACGAAACGAAAAACAATCGTTCCGCAAAGCTATTATAAAGTTAAGCATTAAAATTTTTCATATCAAATAACATAAATAAATTTATTCCAAGTTGACAATCAATATAAACAAAAAAGACTTCATCCGAGCTGTTATTGCATACAAAATGTACGTTTCTTGGAAAGGCAAGACTGGCATGAAAGGAACAACGAAAGTCATGCTTTTGGGAATATCTCTTTTATTAACTAGAATTCAATACGAAATCTGAATGCAAATTTTTAAGCCTATGTTCCCTTATCACAATCATCTAAATTCGTATCATTCCCAAAGAAATTTCTCTTGCTCTTATCTGCCCACGAGGAGTCTAGCTTTAGGTAGCTTTAGGTTTGCGTTTGATCCTTAATTACAACTTCATTCAAATATTGAAAGCGCGCGCGAGTCAGCTTTCTGTGCTTGTGTGGCTGTATGGCAACACAAAGCTCGTGCTATTATATATACTCTTGCGCCGCTCTATGTACAAGCATAGCATAGCATAACATAGCGTAGTAAAGCAAAGCCAAAAAGGCTTTCTTGCTCTTACTTACCGGTACGTTTTCATCAATTACGTGGTTATAGCTGAAGTTAAGAGGACTTTCCAGTGTATGTATATTATCTTAAGCTTAACACCGTTTAATTTATCATATAATTTTTTTTTAATTGATTTATGCCTTCTACTAAACGATTTTCTCCGAATACTTGTTTTACTTTTGATAAAATCAATTTGCTGCGTACAACTTGTGCAATGTTAGTGACAGGTGGGTACAAGGAAGGGTCTGAAAGATATTCAAAACCACTTTCTTGGAAGAGAAAAAGCCACATTATTAGATCGGTCATATGCATGATGTGTAGCATTTCACATTATAACGGTACAATTTTTTAGAAGAAACTTGTTAGTTGCTGGACACGTCATGTTCCCTTTAGAAAATTTATTTTTGCAAGGTCTAAGCTAGAGATTATTATGCATGGTGCGCGTGCTTAGCTCTCGAGGGCCAGTTTTGTGCTATGAGTTGTAAGTTCTAGTTTTTTTTGTTTCTATGTACATCACACCCACTCGTAAAGTTGATCCTTGACCATCAACTAAAAGTACACCTTTCAACTCTCTCTCTTTCCCCCCCTCTCTCTCTCTCTCTCCCCCCCTCTCTCTCTCTCTCTCTTTTAATAAGAGACGACAAACATATGTTAATCCTAACCTAACCACTACTTGTATAGTGAATCATACCACAATGTAACTCTGAGTCACTTAAGAGGATGCAAGAAAAAAACTCCATAGGTATTTCTGTCTCTAAATTTATTCTCGAGTGGGTGTTTCTCACCCAAGACGCGGGTGCCTTTGTATGACTTTGAGTCACATCCTGATGTACTAATACGCATTTTGTGAAAAGGGTTAACTTTGATATGATGAGTAAGTACAAGTTTACAAACTCCTTCAACCGGCATAATAGTTTGGAACTAAGCGATTAAACTTTGCAAAGATTTCTAATTTATCGCAAATCAATCCAAATTCGATGCAAATATTATATGTGAAGGCATTACAATAAAATCTACGAACGATTACACGGATTTTTCGGTAGAACCTTTTGATTATATGATAATCAAATTTTTATTGCAAAATCTTCAAAACTACGGAATTGAAAGGATCAACTGAAGGATGCAATATCGGTTAGCGTAGACTTAGCTCACTCTAATGGTATCGTAATTCTCTTTTTAGAACCTATTCTCATTAATAACGACGCGATATAGGAACTTTTACATTTTCTTACTTTCCCAAAATCGTCCTTTATTTTCCCTCTCACGTTATTCATGGATTTTTAATAACACCTTCTGCTCGCTTCGAATGCGTATTTCTTTCTTACTGACCGTTGCCAAGCGATATGATATTCTCACGTTTTATCGATCGAGGAAAGAGTTACCCAAATAGTGCTTAAGCATACGCTCGTGGTATGTTTACAAACAGCACTAAATGTTTACAAAAGCAAACGTAAAGTGCCGCAAAATCTTCTAATCTCACGTATGTGTGTGTTGCGCCTAAACTAACAAAAATTTAAAAAGCATTTAAATGCAATGCAATGCAAAAAATTTCCCGATTTTTTTTTTCATTTTCTTAGGAAAATTTTCTCTCAACTTATGTGCAAAATTTCTCGTCTGTTTGAAAAAGACCGTCAAGGATCTCGCATGTGTCGGATTTTGTTTTAAAGATTTCTTTTTTCTTTTTTTTTTGCATAAAGTAAACAAAGTGTGTTTAGCATATGTTAAGGATCAGTTTGTATGCATGCACGCATGTATGCGCGTGGACATCAGTAATCGAAAACCCTCTGCAGAACGTCTTTCTGGCACGTTTCTTTTTACCTGTTCTGCAGCTCTTTCCTTTTTCTTCGTTACGGATTTTTTTCCCGCTTGCAATGCTACAAATAAATTTGTTTTCATATCATACTTGTGTACATTAAAGGATTTTGAATAAAAATTCACCGTTTGCCTGTAAAGAAAATGCCAAAAATATCCCGTCCAAAAAGTATGAGGACTTGTAAGCAGTCTCTGGTCGATAATGCTTACCTCCTTTAAAATAGTTTCCTTCATAAGAAACCACTTATGTCAAGGCGAAATTCATCCCGTCAAAAAAGTATCAGGAATTGTAAGCAATCTCTGGTCGATAATGTTTATCTCCTTTAAAATATTTTCTGTCATAAGAGAACATTTATGTCAAAGCGCACTTTATCTCGTCCAAAAAGTATTAAGACTTGTAAGCAGTCTCTGATCGATAATGCTTATCTTCTTTAAAATAGTTTCCTTCATAAGAAACCACTTATGTCAACGCCAAGTCCAATCAACAAACTCCCTTCAGAAATGAAATTTCAATTTGTCTTTGGAATTTGCTTTTACAGCTTCAATCGGTAAAGAGTGCCTGCGTAAAGTTTTTCTTTCAATTTCGAGCAAAGGAAAATGGCACATAAACCAAGACATATACCGAGAACAATTAATATCTGAATGTGGTTCTGATTTTCCTGCCTTTTCCCAACTAAATGATGCGTATAATTAGCTATTATCGAAATAAGTTTGCGTTCACTTAAAAGCATTACTTGAAAGCCTTCTCTCACAGCTCCCTCAATGTAAACTCATTCGGAGATGAAACTTCATGGGAAGCACTAAACCTTTCCCCATATTTTCATTGAAAGCACATATGCAGAAACATATTTCTTATAAGCACACAATTCCATAAACTTACGGGATAATTGTTAGATATTTGCAAAAATTCTGATCAGCAACTTCTACAGGTAAAAATGATGAAAAAGGTGGGAAATACCAGTGTACATAACGGTTGAATTCGCTGATTTTGACCTTGTAATTTATTCAGCCTAAGCCAACGCTAATAATGGAGCGTTCAAAATTCTTCTTCTTCCAAATTCGTTACTCTTGCTGTTTACTTGAAGAAATCAATTCACCAAACACGTTCAGAGGCTTGCAGTGGCGCTGCTCCATCATAGTCCAATTGTCGTTTATGGATTCAACGGTTTAAAAGTGGCGACACGAATCGACTGAAAGCGATCCAGCGTACTCACCAGACATGGCGTCTCATGTTTTCCACTTGTTCAGACCGATACAGCATGGCTTGGCTGGCACGCGGGTCCGCAAAGATGAAGAAGTGCGAAAATGGATCGGTGAGTGGATCGCTGCCAAACCAATATAAGTTCTTTCGAATTAATGGAAAATATTCTCATTAACATATGTTGCGTCAATTTTCCACAGTAAACACCTTTTTCACCTTTTTTATATATGTAGGGGTGTAGGTTTGCATCTAATTCCGGATACTTCTTTGACTTCATAAACGCAGAACAATAAAAGAAATAAAAGGAAAATTGTGTATAAAGTTGTATATTATGCAACAACGTTTCTTCGATTATATGCACTTTTCGATTTTATTGTTTATCGATTAGTGCATTATTCCAAGTCCTTTAGCATGCACATAAGCCACTTAAGCAACTTATAGGTTTGCTAATAATTTCGTTTACCTGCTTTTTCTCATAAGGAACGACAGACAACTAATGATAATCTGAACCTTTGCGGCTTATTTTAATGATAATCTCTTTTAGTTGCTTTAAAGAATACGCAGGCGTAGGTGTGTCCGGCTGCGGTTGACTCTGTCATTATTTTCTGGATGTAAAATAAATATCCATTTATTTGATTTTTGTTTTTCATCTATTAATGAAGTCATTGTATGCACACACTACTTAAAACCAAAAATAATGGCTTTAGCCGGAAAGAAAGGGAAAAGTCAAAAAATCACAATTAACGTAACAAACGTAAAAAATATTTTTGGGAAATTTTTGTAAAAAATTTAAGAAAATGAATTAAAAAAAATCTTACATAAAAATGTTGAAAAAAAAAGAAATGAATTTTCTCATAGCCTACGCCTGCGACCACAAATGCTTTTCAATGAATTGTTATGAGGCTAAAGGCTTTTAATAGCAAGAACGAAACGAAGTTAACAAGTTGTTTATAAAGAATTGTTGGAAAAATCAAGCGAACAGATGCTGTACGTGGTATGTGGTTTTCACCGAACAACAATGGAATAAAAAAATTTTACAGATCGGTAGATATTTTGCGAAGCAGAGGCCACAACACGTTTCTCTTTAGAAAAAAAATCTAATTTTAGGTCGATATTGAGCCGCTTCTCAGTCCGTCTAAAGGCTTATGGAATCTAAAACTCTCCCATATATATTCATCAAGTTATCCGCTACGTTTCGACATTTGATGTCAGATAAAATATCTTTTCACGTTTCATCATTTGACAGGATCGTCGTGTTTAGATCTATATACATATCGTTCCTATATTTTTCAATAACACAAGTTCTTTCTTCAATGCAGGACGTGACCACATCAGATCTGTCTTTGTAACCCCGATATGTTTAAATAGGAAAATATTTTGCTTTGATTCGGTCCCAGCCATGTAACGGTTTATTGCTTATTATTGAAATGCTCGCGGCCGTAAAATCAAAAAGTTGTCATATATATATATATATAACGTTAAAAAGTAGGCTTGATTTCCTTCCAGGCATACCCAAGAGATCAAAGGTTGTTATTCCCAATTCATAGAAGATATTATTTATAAAGCATTAAGCAAATTATTAGTAGGGACAACCTTTGCGCAAACACTTTTTTTCTTGTGTGTATGTTATACAAGGAAAATATTTAACTGATGTTTAAATGTTTGTAAATGGATTAAATTTCTTTTCAAGTTTTTGGAATTTTATGAGTTTCCAAAGCAAGAGAAGCAGAAGGGGATACAAGAAAGAAAGCGAACTAAAGGGTGATCTCGAATGGCAGATAAAATGATTGGATAAATGCTGGCAAGAGCAAGTGATCTTTAGTATGACTGTAAGACAAGTCATACCTTTTTAGGACTTTCTCTGTAAGTAATGAGGAATGCAAATACCATTATGGAGCATATTTAACTGAGCCAATTCCACTTTAATATTTAATATCATATATCAAATGAGTTTAACAAAATTTGCTACGCTTCCTTACCTTAAGCAAATGGATAGATGTAATAAAAATAAAAATTTTGCCAAATTATTTATTACTCTTTGGTAAGATAATGTTTCCTTGAAAAAGGGTTAAAAAGGGTTATTGGGTTTGAACCTGAATTTTGTTTCCTTTTTTTTTTTTTTGTTTTCAATTGCGAAAATATTACAAGACAGTAAAAATGCATTTCATAACAATTGCATTTCAATGGCGAAAATTCTATGATAATAGTTTCCAAGTAACGTGAGGTTTTATGAGTTTTTGCATTATAGGAAAGACAGACAAAAAGTAAACGAATGCCGTTTCTTTCATAAAGGAGAAAGCCAAGCTTCGAAAATCTTTCTTAGATTCGACCTTGGTCTACATGACATAATATCCGAGAGATGCGCTTACCATATTCGATGGCATATGTTCAGGCCATTTAACAGTGTTTCAGCATAATTGCAGTTTTCGAGTTTATTTCGAATTTTGAATGTGAAAATTAATGCGAATTGCCTGCTTGAATATGAATAGTTCTTTAAGTCAAGCAAAATATAACTGGCGTGAAGTTACTCCACTACACTACATAGCCCACATTTTTGTCTGTGCAAAAAGCTCGGCCATCTTCACTTTAGCAAAACGTATGTGTTCGTCTACGATTCGTTTATGTTTCCTTTTGTGCTCCGGAGAAGTGCTACGATAGCTTGCACTTACGCCTATAGTTTTATTGCACATTTCATTAAACACTTGTATACTTGCTTTGATGTGCCTTCAAGCATAATATGTAATCGATGGTGAGAGGTAATAAGTTTTAAGACAACCTGAATATTACACTTTGAAGCCAGTTTCTGCGCGGCACTGAAAAAACAATTAATTTTCTGGTATACTGTAATATTGGGTAGGCGTGGTCAATTTTTTCCATTTTTGTACGCAAATACTACGGCATTGCCCATAAAATATGCGTTCAAATTTTTGTACATTTATTTGCTATAGTTTATGAGTAATGAGCAAAAAAACAAATTTTTCATTCCCTTTGAAAAACAGAGATGTTCTTAGTTTACATGGTGGTGTGGACGCGTCCTTCAACCGATATGGGCCATTTTCAATACTAACTTGTGTGGAAGAACTTCCAATGTTTAGGCCAAAGCTAGCTTCTTTTTTCTGGCGAGGAGAATGTTTAACACAGGTGGACAGATGGACATGCTTAAAACGATTTAGAATTTGATGCTAATCAATGAAATATACACTTTATGGGATCTCTGATGCTTTCATCTGGGCGTTACAAACGTTTTGACATCATGAATATATCCCTTACCCTTTGGTAATGGCTATAAAAAGGGAACATTTTTTTCAAATTGTTAAATTATAATGAAGAATTAAAGGACGAGCAAGGATCCACACTTAAATTGTAATCGTTGTAACCGTTACAACGCTTCCAGATACTTTCAAAGGTATACATTCATATGTATACATTTATATATATATATATATATGTGTTTCATTTCAGTGCTTCGCATATTATTATTGAGAACATCTTTTTCGCATAAATATATACACATTGACATATGTACCCTATCACCTATCTCTGTCTTTTATTAGTTCAAGGATCCTTAATTTGATTAGCCAGCCAGTAATGTAGAATTGATTTTTAAAATGAATTTTTGCTTCCTCTTGTAAGGCTTTTACAGATAAAGAGAAAATTTTATTCGCAAAAAAAAAACAACTTTTAACTAAGTACAACGAGTGCCTAACGAACCTAAAAAAACTAAAACTATTAAAATAAAAACCTAGCTGACTGTACTATCAAAGCAAACGTGGCAAGAAACCAGAAGAGAATAAAAACATGCATAAAAAGTTGCATATGTATTATGCTTACATCCATACAAATATCTAAATATTAATGCGGTCTGTGGGTGCTATAGAGGATTGAAAAAAAAAAAACAAAAAACAAAAAAAATAAGCATAAGAAATAAAAAACGCGAAAAAAGTCAGCTACAAGATGGCCGTTATTTATGAAAAAAAAAAACAAAAACTAAAACAACCGTCAAGCGTCTCTTTCTAACATAATGCGACATAACGAGAAAACTAAAAAAAAAAAAAAAAATGCATTAACGAACTGGTCTGAAGATCACCAGGCAATTCGCTAAAGCTAAAGCGCTATTGCATTCTAACCCAAAAGAAAGAGGTGGAAATATATTGCATTTTCCTTACTTGGCATGGCAAACTGTTATAAACGCTAAATACTTTTAAATTGAAAGAGAGATTAGATTAGAAATTTCTCCACAATTCTCTTTTCGAATACAATACAAGAAAAGTTACTATTGAGTTGCGGAGAAGAAATGAAGAGAGCACATGCGTATAATGCAACGACGCAAAATCTTCCCCTATTTATTATTATGTTTGCGAGACACTTGTGCAGAGTATGAAAATATTGTTGCTGTTGCTGTTGCTATTGTTGTTGTTGTTGTCATTGTTGTTAGATTGCCTCTCTCTATATACCCATTAGTGTAGTGAATATTATTACGAAAAAAAAAAAAGATGAAACTGCTCTTATTGTTTGTATTAGAAAAACCGTGTGCGTAATTTTTTTTTTGTATGAATTTTTTTTTTTTTGTTTTTTTTTTCTCACTTAAACTACATTATTGGGAAAATATTTTTGAATGACTTTATGCATGCACTCAGTGGCAAAGCACATTTATTCAATTCGGAGCTCGAATCGCAACAACACATATACCACCGAACACCATCGAACTATCCGAACTTTTGTCATAGATATATATATATATATTTTTTTTGTTCTTTCACAATAAACAAAATAACAAATATTAACGTTATCGTAAATAAAAAAAAAAAAAGTGTAATATTATACACTCAAAGAAATTTTACTGGATAAATATATAAATAAATATATAAAGGAATTTTGAGATATGTTTTAGTGACAGAGTTTTTAGCAAGCAAATAAACAAAAAAGTAATAATTTTTAAATTTGGCTGTAAAAAGGACTAATTAATACAACAATAAGATAAGTGCAATTTTTATCTAGATAAGTAAATCAATGTAAAACTTATAAACTAAATAAAATTCAAATAAAATAAAATAAATTAATTTTAAAAAAAAACGAAGAAGAAGAAGAAAATTATTCAACAATTAAATACGTGTAAAAGACACTAAACGCTTCAATAAGATTTAAATCTTAAATCACAAAAAAAAAAAAAAATTACGTGTAAAATCAATCAAAAAATAACGCTAATAGCATTACATTAAATATAATTAAATAAATTAAATAAAACTTTAGATAAAATCATTATCAATTAACACAACTACTGTCGAATATCATAAATTTTTGCGACCTGTTAACAAAGCTACTTCTGAATATTTTTTATATAATAAAAAGCATATCATAAAAAAAAAAAAATTTAGAAAATATTGACCTGCCAAAACGGCATGTGATCTGATTATATTTTCCAAGGTAAGTGTTTCAAAACAAAATTCCGGAAATCTTTTTTCAAAACTAAAAACAATTTTCATACATACAAACTTGCTTTGAGTTCACCTTCGTAGGTAGGGGAAAACTAAGACAGCTTTAGGTTGACTTTTCAAGCTTATCTGGCACTTTACTGTTTTTCGCTGTTGCTCAAATTTTAACTTGTCTTCTGGTTCGAATTGATATGCTTGAGTAAAAGCAGAGCCCCATGTTTCATGGCGCTAACGAAAACTACATTCCACTTAAACCCGATCTGTACAATAAGCTAAGCACTTATCTCCGACCAGGCCGAGTTTTTTCATTTCTATCTTAGGAGCAAAGGGAGTTTTGCAAAACCCCTAAAACCCTTTTACTTTACGTGGCATACATTCATTCCTTCATAATATTCCGGCTCCGGGACGAATAGAATAACAAACTTAGCATATCGGCATTTTTTTGCTTGTATTAAGTATTAAGAGGAAACCTTGAGTTATATTATTCCTATTAAACTAAATTAAAAGACCGTATACATAAATACCTATCAAACAAGAAAAGTTCGCCATTATAAATTTTTTCGAAAAAACAGGTTTCAATGCATGTAGAGTAACAAAGAGACTTACATGAACGCCCTTTATAGAGTTAAAAAAGATTTACACAATGACAAACTCATTTTAATGTAAAAGCTTTAGTGATAATGCACTCATTATATCTCTCTCGCTCTATCTTATACTCATCACTTCATAGATATGTTGCGTATTGGACTAATCCAATGCGCTTTAAATGCTATTTCATGTGCACGAAGTAATCAAAGAGCGTAAAAGGGGAAAAAGAAAAAGCTCTCTGTTCTCAGCCGAAGATCGACTAACTAAAAAAACTTTGATGAAAATGCAAACTTCTTCTTGATCAGCCTTTTTTTTTTGATATTTTTTCTCTTAATTTTTCATAAATTTTCTAATTATTTTAGAGCAAAATTGTCTTTGATTCGATTTCAACTTCAAAGTTAATCTCATTTCACAAACGACTTCTTGCGTAACACACTTTGTCACTGTGTAAAAACTCTGAACAAAAAACAAAATAATCATAAAAATTGTATTCTGCACCTCTCTTTTGTGTGTGTGTGTGTGTTTTTTTTTTTTTTTTAAGGGATCTTATTCAACACATTATCTAATGCGATTATTTTGAAAATTAATCTTTGCCGTTTGCTACCTATGCTATGCCGTGTCTGCTCAGAAGAAAAACAAAAAAAAGAAGAAAATTGCACAACAACCTGTTTCGTTATAGTAACACAGCAGGAGTCTATTCTTTACAATTTTCTCAGAGTGCATAGACGAGTGTCTGGCTCCATTTTTGCGCAATAATGTTCTTTTCATATCATCCCCTCATCATCGTCATCATCATCATCATCATCATCATCAACTTCACTTCATGAATTGCGCAATATTTCAAACAGGTTTCCGATTTCATTTCTTACGGAATGTTATCATCAATCGATCCTCATAAACCGAACGAAGAAAAGAAAACATTATCAAATGATTTAATGCCTATGTATTATGAAAGACGCCCCGACTATGCATTTATGAACAGTGACTTAAATTACTTAAAAGGAGTAAAGAAATTTTATTTATTCTATTTGTAAAACCGTTAAATCTGGACATCTGATGAATAACGCGCACTTTTACTTCGGAACGGAATTCTCACTTCATTTAAGGCCATCGGTCTCTCTAGTCAGCCCTTTCAAAAAAAAAAGATCTTAATGAATGAATGGAATCGGAAACTTAGCAACTGCCTGACGTGATTTTAGACGACCGAACGACTATGCGAACCGCATTCATTTATAAACATAACTACATACTAAATGCATGCTAAGTAATTTATTCGCAGATGGGTAGAAAGCCGCAAAAACTCATTTTAATTGATAGGCTCCCCATAAAATAATGGTTTTACCTGCCATCGAGGAACAAAGATGTGTAAAATTTGCCGTCTAATTACGTAGTTTATCAATTTGCTCATCTGTCCATCCGTCCATTATATCTTGCTGGAGCCAACAGAAGTAGAAGTTTTGTTTTCATAGCTTTCGATGATCCGCTCAAACACCAACTTTCCCGAGAGCTACCTGAAAAGTCAGTATGAAAACTTTTCTACCCGACAAACCATGTGACAAACGCCAAGTGCAAAAGAACTGCGGATATTTAACTTTTTACTTTACTTACATTTCGCCCGTGTGTGAAGCGATTGGTAGCAAATCTTCTAAGGAGATTAGCAAAGCTTACACAAATACGATATACGATATACGATATACGATATATATATATATATAATATAATAATAAATATATATATACATGTGTATATATATATATATATATATATATATGTATGTATATATACACAACACGATATATGTATATATATGTATATATATATATAAAGCTTTTCGCTATATTATGATATTTCGAAAATACGTTAAAGATTTCCAATTAGCGAAACATCATCTTTTGTAGTCATTTTGGTGTAATCCAAATGATTTTGAAGAATGACGGAATCCGGACGAAAGTCGCTCTAATTAAAACAAAACATTAAGGTATAATATAAAAAGCAATGGGTTGGATAAGAGCGAGACTGATTTAAAAGCAGTTACAACATCGTTAGATAGAAAACTAGGACACCCTTTCGAAGACGACATCAAAATCAAGGGTTACTTTTCTTAACCTTATGTATGATAAAGATTTGCGACAATTAAGAACATCCTTAACTAACATTACAAATGTAAAAACATTTGAGATCGCCCCGAGTAAAGACAATTCAATTTAAATAAAATCTTTTTTTCGTTAGTACTTTTTTTCCTAAGAAATTTCCCTATTACGCGTTAAAATTGTAAATTAGTGAGATATTCTTTGTCAAATAAGAAATAGTGAACATAGTGGTCATAACATTCTACGAAATCTAAAGAGCTTTTATTGACAAGTTTAAAGGACATTCAAACAGAAGCGTAACTATTGCTATTGTAAATTCGCTAGCGCCGCTATGCCGGCATAGTATTTTCAGTGGTAAATGGGACATCGCCTAATTGTGGATAACATAGTCTTAGTGAACTTTGATAACATGTCAATAAAGAAGAACCTGATAAAGTGGTTTGACAGCACTGAGCTGGAACGTGATGCATCCCTTCCCCATATAGCTACTCAAAAATTAATTTTTTTCTTGAATTCTTACAAAAGGGAAGCGATTTCGGCACCAAATTCCTTTACCAGAAAGATGCCAAGAATTGTAATCAACAATCGACCGTATTTTTGACCGATCAACTTGTACCAATTTGTTCACACCCAACATAAGATATTTCTTCAAAAATGTACATATCGATCTCCTAGACTGTGGCCACTCATAAGAAACTTCTTCAAAGTTATAGATATACATTATGATCGGGCATCCATCTCCTAGACCGTGGCCACTCATAAGAGACTTCGTCAAAATTGTAAATATACACTGTGATCGAGCATCCACCTCCTAGGCTGTGGCCACTCATAAGAAACTTCTTCAAAATTGTAGATATACATTATCTATCTATCTCTCTCTCTCTCTCTTCGCACTGTCTTCTCTTATTTGCAAAAATATATAGGTACGTGTTTTCGGTAGACTAGACTAAGCTTTTTGCCAGGAGACATTTGCAAAAGTCCTACGTCCATTTCATTCAATTAGCTCACACTTTCATACACACTCGATAATGCTAGCACAAGTAACATTATTACTATCGCCATCACTTCCTAAGAGTGAATGCGCAAAGTTTCACTAGAAACGGTTGTGTATCGTTCTTGTAATTGTTGTGAAAGCTTCTCTTTTACATTTTCGTATTTTTCCTTATGTAATGATTACATAATTTTTTAACATATCAAAAACCCCGTAAAGCATTGATTGACGTGAATAATAGAATTTTGCGTTATTAATTTGCTGAATAACAAAAGAAGAAGACGAATTTTTCCCGTTTTTTTTTTTTACTGCTTTTCATTACAATCTCAAAGTTCGGTCTTGAATATCAAATACGATCTTCTTGATTTATGAATTGCGGGCTTAGACGAGACGTTATTACCTTAGACCTTATTAACAGGCTGATGGGTAACCACAAAAGATGTAATGATCATCTATGCCCTTTTTGCCCATGTGAGGTCTTACAAACTCCTGATCATATCCCATTTGTCTGTCCGAATGTTGTCACTTCTATTCGCCATTCCATACTTCGCAAATCGTGTATATGTGATCTTCATGACCGCAACATTCTTGACATTTTCCATTCTCACAACTTAGCAGCTTACTCTGCAATTTGTTTTTTCTCTTTTTTAACGAAGATATCCATATCGAGATATATGCACGTTTACAGTCAACCTACTCTCTTTCACATTTTTTTCACCCTCGCACTTATCAATTCTGATACTTTCTACTCATATACTACATTACTACTTACACTAAGAAATTTACCCCACACTCTTCTATACTACGTGGCTGAGGAGCAATAGGCAAAATTAATAAAAAATTAAAAAAGAAAAAAACTTGGCGGATGTATAACAAGCAAAATGAACAAGACATTATTTAAATATAGTTTACGAAATAGAAAGAAACTAAGAGAGAGATAGAGAGAGAGAGAGAGAGAATAACTTTATTGAAGTTGAAACAAAGGCCTTTGTGTTCATATTGAGCTTTAGGAGTTTTGCGATTGTTGATATGCTGAAAAGAAGAAGAAAAAGAAGAAGAAATATGATCTGTCCATTCATATTGATTGGAAATGGAAGCCTTGAAAATATTGAATTTGCAAAGTTTTGAGAATTATAGATAAATCATTTAAATCGGAGGATCCTGGGACAACGTTTTCGTAATATTAATCACGATTGATCAGCATTTGTTACCGAAGTAACAAACTTGTAACTCTTGTCATAGATCGTCGCTTGTCCCTTTCAACATTGCGAACGTCTGTTGTGTGTATGATGCATTCATACATACAATCGATCCATACTCCACTATTTTCCATACACCACTCTTTTCCACCAAAAATGTAACATACTTTTTGCTGTTTACTTTTAAAGAGAAAAAATTGTTTTAAACTAAACATCTCCTATGGATCTTCATATGTATTTTAGTCTTCTTCTTTTTTTTTGCTTTTTTCATTAATTTTCATTCTAAGAAAACTATGTGTACTTTTGCAATTTGTCCAACATATGGAGGTTGCAACGTCATTTGAGCCACACTTGAATGCTTCACATATGTCGAACATTTGTTATTTAAAGTCTATAAATATCTCGTTGAACATACATAAATATACATTTACGGACCATATGCACGCATGTTATAAAAGTAAGTTTCTTTTGTTGTCCTTGAGATCCTTTCTATGATCGATGCGTTAAAAATTATTGTAATGGCATACGATAGCAATGAATATATATGTAAACAAAATATGTATATATAAATATACATATATATATATATATATATATATATATATATATATATATATATATATATATATATATATGTACGTATGTATGTATGTATGTATAAGTCACCCCCAAAACTTTTTCGATTGAGACCCATACGTCGACTACGTTAAAAAATGGAGTGAAAACGTAAAAAAAAAAAAGAAACCGAATTAAGGAGAAGACATTGAAAAAAACATAAAACATAAAAAATAAGAGGAAAACTCTACAGTTTTCCCGGTTGATTTTCACTTTCGTTTGAAGTTCAACGATAGAAAGCGTGAATATGAATTAGGGATGAAGTACTTATATGCATATATATACATACACATGTATATGTTATAGGTATATGCATGTATATGTATATACATATATATGTATATGCAAAATGTAGATATATTGTCATTTGCATGCACACACATTCATAACTAAGTAGATATGTTATTAGGTATGTATGCATAAGTATGTGTTTATAAGATTGTTTACATAAAAAAAAAAAATGTTCAGAAAAATCCAAAACTAAAAACGATTTCTTTTCAAACGTTATTTACGTTACTTTCACTTTTTCACGTTTCACATGCAGGACTTCATATATACATATTCATATATATATATATATACATGCTTATGTCATACATACTTTTTAAAGAAATTTTTTTTTTTTTTGCTGCCAAAACCGTTTGCACTTGTTCATTATTGAAAGACATGAAAAAAAAAAATTATTTTTCATTCCAACATACAAAACATTGAAAGTATTTGCAAATATTTTCTTTCAAAAGTCGTATCTGAACGAACGAGCAGTTAATATTTTACAAATCGGAGCCAAGGAAAAAATGTAAAAAAAAAAAAAAAAAAAACGAAAAAAAAAATATTTTTTTTCATTCCAATTTCATCTCCTGGATTTCAGGACATCATTTTCTAATTCTATATTCACTTGATCAATTTTCCATATTTCACTTTTCCACTTTCACCATTTCAGTACCGCTTCATTGGAAACGTGTTAAGCTGGCTCTTAAATTTCGCAAATATTTCGCTCGTTACGCCGGTTATACGAATTTTGCAACACCGGTCTTGCCACAGCCACAAGATCAGAGAGGTGTTCATCAATTATCTAGTTATACAATGGAGGGCCCGCCACCCGGACCTCCTTTGGGCGAACCGCAAACTTATTGTCTGCGTTGGAATCTGCATCAATCGAATTTAGTAGATATACTAGATGTCCTCTACAAAAGAGAGAATTATGTCGACTGCACGATAATTGTTGATGATAATGAAAAATTTAAAGCTCATCGTGTCGTATTGGCAGCCAATTCACCCTATTTTCATAGTATACTGCAGGATGTCCCAGGCGAACATTGTAGCATAATATTCCCGGGAGTGAAAAAATATGAAATGGAAGCCTTACTTGAGTATATGTATACGGGTGAGGTGGATGTAACGCAAAGCCTAATACCAAGGATAATGCGTATTGCCGAAGAACTGAAGGTGAAGGGACTTTTTGATATGGCCGATCTTAAAGAGAAATTTAGTAAGGCGAGCGAAGAATGCAATGAAAGGGCAGTTGATCGTTGCACACGACCAATAAGTCCGGACGTCCTATACCGGTCGCCGGCTTCAACATCATCCAATTGTGCTCAAATTCCTCGAATAACAAAAGATAGCGATAGCTTGGATCATCACGAGGCGTCATTAATATCTACCTCTTCGAATATTTCACCGAGCAGTACGCAAAACTTTGGTTTAGTTGCGTCAACTCCATGTGGTCAATGGACTATGTCGCCTTCATCGGCCGCAGCTGCCATGATCAATTCGGTGTACGATGCAGGCAACGATATAAATTCATTGAAACATGCGGCGGAGATGTCCGCCTTTCCCCATATAGTAAATGGCGAAGACACTCCCATATTGCGTAATGTCTTAGGCCACACTAATCCAGCCGATTCATCGCAATCCTTGCCTTTGGTTCTGCCTAGCACTTCTGCCTCGGCGGCGGCAACAGCGGCATCAACGAAAGGAGATGTGAGCTCATCAGCGCATATGGTAGGTCAAAGTAGTCATGGTTTTAGTTTAAACGGTTCTGATTACAGCGCGAATCGGGTAAGTGCCTCCATGATTATCTATATGAAATTTTTTAACAAAGTATTAAGAAATTTAAAAAACCTGATGCAGCAACCTGATCGTCATTCGCAGCTTCCGCAGCAACAGCAACATGATGAACAGCATTCGCCTTTGACCGATCGCTCCTTTGACGATGAGGGAACGTTCGCAAATAGAAGCAGTAGCAGTAGTTACGATAGCAATGTAAACAGCGCACAGACAGGAAATCAGAAACCGGAGTGGAAGCGCTACAAACAATATACTCGCAATGACATTATGTCGGCTATTCAGTGTGTGAAGCAGGGTATGACCGCTTTGCAAGCGTCGAAAAAATATGGTGTGCCCTCGAGAACACTGTACGATAAAGTAAAAAAACTAGGCATAACCACAGGTCGTCCAATCAATCGTAGTTTTAAGCGAAGTCCCAACCAAACCAATGTGGAATCTTCGGCAGCTTTCCCCTATGCTCATGCTTATGGCCAAGCGTCAACGTCCGTAGCAATGGCAGCCGCAGCCGCTATGCAGGACGTTAGTCGCGAAAATAATGAGCTAAAAGAGCAGTTACAGCGCCCCAGTGAACCCCACCATTTGCCACAAGCCATGGCTCATCCAACTCTATTGGATCGCGCCTTCTTACAGCAAGCATTAGAAAGTAGGGGCGGAGGCGATATAGCCGGCCGAGAAGCTTTACATGCAATGGCCTTAGCAGCAGTAGCTCAAGCCGCTGCCAATCATATATCCACAAATCCAGGAGCAAACGGCAATGCCGCTCGTTCTCCCAGCCCAGCCACATTTCCTTTAATCAAATACTGTAACGCGATGCATATAGACGAACCTGAAGGCTTAGAACGTAGCGGCAGCGGTAACAGTCTTGAAAGGCATCAACAAATCATGGAAATTGACGACGACAATCATGCACAAGATCTAACAATCAATCGAAAAACGATTAAGTCTCCTTTAGCCGTAGAACAAAGAGAACAACGGCCACTGTCGACTAACATATTGCCAACAATGTCGCAACCACGCAGTTCGCAAGAGGCGGAGAGGACTGTTATAATAAACTCTAAGTTGCCATTAAATCTTAGCGATGAATTTATTCCCGAGTCCGCAATGAAGAGGGAAGTTGTCGATGATGTACGTGGTGATTGATTAATGTTGACTATGGCTTGGCAATATGCGGCCGATACTTACGATGCCTTATTTCACGCAATACGCGTTAACAGCGAGGAACAGGATAAGCAATCACAAGAAAAATAAGGAAAAGAAAACAGTGGTTATAAACAATTGAAAAAAAATGGTGAATACGTTAATTAGTCGAAATTTTTCAAACACGCTTACACACACACACACACACACACACACGACAGCACATACATCCAAACAGAAAATCGGAATGCAATAATAAATACGTTAACTAAATTAACTAAACACTAAACACAGTGTTTAACGGTATAGAGGAAAAACTTTGATGGAATTATATCTCTCTTCGAACATTGAATTGACTGGAATTGAAAAAGGCTCTTATGAGCTTCTTTCTTAACTTCTCTTAGTTGAAATTTGTTCCTTATATCAAGAAGAAGGAAGAAATATTTCTTTTATCTCATTCTGTCTTTATCTCTCCATCTCTCTCTCTCTCTCTCTCTCTCTCTCTCTCTCTCTCTCTCTCTCTCTTTATTTCTCTCTTTATTTCTCTCTTTATTTCTCTCCTGTCTATCTCTCTTTCGCTCTCTCTCCCTCTCTCTCTCTCTCTCTCTCTATCCATCTCTCTCTTTCTCTTTGTATGTATCTGTCTATCCATCCGTCTATCTATCCCCCTTTCGCTCTTCCCATATCTCTACCTACCTGATTCTAGTTCGCACTCTCACATCTACCTGTCCCTTCTTCTGTCTTACAGCAAAAAAAAGCTCATTGCTTTTAATAGTACACTAATTTGATCTTACATTCGAATCTTAAATTGTTGTATAATGTTTAATAAATAGAATAAAATCTGTCTTGTCTTTCCGTTAAAACAATCTGAACTCTGAGGGCGATATTCTCTTATAAGGAATATATCCGCAGAACAGGGGACTTTTCTCTTCTTGAATTCCTTTATGAATTCGTTTACGAATTGTTCAGCGGGTTTTCCGTGAAAGTAAACTTCATTGTCCGAATTTTAACTACACCTAATTCTCTTTTTACACGATGGTTACGTTCCCAAAAAATACATGTAAAAAGAGAATTGGGTGTATAATGTAATTTTATCTCTTACTTGGAAAGCTTGTAACGCAGAGAGAGAGAGAAAAATTGTAAATGTCATCTGTTTCTCGAAGCACCCAACGGCCATTGGACGTCAGTTTGACTCATCTGTAAGCAGATGTCCTAAATGAAAGAATGCTTTTAAATTTTTTTTAGAAAAGAAAGAATCGCTTTTAGTAGATCAGATATTTGCATAGTGTAATCTCACTGCTAGGAAGGCTTAAGAAAAGTATTCTTCTTATTGCTTTCATAAACTCTACGTGAGCTTCACTAATTTTAAAGAGAACAACTTCGTTTTCGCGGTAATTATTGCAAAAAAAAAAAAGAAAAACAAAAAAACGCAACATCACATTGTGCCTAAAAAATAAAGTTAGTTAAAGAAAATTTTTATAAAAAAAAAAAATAAAAACAAAATAAACAAGCAGCAGTTGCTGCAACATTCATTAATAAGAAAGTTTTTAGTACGAAAATATTGGAAATTGAAGAACTTCAGATCAACACACACCCACGCACACACCCACACTTGACCACCATATTTAATTACTACAACTGCAAAAACACAATAATTTTTTTTTTAAATCAATTTTTTTTTTTTTTTGTTTTTTTTTTATAGCATTTAAGACGTTTTTCTAAAGATACGTAAACAAAAGAAAAGGAATTTGTTACAAAATCCAGTGATTTATTTAAAAAATCTTAGTTGATATATTTATTTTTAAATAATTTATATATATAAACGCAAAAAAAAATGCAGTTTAACATATATATACATATATATATATATATATACTTACCTGGTGCATGATCGTCCATCGCTAAAACAAAACTACCTCACCATCAACAAAAAACGAAAAAGAAAAAAAAAAGCCGAATATGGTTTAATAAAATTTGTAAAAAAACAAAAAAGAAAAACATCACAAAAACAAAAAAAAAAAGAATTAGTTTTAAATTTTTTCTCGTTTAATTTCCGATTTTGGATTAATTTAATTTACTAATAAGACTGACCTCATAGTCTGGGATGTAAGAGGATCAAACGACTGAGATAGAAAAGTAAAACTGTTACGCTCGCTTTAAGGCGAATCTTGAGCACCCACATGTATATCTATTTAGATATACAAAAAAGCGCAAAACCTTGTTACGAGCATATCAATTGAGCCGAGCCATCATTTCGGGAGTACGTACGTCTGAGTTAGCTTTTTAAGGGACGGAAATATTTTCAAGTTACGGTTATGGGCGAAGTGATATGAAAACAAGCGACGAGCGCTCGCATATGGCCATTTCCGGATCACTCGGGGTTCTGCATGCTCTGCATCGGCAGCATGCTGACCGAAAGACGGATTGTCTGAAATTAGTCGTAATTTCATTTGTATTCATTTATGGGGCTCTGTCGTCTTCGGACTTCGTAATGCGAAGACGGTATATTTTTAATGGTGACGGGCAAAAGTGAAGAGAAACTATGATCCATCATTATTCACATAAACACATTGTACAAATATTCTTTAAAAAAGGCCTTTAAACAAAAAAAAAACAAAAAAACAAAAAAAACAAATGTTAACTAAATACGTTTTTATTATTTGACTGAGCTGGGGGCAATGCAATAGGATACTGTTTGACTTTTTTTTTTTTCTTTTAATGTACGCCTTACTTGATTTTTAGTCAATTGAATCAGAAATAATTTAATTTGTAAGTAAAAGAAAAATTTAGTTAATTATATTCATTACTATTATTCTTATTATTATTATGACGTTAATATATTTTTTTATGTTTGTTTCATTTTTATTTTTTTTTTTTTTTTATTTTTAAAAATAAAAGCTTTTTATAATCTATTTTTAATAAAAACTTATTGTAATTTTTGGAGTGATCGTCACTTAATGTTTCTCTGCACGATATCAACTTTCAATGGAATTGTAATAAAAACGAAAAAGAAGAAGATGTGTATCAAAAAAAAAAAATAACAAAAACAAAAAAAAAAAAAAACAAAGAGAAATTAAGAATTTGAAAAAGTCTCGTTATATAATTTAATTACAAGAGAATTGCCAGAAAAATGAGTAGCGTAGCTAATGTTTCCCTACCATATCTGCCTAAGATTTAATTTCGTTAACTTTCAGGCATCAGCAAAGCTCATTATGGCTAAAAGTACATCCATGCATTACCTGCCTTCATTCCTTTGCCTTGTTATTATATATACACCTAATTCTCTTTTTACACGATAGATACGTTCCCAAAAAATACGTGTAAGAAAAATTCGTATAAAAAGAGAATTAGGTGTAAATAATATTAAAAAGTTCTTGTTAAAGTTCACTTAATTTATTTCGTGCTTACACATTTTAATTCATTAAATAATTTATAAAAAATAACTTCTACTTTGGAAAAAGGGAATTATATCTGAAATTCATAAATATAAAATCGTGTTAAAACAAAATAATTCGTGTGAAAAAGAAATTTTTTTCTTTTGAACTCGTGTTAAATCAAATTCGTGTAAAAAAAATCGTGTAAAAAGAGAATTGGGTATATATAAGCCGAAGTATGAGCTTAGGTGCAAAGAAGCCACTCAGAGAAACCTTGTTGTGAAGAACATTAACTGCGCTACCGTTTAAGTATTCAAAAATCATTTCAGGTCTCGTCTAGCAATTTTCCCTGATTTGATAGAATTTCTGCTATCTCTGCCGCGTCATATACGACCAGCATTGGTATTTGCGTACAAGGGAACTTTCGGTTCCAGCATAGACGTATGCCAGCAAGCTTTTAATGATACGAAGAAGTCTCAAAAAGGAAGCCTTAGACATTCGTACGGAAGGAAATACATATGCAGCATGATAAACCACATTTATCTTTGATCGATATACGGTATTACTAGTCGGCCTTAAAAGTCAACGCAAAAGCACTTTGGCTATTGCAAGCTTGTCTGGATTACATGGATCGCAAGGACACAATCATTTTTAAAATTTACCAGCGACATTCATCTAAGAACCTTCATGCGAAAATCTTACGGTCTGCATAAATTATTCACGCACACGTTGAGGTAGTGTTGCATTTTGCCCCCGTTATACCCATCACCTAAGTATGGACTTTTGTCAAAACGTTTGCCACACCTAGAAGGAAACTTCAGACACTCAGTAAAATGCATATATTTTTGATAAGCATCCGATTTCGGTTCGATTTTAAAATGTCCGTCTATCCGTCTGCATAATGTCTGTAGTAAAAATTGACTTCAAATTCGGTAAAAACATTAGAAATTCCTGCACACAGATTAACTTTCAAAATGAGGCAAATCGCTGAAAGGACACGCCTACAATACGATACCGCGCGTTGATATTCCACAGGGAAAAAAATTGGTTTTTGATTATTTTATTTGCTCAGAAATCAGGAAAATATCATTCATATGGCATTCCATGATTCCACCATTCTGAATTCTTAGATTTCTCTGCGTATCATCAAATCTAAATCGATTTAAGCATATCCATCTGTCCGTCTGTTATAAACATTATCCTGGCCGCAAAAATCAAGCTATCGACTTTAAATTTGGCAGAAGCATTGGAAGTCCTTGCATGCAAGTTGGTATTGACAACGTGTCAAATCGGTCGAAGGACACGTCCACAGCATCACGTAAACTGAGAATGCCTCTGTTTCCCAAAAGAAATGGGAAATTGCTCTTTTGCAGATAAGTGTACAAGAATTTGAACGCATCTTCTATGGGCGAAACTGTAGTACTACTACAAAAATAATAGTGGAAAAAATTGACCACGCCTACCCAACGTTATAGTCTATTAAAAATTTAGTTTTTTTTTTTTGAATGGTAATAGAAACATGCTTCAAAAACCCCACAAAGTATAGAAATCCTTGGCCAATTTCAAGTTTGAAAAACATCTAAACATGTCTGTCTGTTCTTCTATCCATCTATCTGTCTGCGTAGCTTTTTAGTATTTGTGGTTAACATTCTTCCGTTAGTGAAAATTAAGATATCGCCCACAAATTCACAAAAGTATTTGGAAGTGAGTTAAACATTTCCAAGAGTATGCCTAGAACGCCCACACCCGTATGCTTTTATTTTGAAAATAGAAGAAAGCAGCCGAGCCCGCTTCCTACTATAGAGGAGGAAAATTTAGTTCTTTTATTTTTTTTGTGTTTTTTAAGATAACGTCGATGGGTATAAAAGATACGGTCACGACCGAATATAATTTTCTTACTTGTTTAAGTTGCTAATAAATATATTTAAAAATTCTTACATTTTTTTTTATTTATTGCAGTCCGTTGATTAAAAAGCGGTCCAGTAGTAACAAACACTGAAATGATGAAATTTGTCGCCATATTCTCGTTCATGAGAAGCTAGAGAAATCTTTTCACAAAGTTTGGGTGAAAATTACAACACGTGAACACTAGTCCTTACTTTTATCGATTTCATTCTTTTCGCATTCGCTTTTAAAGAATTGGGAGCGTCTTCATTCATGCCGAAAGTTTGCAGGCTATAAAGCATCAAATATTAAATTGATTTATGCATGTCCGTCTGTCTAATGTTTGTGATAAACATTGCCCAGGCACCAAAAATAAAGTTATCGACTTCAAACTTGGCAAGAATACTGGAAGTATTCGCATGCGTGTCTTTATTGAAAATAGGTGAAAACGATCGAAGGACACGTACCATTTAAACTGCGAAATCTGTCTGCTTTCAGACCAAAGAGCAAAGAAAAAGCTAATTTTTTCCTTTCAATTTTTTGTTACTTACAAAATATAACGGATACGACTAAAAAGAATTATGCACACACAGTATACGCAGAAAAATAAAAACTTGGCCAAACTCCTTCCACAGTATAGAGCATCGAAGTTTCATTTAGTTGCGGAAAAGGACACAAATTCAAAAGGACACAATACAAAATATTCGGCCACAGCCGGATTGGTTACTTTTACTGTTATTCGTTTATTTTAATTCCATGCATCATGGTCTGATATGATGATGATGATGATGATGAGGCCAAGAAAATATACTCGACCAGTGCCACAGATCATTGCTTTTGACAGGTAAACCAAATTTTCGCAATGCCTGGCTTCATGTAGTTCAGTAATTTAAGGTATAAACAACTATATTGGGGTTTCATAAACCTAAACTTTTTTATTTTTCCTTCATTTTTTTCATTTTTTGACTATGAGTTATTGATGAGTAGCATAAGTCGCAGCTGGACCGACGGAGAACCCTGGTTGTTGTTGATGGGCAAAATCATAAGCATGGCGGGGCTAGAGGAACTAGAAAACCACAACGGTATTGTCGAGGAGCTGGTTGCCCCTGTGCAAAACCATATCCATTGGCGCCGGCACCCCTCAGTGCTGCTCATCAAAAATAACGGAGGAAAAAACAACAGAGATCCAAAATTTAACATCTAAATAAGAAAGAAAAACCTACGAGCTCTTCTTTGCTAAGAATTCAGCCGACGTCCTTCTCCGCATGCGCCGCCTGAATGTCTTCCTCTCCCATTAATTGTGTAGATTTAAAATAAAAATAAAACTTTTTTTTTTTTATTTTCATTTTACTAACTTTATGCTTCACACATATATTTTTTCTATAACTTTTCAGTTCTGATGATTTCTGTACCTATTTAAAACGTCGTTTAATACGATGCGTAAAGTGCCATATTTTTAGTTAAAGTAACCGTATTTTACAGTTAATTAAAAAAATTAAAAACATTAATGCGAAAAACAAACTTGGAAACTATATATTGAATATATTACCGAAGTGAAGATAGCCCGCCCAAGATAAATCACATCTTCGCTAAAAATGTCTTTGCTAAGTTACGATTTGGTGCGAAGTAAAAATAAGTATTAAAACTAGAAAATATTAGCAAGCGTGCGCATATAAAGCAAAGTGAGCGCTTAATTACGATCACAAAACCAAAAAATCTAAGTTATTCCTACCAAGCCTCATGTAAAATTACTATGCTAACGCTGAAAGGATGCATTGTCCAAATCGTGTTATAGCAAATTTTCAGAGACATTACGTAACTACACGTCTTGAAAAATGCTGATATCTATCGAAAAAACCTAATTTCATTAATATGTATAGGCCCTGTCTCTGCCAACATCCCCAAATACAGCGTCTCCATATACACAAGACATGAAATGCAAAATGTTGCAATAATGTTGCTAATGAAATGCTTCCTGTGTTCTTATATGCATAATGTTTTTTTTCCGATCGCCATTGCGGATAGACTTAGACATAGCGGAAGACTTATTTGAAATTAACAAACACTATTCTTATTGACTTGCAACAATAAGGTAATGGTAGGATGAGACCGCAATACTGTTTTAAGTTTCTGCTCCCCAGCTCGTTTAGGGAAATCAAATAGAATCAAATAATTCAAAATCTCTTCTCAATGGATATATTGTTTTTTTTTTCTTAACAGTTGGTCGATGTTGGTAGAAGTTCGTTCACATTTTTTATAACAGACTTTGTGCAAATTTTCGCCAATTTTATACATACTCTATATGGTAAATAGAGTGAGCAGAATCATTCATTTTTTTTATTTGTGATGGCACTTTTTATTTTAGATTTTCTCATCATTTCGTTATTCTTTCAATATCGTTCAATTATCAATCACTTTAGCATGGAAGCGAACCTTATAGCAAAGACAAGAACATATGTGCTACATAAGCGGGCTAACTTCAAGCCAATAATATATTGATATTCGATATGAGGTGAAATAACAGAAATGAAAAAGTGAACGTAAGTTATTTTTACATTTTCCTTAAGATATTAATTTAATTCAACTATAATTTAAGTAAGAAAGAAATTATTTTGCAAAAATTCTAAGCAAGCGGCGAACGCTAGTATCTCAACTGTACACCTTCATTCTTTAAAGACTGTAACCCCAATTTATTGTATTTAAGTATACTCAATTACATGTATGTATATGTAAATATATTTGTGTTATTCAAAATTTCGTCTTTTGTTTTGCTGTGTGTTCTTATGGAGGTCCTTTTGTTGTTGCAAGCTAAATTAAAGACAAACGAAACGGTCTATTTCATTTTCAAGTTATTCCGAAAAAAAAATAAATAAAAAATCAACGCTATCAAGAAGGCGCGTCTTTATATTTTGCAGAGTTTCCAAAACTTTTCAAAAAATTCGGCGAAGAATTATATTTGGAATGCATGAAAATAAAAGTCAGGAGATGCTTTCTATACGACCTATACTATTTGTTATCAAAACGACTACGTTGATGCAATAAATTCAGCTAACTATGATCAAATTTTCTTTCTTTGAGTGGCTTTTTTAACAACTCTGTGTTAAAAAAGAGACTATTGGAATGAGACATGCTTTCGAAATATTTCAATTGGAAAAATACAGCACGACATAAACAAAACGTCCTCTTCAACGTTTAAATTGGGGAACAGTTCGCAATAGATTATGCAAATTCGTTTCGTACCTCTAAAAAAATTATGTCACAAAACAGTCGCAACTTGAACTTGACAATCTTCTTATATCTAAAAAAAATCTTAGATAAACGTCAAATCATTACAACAGCTGAGCGTTGTTGCGAGTAAAATTAATTTACGTGAAGCCGCTCTTTTTCGTAAAAATTTCACTAAATACTGAAAATTTAAATATAATATTTGCTAAAATCGAATTTTTTAATTTAATTAGTGCAAGCCTAAAAAAGCCATTTAAAATGATATATTTACAATAAGAAAAATGAAATGGAAGTTAAGCGGAAATATGGTTAAAAGTTAATAGTTCGTTTGCTAGGCAATTAGCCAAACAGACAAACGTTTGTAATACCTTTTATGGTAAATGTTAGTTTATTTCGTATATGATAAGATACGGGAGTCAATTTCTTATAGAGAAGAAACATTCAAGAACAACAAACATTTAGAAACATAATTATGAATGGCGGAGTAGGTTTACGAAGTGCGAGAAAAGCCCAACAAATAGGCAGTAAGAAACGTAAGCAAGAAACGCCTGTGAAGTGCGACCAGGAGGCGTTTGCTCGCATGTCACCTGAACGGCCGTCTATATACCAGAATGGTATTATAAACGATTTGCTAAATAAAGATAAGATGGAACTACCGAAGCAAGTAGAAGAGCAGGCTCAAGTCGCCAAATTTTGCTCAATGTGTATGCGCGACCAAGGAAACCGCCTGGTTGATATGCGAAAAAATCTTCCAATGAACGAAACTCTTATGACATATTGGCATCTGTCGGTAAGTTGTTTAATAAAAATACGTTATTTAATTTATTTATCCATAACTTCATAATTCCCCTTTAGAAAGAAAATGTACAAAACTGGTTAAGTTCGATTTGTGTGCAATGCATTTTCAAAATCAACGCTCATAAAGAGCTCACAATGTCAATAGGGAGGCGTTTCCAAAAATTATCGTCGCAGAATGCTCAACTAACTTCAGCGGCAGCAAATGTACAACAAAAGCAACTTATACCCCATCAGCATCATCAAGAATTATTGATAACATCACTTACGCCTGATACTAGTCCGAACAATTTTCTTATACCTGTAACAGAAGACACACCTCTACATACGCCTGTTTTGGAACGTAGCTGTTCTCCAGTGATGAAAACAAATAACAGCAATGACGAGGCAGCTGCAAAGCAAACAAACAATAATGGAGTGAAACACTGCGAAAATGTCAATAACGCACCAATGCCACCCTTGCCAACGATGAACAACTATTCAATGTTGGAAGTTTATGAAGAAAGAAATGTTTCACCTTTGACAACTGAATCGGGGGGAGCAAATCGTAAACAAAGTTATGCCCGGGTACGTAAAATACCCGTCCAGCTAGCATGTCCACATTGTAGTCGCACTTATTGGCGCAAAGATTATCATACAAAACATGTGCGACGCTGCAAATCTTCACAACGCTACGCTAAGTCGATGACTTCAGCGCGTAGTGTTAAAAGCACCCATTTAGAAGTGGACGATGAGAGTCAACTGACGCCCGAATTTAGATTAGATGACTGTCGTCCCACACCTGCAGATAATAATCGAACGCAAACAACCACCACACCACGCCTTTTTCACTGCAATGCTTGCGCTGTAACTGTGGATTCATTAAACAAATTGAGGGAGCACAGGCGTATACATCTGCAAAGATTCTATTGCGACATTTGTGGCGATGAGTTTACAAGCAAATACGAATTTGAATTTCATCGTGTAGTATGTGCAGCCAAACAAGAGGCTAAGTTAGCCGTAAGTACGCCGGACCCTAAAGATGATGAACCGGCGTTACCAGCAAGACGTATGACACGGGCTAGATCAAGGGCTTTATCAATTGGATCCAGTCTGGCAGTGTCAATAATGACAACAACAAAAAAACCAACAAAAAAACCTAACAGTAAACCTAACAGTAAACCCAACAAACCAACCACTAAAAAAGGAGTAAAAACAAAGAAAAGTCGTTCCGTGAAAAGTGTAACCAAGAAGACTAAACAAAGTAAACGTAAAAGCATAGACAATAAAAGCGTGCCGCAAGCGCCAAGTAGCTTCAACGAAAATTTTGAACATAGCGACTCCGAAAGTGCTGTTGATACTTACGGCTATAATGAAGAGGATGACGATGATGATGAGGTATCTATTCCAGACACCATGTACCATAGGCGCTTGAGTTTCACTGGACAATGGGTGGAAGAGCATAGCAATTCACAAAGTGTCATATCACAGTTTGACTACAATTTTGATTATTATCCATTCGATGATGACGAGCATTTACAAATACATACAGACAAAGAATATGGTAAGTCGAATCAGAAGTTAAAATTAACGTAAATTTAACATCGAAACAATATCATCCTAAAAAGGGTTGAGTGGAAATGAGTAAAAGTTAAAAACTTATTAATAAAATATTTGCAGATCTTTACCTTTTGGATCGCTTAAAATTAGAAATAATTTCAAAATCATTCACTTGCTTCGTGACCGATTGCGATTTTAAAACTGACACCCTGCCGAAAATCATGTTACACGATTATTTGGAGCACTTCAAGAAATCCTGGTTCTATTGCAAAAAATGCGGCAATTGTTTTACCAGCAAGTGAGTATATATGCAGCATGTAGTCACTGAACTTTTTTATATTTTTGTAATAAAATTCAAAATTTACAGAGTGTTTCTCGATTATCATTTGGATCGTCAGAATAGCGGCCGCTATTTATGCTACAAATGCGGAAATACATTTCAGTATCAGCATCAACTGGACCGTCATATGATACGACATCGGCGTTGTATTAACTATCGTTGCAATTATTGTAAATTTGAATTTCTCACAAAAAACGAATTAATCGAGCACTGCTCTCTCGAACGTCACGATCCCAATGGAGAGAAATTATTAATCGGTATTAAGCGTACAATGACGATAACAAACCGTATAAAAATCGCCCCTCCATTGGCGCGCAGCAATCTTAAGTATGACATTAGGATATTGAATTTGCAATTACCAAAAATGCCTTCCAAAACGGGCCCATCTATGGAAAAGTTCGCCCGAAATTTGCCCGCGCATCTAAAGAGACCCTATCTACGATTACATATCGGTCAAGTGGAATTTAAAAATCAACGTGATCCCAACTGCTGGGGCTGGATGTGAATTGATGTCGACGGCCAGCTCTTGTATCAAACACAGTAAAGTTGTTTAAAGGTATTTTTAAGAAATCATAATTTTATAGGAAAAAATTGAGGCGATTTTCGTGACAGCATTTTAAGAAAATGATTTTTAAAAAAGTTGTCAGCCTCCTTCCTGATAAGAAATTTGTGCCAATTCTTCCATTGGGTTAAGATTTATTTTACTTTTATTATTTTTTTTTTTTTTTAATTCTTTTTTTTTTATATATATGTTATATTGAGTTAATTAATTACAATCTCTGCCTTACTAAACTTGTGACTGAATTTCCTAATTCTAAAGTTATTTAATATGAATTATAGAAATTGTAGCGAAATTTTGTGAGAAAATTGAAAACAAGAAATTTTAGAAAATTTAAAATCTTCTAAAGATCAAAATTTAAATTTGAAAAATTTTACAAAAGGCAATAATAGTTTCTTTTAAAAATTTTTTAATCTTTCCTTCTAAGTCATAATACTTATGATAAACATTTTGATTACTTTACAGATTTTGTGTTTCTGTAAATCCCTACTTAAAACAAAAAGAAGATGTGAACAACCTACGTACTCGTCTTAAGATGAGTTGTAAGTATCCATTGCCCAAATCCAAAAAAGTATTGATCACATGAGCGCACTTTCTTATAATAACTGGAACAAAAACTTGTGGACTTAAGCAAAGTATATATAAATGAAATGTTAGTAAGCAATGCAATCTTATACGCTTACGGATAACTGGGACAAAATACTTTATATAACGGTCACAAAATATTCACTACTGACCGCGACTTATCACGTATTAAATTCTTATACGCATACGGATAACTGGGCAAAATACTTCATATAACGGTCACAAAATATTCACTGCTGACCGCAACTCTTTGAGGTTGTACTAGCGATATGGCAAATTTAGTAAACTCCCGATAATTGATATAAAGAAATCCTTAAGATTATTTGGAAAAAAGGACTCCTTTCCTTAATGATAGATAAATAGATGACATTGGTAATAGATTCTCCTGGAAGGAGACGATATTATTACAATCGTATTTTTTCGGAAAAGTGTTTACCCACAATCAAGATTCTTCATGTAAAAATATTTCTTTTTAGAATATAACAGTGCAAACTATCAATTAATGACTGAGACTACTTTCAACATTCAAGAGGAATAAATGGCTGCAGAGCAGACTACATTTTGACTTCAAATGACTAGGTTTTGTAATCTCCCGATTGAGTTAGGAACGGGTTTGTAATTATACACGTAGATACTACAATTGTGTGTGTAGCTATGGAATACGACGCTAGATTTAATTTCAAATATTTTAATTTTTGTTATTCGAATTTTTTTAAAGATTTCCTGAAAACCTAATAATCACTTAAGACGCGCCTACCAAAAATGCAATGAGTAATTAACTGCTGAAATCTTTTCTATAAAAAGAAAAATGCCTAAAAAATCGGTTTAAAGATCTGACATTCAATAATAATGACATTAGACTGACATGAACGATATTTGTCATCCGTTCTTTAAGAAATTCTGAAACATATCAATTAATCTGTTTAATCACTTCACAAGTAAAACATTTCATTGTTGACATAATTCCCCTAATTAGCTTTTCTATTGTTTTCTTACTTAAACCCATAACCAATTGATTATTAGTTGTTCTTATCATATCTTCTATCTAAATAAATTTCCTTATATTTTTGGTTTCTTTTTCTTCCACAACTTTAAGAAACAAAAACATTATAGTAAGGCAAGGCGGGCCGGCCATTATCAAATACTCTACTCTATAATTAGGATCTGTCCGATTGTTTCCCATTTAAACGCATAAGCAAATTTGTTATTAGTGTCTGATGGTATCTTATTTTCGCGAAGGATGTGCTCCACATAGGTCAGAAAAAAAGAAGTGGCTGAAGGGATCAGGAATGACCGCAAGTTGGCACGTAAGTGTTATGACTTTACCGATCGAGCACTCACTATAGGTACCACCACGCACTGTTCACAATTAAAATCGCGGGAACGTTAAACATTTGAGGTGTTAAATAGGCCTCGCCCCCGTCAGAGGGAAGGACATGCCATACACATGTGCTTGATCTGGAACTGCTTGGGAGCCTCCCTGCTCCCAGCGGGGCGTGAGTGACGCTTTCTCACTCCTTGTGCCATTTGGTACCGTAGGGTTAAGCCTCCACGGCAGGAACCTACGTAAACCCCCTGTCACAGGTGTTCATAATTAAGTAAAAGTATGACTAGTACATCGGCATGACGGCATCGACTTGGTAGTCTTCTCTCATATCACTTTGCTTAATACAATTATTTACTCATTTTTACGATAATCTTTTCATGTATAGTGTATTAAAAAGTATCCAAAAAGTGCACTGGTGTGATCCAGATGATGTAACAAATGAAAATTTCTTGGTAAAGATTTCATTATTTTTCGTCATAAAAAAGTGCACTTTGACCTTTGTCGTCATATAAAGTATCGGTGGTTCATATATATAGTGGAATCTAAAATAAAAGAAGAAAGACAGTAATTCAAATTTGGTACGGTTGCCATGTACGGTCATGTCAAACTATGGACCGATCTTCATTATAAAACATTAGGCCTTTACGTGAGTATTTGTCATGGAAATCCTTACATAGGCATACGATTACTTGGCAAACTTAAGTTGATCCAGAAAATGATTTTGGGTCGATCGTTACAGTAAATGTTGGTTCCAGCTTAAGTTCACATTCCCACCAACTGTATATGCTCTGTAACACTAGTCGTGTAGGGCATAGAAAAGAAAGTTATGTGAAACGAAGGAAATCTTTAATAATAAACTGGCTTTTACTTAGGCCTCTATCGAGAATGTTCTCTCATTTTCTGCATTCAAAAAAATTGGATTTTAATATTAAAGAATACACTTTAGTCAGTTTTGTGGTAATAGAAAGAATTTATTTAAACAAGTTTTATTGTTTTTTTTTTTTTTTTTTTGTCTATAACTTCGGCCCGAGCCGAAAAAATGTATTATAAGATTTTTCTGTGTAGTTTTTATTTATATTTTAGTACCTATACCCCACGCTTCCATTATACAATGTGTCTTCTTTTTATTTTTATTTTTTTTACTCTTACTCGAATAACGAATATTTTACATACATATTAATAAACATCAGCTATTGACCGGAAAGTTCTATTATTTTTAGTCAAGCAACATTAATATCTTATTTGCATTTACATAATGGCACAAATCGCTTTATGTAATCTCATCTCGCCTTATACGTGACGTGATTCGGCACAAATGATCATCATCCGTATTGCATAATTCTTCAGTTGTTGTTGTTGCGCTATGCCCGAATTGATGGACGGCTTTTAATAATCTCTAGAGGAGCTAAAGTATTTTCAAAATTGGGGATGGGATCGTTCCTATAGATGAAGGCAAGGAAGGTTTCTGTTTCATCCCTAATCGTACAATTGAAGTTTTCGGAGCATAGGAAGCGTAGTTTTTGTTGTATAAGATTTTTCTCTTCAGTCATTGAATAAGTCCTATTATCAGACACGTTCCGAATCTTTTGAAAATGCATTTCTACAGAGCTTCGTTGTGGCTTAAAGGGATGGCACTTGACCCGATGGAAGCTATAGGTGTTAGACGGCATAGACCTTGTCTTGACCGAAAGGATGATTGCAATATTTTACAAAGAAACTGTCGCAATAACGTGCTTGCACTCTGAAGAGCATTCGGGCTAAGTCTTCGTAGGTGCAATAATAATTTTTCATAAAAGAAACACTTTAGTTAACCATTAAGGGAATTCTTCAATAACATGTTTCCAAGTGCATTGATGAAGATTTCCACGTCCCTATAAATGTACACTTTCTGACAAAATTTCTCTCTCTCTTTCTTTCTTTCTTTCTCTTTTTCTTTATTTCTTTCTTTTTCTTTATTTCTCTCTCTCTCTCTCTCTCTCTCTCTCTCTCTCTCTCTCTCTCTCGCCTTTTCACACATTTCTTTACCTTAAAACGATAATGATCAAGTATTATGTTAAATATCCACAAACATTGGCTATAATGTTATGCATAATAATAATAATAATAATAATAATAATAATAATAATAATAATAATAATAATATAGGAATGAATTTTAAATTACTTAATGACTGTATGATTCGTTAATTAATTTTTGTAGCAATAATTTAAAGTCTGAACTTATTTTGGAATTCATTCAATATTCTTCACGCCACCATATCCACATACCTATGTTTATCTTGTTTAAAAAGAATATATATTTTTTTTAAATTTATATATATATACAGAAATGCTGAAACTGAAAACATTTATAACGAAATTTAATGAAATGTTGTGCAAAAATCGAAAAATTGTAAAAAGTTTGTCAACATTGCTGACATAAATAAACAAAATAAAAAAAAAATAAAAAAATTGTTACCATAATGTAAAAAAAAAAAAATAAATAAAAATAAAAAAATTTATATATAATTTCCAAAGTTAAGTGTAAAAAAAATTTACAAAAAATATATAACGTATAAGTATATGCAATATCTCCGTAAGGAATTTCGATCTAAAAATTCAATAATAATAGTATTGATAATAATAATATTAATAATAAAAAATATATGAACTTTTAACACAATTTTTATGATAAGCTTTAAAAATATTCTGTAAATAAAATTGTATTAGAGCATAAGTAAAAGACGCATATGGAAAATAAAAAATATAAATATTATTTTCAAATATATTGAAACTAATCGAAAACAGTTTTCAAAATGATACTCTAATGAAATTTCGATACGAATCTCAAAACTTAAATGCAGATTTTATTCGAAAAACTTTGTTATTGATGGGAAGTTTGTAGAATTGAAAATTATTTGTTTTTCTACCTGATTTCTCAAATATTATCCTTTTAGTTTAAGGTAAATAAGAAAAAAAAATGTCAGAATATTATCATGATTTTCTCCGTTAAAGCTCTTTCCTAATTCTACCCCTTTTATGTACATTTTTGATTTATTATCTGCTACAAAGCTGACTGCATATATTACTCCTAAACTAGCTGGCATTTGTTAGTCCGAAAATCTCTATAGTTATGATGAAAATTATTGAAAAATTCTTGTATATAATTTTTGAATATTTTTTACAAAGATTTGGAAATGTATTCACTGTTTTACGATCAAACTAAACCGTATGATTGATGAATGAGTTAAAAAGAAGGCAAGCTTTCTCAGGCATCAATGTGATTAATATGAGGTGTTTGCAAAAATTTCGATCATGGCGATATCATGTCGAAAAAACTTATAATGGTCTGGCAGCGATCTACCCACCGACCCATTTTCGTACATTTTCAACTTTGCCAGCCAAGCCACCGGTGCACCGATCTAAACAAGTGGCAACCAGGTGACGCCATGTCTCGTGAGTACGCTGGGCGTGGCAGAACTTCCCTTTCGAGCTGCAACAACTGGCCAAAAAAAAAAACCAATGGCATTTTCAGTCGGATCGTGTCGCCACTTTTAAACCGTTGAACCTAAAACCGACAATTGAGATATAATGGAGCAGCATCACCACAAGCCTCTGAACGTGTTTCGTGGACTGATTTCTTCAAGTAAACAGTAAAAGTAATGAATTTGGAAGAAGAGGAATTTTGAGCGTTCCCTGATTAGTGTCAGCTTGGGCTGAATAAATCAAAAATACTGTTATTGTATGTAAAGGAAGGTTACGACCATCGAATTCAACCGTTATGTACATTGGCATTGCCCATTACCCGAGTATTTACCCTTGCAAAAAACAGTTGCAGGCATATTAGGAAGTGTTCGTTTTTCTTTACCCTTTCGAGCAATCAAAAAAGCCAACATCGCTTGGTCGAAAGAACATCGGAATAATTTATCTGAATATAAAGTTCGTGTTTTTCACTTTTTTATAGCCATCATCGATGGATGGATAGATGAAGTGATTTATTCAAGTACCTTACATAGATCTTATGAAATGCGTATAGCTTTATTCAGGGCAAGATTCCTAGCCCAGTTAGCAATGTCCGACTGATGGCTAACTTTGGAACGTTCACCGCTAAAATAGTAGAAATCTTTATGTTGACAAAGGAAGACTACTCTTGACAACCATTTACTGATGTTGGTTATAGTTTATGATGACGATCTAATTTCTGCCTTGGTTTGTAGGGAAATATACATTCAAGCAGTAAACTGACGAAAATTATTATTATTTTTTTTTTGTTGTGATAGTGTTTTCCTGTTGTAAAATGAATATTTTTTTTTTTTGCATTGGAGAATGCCATTGAACAATCACTTGATCTCTCATCAGATCACATCTAAATTATTGAAAAATCGTTAACTACGCCATTTAAAGAAAATTTATTGGAGCATCTCTAATCATATCATTTGGCGGATTATTAAACTCAGTACAAGTTTGTACAGTTGTGACTAGTAAGCATGCAATTAGCCAAGCATGGGTAAAAGAGTAAGAGTTTATATACATACATACATATTCAAATTACGAAAACAATTCATAAGAAAAGCGAGAAAAATTCATAAAATGCAACACTAAGATCGTGTTTGTAATTTGATTCCCTTATGCGCAGTTAGTTATACTCTTCACTCAGGATTGTTTTCAATTTTATGTTCTCTTAAAGTTCGAATAAAAGTCACTTTATGTGCAGTTAGTTATACTCTTCCGAATTCTTTTCAATGTTATGTTCTCTTAAAATTCGAAGAAAAGTCAACTTATGCACAGTTAGTTATACTCTTCACTCAGAATTCTTTTGAATTTTATGTTCTCTTAAAACCCGAAAAAAAGTCAACTTATGCATAGTTAGTTATACTCTTCACTCAGAATTCTTTTGAATTTTATGTTCTCTTAAAACCCGAAAAAAAGTCGTTGTGAAGATACAACGTATTTTGTATTTCGTTGTCTTTCGTTGGCATTCGCCAATATTTTCTAAGCATATCGTACAAGCATTCAACTTTTATACAGTGACCGTCAAAACTACGCAAACATAAGTAAGAGAAGTCATAGTTAGTTTTTAATCTTTTGGGTTAAATATTAAATCGAAATTTGTGGTGATTGGCAAGTATGGTAAAGGCACTCCGCGTTCGGTCAAGAAGAATTTAAGAAATTTAAATACGAAAATAAAACAAATTGCGAACCTTGTAGAGCGGACCAATACAGTTGTATTTGCAACGTGGATGGGTAAAAACATACAACGGATAATCTGCTTAAAAAAATATGCAAACATAGTGACGGAACGTTTCATAATTCGAAATCTGTTTCATTAAAAAAAAAGAAAATTTAATCAATTGTAACTTCGTGTGAGCATAGGGGATGTTTTCCGTTTTTGCACGTAAGGAGTAGTAGAAAATTTCATCCTTCTAACTTTTATAATTTCCAAGTAACGAGTAAAATCCAAAAATTTTTGTTAAAAAAAACTGAGTTGCGTTTAGTTTACGCTCCATTGTGCGCTTTTGCCATGACCGATTTGGCCCCTTTTTCAATACCAATCTGCGTGCAGAAACTTCCAATGTTTCCAATAATATATACTATAGTATAATATATACTGTAGTATAATATATACTGTAGTATAGTACGTACTGTAGTAATATATACTGTAATATAACATATACTATAGTATAACATGTTATACTGTAGTATAACATATACTGTAGTATAACATATACTAGTATATAATAGCAGTATAATATATACTGTAGTATAATATATACTGTAGTATAATATATACTGTAGTATAATGTATACTAATATATACTCCGTTGCCAAACACCGAGCCACACGCCACCCTAAACCTTCACATCACACTCTCGACAAAGCTACGTCAGCATGTTTTTGTTTCGAATGCATTTCAGTAAACGCAAACGCTTTATATAGACGTCTGTCCACATGTTCGAGTACTAGAAAAATGAGAAATCAACAGATTGTACTGTAACTTCCTAGCATGGATTTAATTAACACAAGCAGCCTTTTCAAATGCCCAAAGAAGAACTAAAAATGTTAAGGAAAAAATTTCTTAGAAGTCTAGAAGACTCAAAAAGACAGGCTAAGGAAAGGACGCAAAAGAAAGGTTAAGGAAAAGCCATTTAAACATTAAGTTAACGTAGTAGAGAGCTAATATCAATAATTGATAGAGAAATCAATAAAATATTTTACCATAATTCCAAATGAATTGACGAAATGTTTCTTGTTCATACTGGATGCGTCTATCGGCTCCTCGGGACGACCTTCATTCCGTATACCTACATGCCCATGAAATATATTTAAATTTGTAATTCTTAACTATTGTACCAATATTTATGAGTACATCGCACTCTCTTCCAAATTTACGACAGCGCAAGATTACGTTAGAATTAATTTAGGAATTTGCGCCCGTCAAAAATACATATCCCATCGACTATTATATCTAATGCTATAAAATAGTGTGTAGAGCAAATCACTTTTCGACGTCGTTAGATGTAAATGCGTTCTAACAGAGGAGTTCGCTACTATTGACTAAGAACCCTGCGAATTCATGACAAATGAGTTCGGGCACCTGTTGGAATATAAAAGAAAAAACCTTGGGTTTTACGTCAAACTGAAATAGAAAACCATGGGTTTTATATCAAACTGAAATAAATGAGAAATGATTTTGACCACCTGTTGGAATACATCAGGGGAGTCTAACGAATTCAATATAATTTACCTAAAGGAGAATAATTATTAAATTTATTGATTATTTACACTCACCTATGTTCAATACTTACTCAATAAGAGCATTGGACATTTGACTCTTCTTTTATAACTCCATCCAGCCAAGAATTTTCATTATTTGTTTTTTGAAAAAACAAAGCGTTGCAATCGTGCAAAGTCACCTCAAGTATTTCCGTCAGAATGTCAAACATAAATCGGTGGATCTTGGCGTGATTCATAGCAAAATTCTCTTAGAAAGTTGTTGCTCGAAATGTTATACGTGTTTTCGTAGGATCAGCATGAGAAAATGCTATTAAGTTCGAACGACAGCTTAAAAGAGAAAAGATGTGAAATTTCTGAATTTTTACTTCTGTACATTCTACAACTGGCACGCTTTATTTTTATACGAACTGCAACTGGCACGCTTTGTTTTTATATATTTCTGAAAAAACTTACTTACTTATATTTGGTTTTAACTGTTTCCATAGTACCACTCATTTTGTGTACTGGTTCCATATTTTTGCAGTTTCATCTACAAACTCTATCCTTCCAAAATTCAGGTTATATGGGACCTGACGCAAAGTCTGACCAAAGGCTTTTGTTATGTTTCTTTCAGTATTTTTCTTCTCTTCTTTATATCGGGTACCAAAGGCGTCAGGAGGCCCCAAATCAATGTTCCTGCTTCGGGCGGTTGCTGGAGTTTCGTGGCGGTGGTTCACTCGAACATTAAATTTGAGGTGTTACATAGACCTCAAGCACTACAAAAAAAAAGAAAACAACAACAAACATCTTACACCAAAAAATATGCAATAAGTTTGCTAAGATGAATTAAACCAAAAAAAACAAGAGCAAGCTTCTTACATCAAAAAACGAGTAACTCAAAATTGGACTTGGTATTATTTAGGGATTTGGTAAATATTTTTATATGAGCGTTTTTCTTTTGTATTCAAGCAGAAATTTCCATCGTCTATTCTATGTGTGGATTCTTGCAAAGCATTTCAGATTATTGATGCTAATATAGAGATAAATAATAATAATAATGAAATGAACCCAGATATTGAGAACGCTAACGGAGATGCAAAGCGAGAGAATGACAATGAAATAAATCTCGAAACAATTTTATCGAAACAAGTTTGCCAATTAATGCTCCTATTGATTGGCCAAAAATTAGTGAAACTACACCACACAGACCTTGCAGAACGTGCAGAAAAATTGTTTTTGTTCACGTGAAAAGATAATCTATAGAAATTATAAACCAAACTAGTATTATAACTTATTTAGAGCAATGAATAAATATTTTATTAATATTAAGATCTCCAAGTAATTTCAAGATGCCCACAAAAGATGCTCCGAAAAGTAATCTTCGATTACATTGGCATTCAGACAGGATAGGTAAGAAACGGGTTGTTATTTTCTAGTTTGTAAAGTTTCTACGAACTTCCCAACGCATCGGCCAAATTGTATCGGTTGAAATTCGATGAGAAGGAACTAAAGAATTAGTGTCCATGTTACAACGATGCGAAGCAATGTTACGTGAATGTTACCTTTTTACCCGTTTAGCATTTTTTATAAATTAACTTAGATTTCTTCTCTGCTTCCTTAGTTTCTTCCAGCAACTCAATATCCATCCACGCCGGCGACACATTTCGACATTTTTGCATATTTTCTCAAATGTATGCCATAAAGGCGCTTGCACTGGAATTTCGACACGAAAGGGGGCCGAACTACCCAATAATAATAATAATATCTTAACATTATTTTATTTATGAATTTTTTTACTTTGTTGGCATATCGCAACCACAATGTTAAGTTAAGTAAAACAGTATTGTTAAAGTTACGGATCGATGTAGCCTTATAATAAGCTCGACAATTTATGAGTATCTCTTTTGCTGAAGGCTCCACATCGATCAAATATAAATCGTGAACACTTTATTTTGAGCGCCAGACTTTATTTTCAATTGTTTTGATCGCACTAAACCACTTGTTGTGGTTAATAAGGAAGTGGGCGACCATTAGTTCCGAAATTCTTCCCTTCTTTTTTAACTCAGAGCAAGTCAGACTTCAGTGACTGTCTTTATGCATTGGAGTATTGATAACTTATCTTCATTCATTGTTAAGTTGTTAATAATTTGTTACACTCTTAACTGTGTATATAAATCGCTACTTCCGAGTGGATAAGATATTTTCTCTCCCCCTGCTCGCCCGCTCATTTTACGAATATTGGCGAACGTTTGCGGACGGAAAAAGGTGAACAAATGTTAATGACCAGGCTAAATAAGCTATCGCCAGAGGAGATACGAATTATGCTGTGCAAACACTTTAATAAATCGATTGATAAATCGTGAAAAAGATGCCTGAGAATGGAAAGAACGAGTTTTATCTAACGCCGTACGCCAGGCCCGTTTGGAAGGAGAACGGAATACTGTTTTATTACAGAGACAGCTCCGGGCACAAAAGGCTTTAATTTTAAGTATTTCGCCTAAAGCTATACTTCACTTATTGTAACATAAAATACTCAAAATTCGATCTTGTCATTCTATAAAGGCGATTCTTCTTCTACAGCAAGCTGGGCCAAAAGAGACCATGTGGCATATTTATATGCCAAATTTCTATTTTGGGCGTATTGCAGAAGATCGAATCGATTTAGAAAATGATTTTCAGTCGACCGATATAACGATGGGTGACTTCTCTAAGCCCTGAGTCCACTCAAATTTTATATACTCTGTACTACAAATCGCTCGTACACTTGTCATTAACTTAAAAAAAAAAGTGGAGCATAAGATTTTTTTGCGCTTTCCTAGATAGATTCCAAATTTAAAATTATCAAATTTTTGATACAACATATAATTTGATAATTTGTAGCGTTTAGCAAAAACAAAGGTCCGGTTGACCGTTTAGTTTTTTTTGTAGACCGCCTCATGGGTAGCGTTTTTCCAAGCTTATAACATCTGCCACAAGTAATAACCGTTCACTTTGTTGCCAAATTCAGTAGAGCCGCCGTTTAATTCAGACGCATTTTCTCATGGTTGACATAAAAATGTCAGATTTTTTAATACACTCAACAAATTCTAAATTTTTTTTTATTTCATAATATTTTGTGTGTGCCTTGCGAACTTGGCAAATTGATTGATTTAATTGAAACGGCCGTTGGCTAGTTTCATACAAAATCTTTTGCGTGGTTTATAAAAAGTTCACCATCTGTGGAGGATAGAGAGATCAAAGAGTTGCTTTCAATAAATATGAATAATGGTGAAAATAAAATGTCACCACATTTTGCATGTTTATCGCAAGTCGTTTACTTGTGAATCCAAATGTCTAGAGTCATCGAGTATGGAATGCTGTTAAAAAAAACCCATAAATTTTTTCATTAGTAGATCCTTATGGTGTATAATTTGTGTAAAACCCAAAAATCGCTAATATACGTTTACCAGATCCTACCCTTGTTGTCTAAAACCCAAAAATTCGGAAATATGTTTCTTAATTACTTCTTTATATTGCTTGTTAAGCCGACTGATAATAAATGCGGAAGCATTCTGACTGAAAAGTGAGGAAAAAATTAAATTCTACCTAATACAGGTGAAAATTAAAACAAAACGTATATAAGTTTAAAAATTTTTTCAAGTTGCATTGAGTTATATTTAAGAATATATGCACTCTGCAGCGACATATTAAGTTTTGCAAAACACAAAATCTCTGTAGCATCTACGCCAGCATTGCCAATAATATTTAAAAATGTGTCGTGCTATACGTTATCATCATGTTCCTGATGTAACCACAATGAGTATTCCGAAATGAGCAATCAATTAAGGGCCGTTTGTTTAAAAAATATTGAGTCTATCATGGTTAAATTTGAAATGCGTCCATCACTGTTACAAGATATCATTATGAATCCACGTAGGCACCGTAATGTTCGATGACTTTCTGCCACTTCTGTGGTAACGCCATAATCCCATCGCTATAAAATTTCGATGGTTTTTGATCAAAAAATTGAGCCAAATGATTTTCACAGGCTTCCTTTGAAGCTAATTTAACACCGTTCAAGGAGCTCTGTAAAGATGGAAACAAATGATAATCTGACGGTGCCAAGTCTGGGCTATATTGTGGATGCATTAAAATTTCCCAGCCATTTTCTCCCAATTTCTGACGAGTTGCTAAACATATATACGGTCTATGGTACACTACTACGCTGTTTACAAGTTCCGGTCGTTTTTTTTGTATTGCTATATACAAGCGCTCCAATTGTCGACAAAGCAGGTCAGAATCTATTGTTGTACCTGGCGACAGTAGCTCATAGTGTACAACGCCTTTCCAGTCCCACCATACACACAACATAACCTTCCTAGCTGTGGGCGCGGGATTCTCCATGGCCTGTGGAGCAACTTCTCGCTTAGACCATGATCTTTTTCTTACATTGTCGTAGGTTATCCACTTTTCATCACTAGTTATTAAACGTTGAAGGAATGGCTCGAGTTCATTACGTTTCAGTAGATATTCACAAATTGAAATGCGGTCAATTAAATTTTTTTGAGTCAAGTCTGGCGGTACCCACACATCAAGTTTTTTTTTGTAACCAGCTTTTTCCAGGTGGTTGAGTACTGTTTGGTGATTGATGTTTAAGTCTCTGGCGATATCATGACTGCTTACCTAAAAAAAAATCGCAAAAATTATTAATTAATAGTATTTCGAGATTCTAAATTTTATGTGGGAATTTTGCACCAGCTGGACCAATTCTTTGAACCTCCACCAATTATTTATTAGAAAAACACAACACAGTAATACTGCTTACATGTCGGTCTTGTTCGACTTTTGCCAATATTTCATTCACTTTTTCCGTGATTGGTCGTCCACTCCGGGGAGCGTCTTGAACGTCTAAGTTTCCCGACCGAAAACGACTGAACCATCTTTTGGCTGTTGCTTTTGATAATGTATCTTGCCCATAAAGAGCGCATATTTCTTCGCGAGCCTGTGCAGCACTTGTACCTCTGTCGAAATAAAATTGTAAAATGTAGCGCAGTTTTGCCGACAGTTCACTCATCTCCTGAGCAATATATTTACTATATATATAAAATTTCTAATTTACGAGCTCCGGTCTCGGATCCGTACTATTTAAGCGCCGATTTGTGTTATCTGTTGTTTATGTAAATATTATAGCGTTGCCAAGTTCAAAGTTTTATAAATTGTATTAAATATATTACAAATTACTTCTCTCTTAAGAGGGAAGAAAACAAAACTTATTAATTATAAAAAAGGAAAACTTTTTGTGAATAAAGAAAAGAAAACCTGCGAAAATATTAAACGTAATTTAGGCAAAAAATCAAAAAGTCAAATAATAAAAAGGCATGTATGGCAACTTCATGCTTAAAAAATGTTTCAAAGCGTACAGTTTAGGTATCTATTACTCCACCTTTACGTTTATAACCGAACATTTTTTTTCATTAGTGGCAGTAGCTTTTTTCCTGAGAAATCTACAATACAATAGTGCAAGCAACCAGAAATTTTCAACTGCATTTAACAAAATACAAAAAAAGAAATGGGCGTACAAATTGTTCCAATTTCAGCTGGTGATGGTAAGTAATATTTTATATTAATTACTTATTGGTAAGTTGTATACTATAAGATGAATTAAATAATACAAGTGTAAATAATTGCTCAGCGTCTAACCTAACTTTTCCACTTGTAGGTAGTACATACCCAAAAAATGGCCAAATCGTTTCCGTGCATTATACTGGCACTTTAGATGATGGCACGAAGTTTGATTCATCTCGAGATCGTAATAAACCATTCCGTTTTACTATTGGAAAAGGAGAAGTAATACGCGGTTGGGATGAAGGCGTAGCTCAGTTGTCGGTGGGTCAACGTGCTAAATTGATCTGCTCGCCTGACTATGCGTATGGTTCTCGCGGTCATCCGGGTGTGATTCCTCCAAATTCTACCTTAACCTTTGATGTTGAATTGCTCAAGGTCGAATAAAAAGCCGAAACTGTAGTGATAAAGCGATGAAGATGTAAGAAAGAGTGAATTTAACTTTCATTATATAAAATTCTTACCATTAAAAAAATAGTTGTATCGATATACCTTAAGCATACGAAATGAAAATATATACACATACATTACAAAGATATCCCCCACACTATTCCTCCTTCTTAAACATTTTTCTGATTCGGAATATATATTTTTCTTTGCATTTATTTACAAGCAAACCAAAAGAAAAAATTAGAAATCTCTGAGCAAATTTAAACACAAATTTATCAAAAAGTTTTTTATATCTGGTTCTTTTTATCATATATACTGTTTAAAGGATTGATCTAATATTTAAATAATTAAATTATGAAGTGTAAAACTATTTACTGTAAAAGCAAATTGAAGTAAAATTAAGGCTATTAGAAATATTCCTTTCAGAAATATAAATGGATTAAAATATCCAATAAATTGTTCCACTTAATAATGTTTGATTATACCACAATTCGGAGAAGAGGGATTTCATACATTTCTCCAAAAAAAACAAAACCGTAGTCATGTTTTATTCACTATGCTCACGTGTGAAATCTTTTGAAAGTAGGTCTACAACCACATAATTAAGAAAGTATAGCATCAGCTGATTTGAAGAATGAAAAATTGTTGCCACTTTTTTCATTTTAAACACATATTTTGTGTGAAACGAGTCATCAAATTCATAAAAACGAAAGAATTTAAGTCAAACTTCGTTGTAATTAAAGTTAAAAACTCCGTTCAGCATGCCTTGTATAACAGATGCCCCAGCGGAAGCTGACATAGCTCTTCAACTGCTACATATGAGTGCTCCGACGTTGCCTGCCACAACATTTTCACCGACACGTGAAACCACCCAAAATGATGAAATCAATAAACATTTATTGAAAACATTTTTGGAGTATATTAACACAGAAAATGTTTTAACACCATTTTCCGTTTACAGTTCGCAAAAGCAAGATCAGGAAACAGATGATTTTGATGATTAATAAAAAAGAAAATGTGTTGGGTTTCTAAATACGTCTTCTTTTATTGTTTTGCGTAGGAGGTGGTGTGGTTGAGGGACTATTAGACTCCAATGATGCAGAACCTCGCGTGCGTTTAGGAAGGCGTTTAGGGACATCTATTAACTTTGAAGTGATTTTTTTATCCAAGTCCTTAATCGTTTGGTGACCTCCACTTGATAGAGATGAGGTTTTACTAAATAAGTAGCTTTGATTTTTATCTGAAAGGCACGCGACGAAATCATTAAAGATTTTTCTATTTGCTTTTAAATACTTACCCCTGGTAGTGGTGTTATCGGTTGCCACAGCTATAATTGATGGCGGCCCGTCAGAACTTTGTCGTCTTTCTTCACTAGATGCCCCTTTTTTAGACATGAACACCCCAAACTCCACTTCAGGCAAAGAAAATTCTTTCTGTTCGTTGGGAAAAGGTACCTGTTCATGTAACTGTAAGACATCTAAATTATACATTGACTTCAAGTGCGTCCATATATGTTCTCCGAGAAAATCACGATTTAAACTACGCGACAAACGCTCAGCGATGCAGGCCACGTAAAAATGTCGATTAACTCCAACCGGTTTCAACCCGGACAAAGCGTAAAATAACTGAATCTCTTCCTCTGGCGTCCATTCGTGGTCTGTAGTCTTTTCTTTTGATGTTTGCATTTTTTATAATTTGCAGGCAGTTATTACATTCGTTGTTTACGTTTGTGCGTTTTTGTTGCACTATTCCAATTTCCACGTTGGTGCTTTCATCTGCATTACTTTCGTGCATTGGCTTTTCGTTTTTTTATTATCAATCTCGATTTTCGCTACACACACAAGATAATTTGTTATTTTTTTAAGTAAGCAAAAAAGGTGATAAATTATTATTTTAAATTAATATTTGTTAAAATAATATGTTTACATATTTTTTAAGTCTGCCAAATAGCACAAACTCAATAACAAGTTATAAATTATTTTAAATTAATTTAGTTAAAATGATGTTTTTATAATTAGCTTGCCAGCGTCGACGACGAAAAGAAATAGGATAACGTCAAAAACAATAATCTGACAACAGCAATTTTCGCGGGTAAATAGTAGTACAAAAATCGCGTAAGATATAAATTTAGAGGAAATATGGGTAACTTAGTTTCACTGGTTCTAAAATTATCCTCTGTGAAAATAATGAAATCGAAGTAGAAGGACCACAACATTGTCGTGTTCGGGTTTTCGAACAATGTTAAAGATGAATGACTAGTTTTTCATTTGTCAATTGGTATATATTATATAAAGTTATGTAAATACCGTTAAATAGGCATGGAATCACTGGGCATAGATTATGTACGTTTTGGTTGACTAGGTCTCCTTTGGAAAGCGTAGCTTGAAGGCCATATGGTGGAGAGTTATGTATGGATTTCGTCACTCGAAGTTCATTTCGAAAAAAATAATGTGAAAATAAGGGGAAAATTTGACGTTTGTTTGTTTACGTAAAATTATATAAAATTATTGGCGAAATAAAATTAAGTAAAATAATTTTATATTTTTAATGCGTAGGAAAACTTTGAATTGTGGAAGTGAACTTTGAATTTTAATATGTATTACTTTATTATTATATTATATATAGTATATTAATTCATTAACGTATCAATTTATCTACAAAGAATATTTAACATTTTAAAATCAATCCTAGTTTTCTATTTTTTTAAATAAAAGCCAACTTTTCAATTTGCACAAAGCATCTTAAAGCGGATTCACTCTTTTCACCTTTTTATTCAATACAATTAATTTTGAAGCTGCAAAAGATATGTCGGTTTATATTTCCTATTCACCTCAATTGGGAGGCTTGTAGCGAACCATCGACACCATTGTCAAGATAAGATGGCTTAATCCAATAAATCGAAAGTTTACTTCCATAATTTTCACCTGATCACAAACCTTACTAATAAATTATTTATATGTACATAGTCAAAACCATATGTGCATGTAGACTAACTCATCATTCCATTTCGGCTGTGCTTGCCCTTTCCGTTTCTGAAACATTTTACATTTTGTGCGGGCCTACCAGAATAAATGTGGATTGCATCCACGCATCCGATTACGGCAACAAATATTAGGAATATTTCAATCATCATTTATTGTATAAAAAGCTGTCACAAGAATACACAAGAAGAAGTTACTTACCACCAGGAATATACAAGTTTTGTTTTGGGGGGCAAAAAGAATTAATTAATTTCAAAATTAAAATGTTTTATTTTGGTACACTTATTTGTAAGTAGACAATTTTGTTCGCAATTTATTTTATTTTCAATTTACAGTTGTTTTCTTTTGTAAACTCTAAACAACCAATACTAAGTGTGACCAATTTTGCTTACGGCGGCTTTGACAATTTTGGAAGAACGTTTCTAGCACTTCCTATGCATATATATAACAAAGTAGCTGGAAGCGAAGAAAGAAAATCATATACATAAAGCAATAATAAACAGAACCAAAGTGATTAGCTAATAAGCTCTCTAAGTAACCCATCACGCATTACGTACTTTTTTAGCTAATGCGACCGTTAAGTTATGTTTGGCATTTTCACATAAATGGTGATATAGAAAAGAGAGAGGTTTTATAGTAAAAATGTCTGCAAGCGACGTGCACGTGTCGGAATTTTCGCCGGATGGAAAGTTATTCGCTATTATTGATGGCCAAGGTATCCTGCGCATTTTCGATACAGATACTAGTGAATTAAAACAAGAATATACACCAAATCTCCATTTATCTGGACCATGTTCAGCTCTTTTATGGATTGTGACGTTCACGTCGGCAGAGAGAAAGGTTAGTCTTCTTTTGCAGTAAGTGATTTGACTTGGAAATTGAATTTGTTTCGTTAAAATTAAGAGTAAGAAAGCACGTACCTCATTAAATACGGGAGCGTTGTATATTGCTTTGGGCACAAATAAGGGGCTGGTGTCACTTTATTCATATGCGGAAGCCAAGGTAAGCAAAAGAAGAATAGCAGCAAACCTATTAATAGTAGCATTGTTTGTTTCGGATAGGTCGAACGTTGTCTTAAAGGTGATGGTCACGCTGGTCGTATCACTGCTTTAGAACAGGATGGTCACGGTAAACTGTTTTCGTGTGGTGAAGATAGTAAAGTGATAGAATGGTCTTTGACTAGCGAAAAGCAATTATCATCATGGTCAGTAGGACCTGAAAAGCCTTTCAGCTTAGCATTTATGAGTGCTTCTAGTAGTCTGGTGGTGGGATCAAGGCAAATTAAAGTCTTTTCTGTCGAGTCACGCGAATTATTGCAAACGTTCACTGGACATACCTCCGAAGTTAATTTAATGCGCAAATTTGTTTTTGAAGAAAAGGAATATGCAGTCACCGCTTCTCGTATGGAACGTATAACCTGTTTATGGGAAATTGGCGAACAGGGGAAGAACCGGCCACCTTTTTGCACGTTGCTTATGGAGGATGTAGCGTATTGTCTTACTTGTCAAATGGATAAAGAAAGCAATAGTCTTCGAATCGCCAGCGTCACAAGAAGTGGGGTAATACATATTTACCTAATTGATATAAAGAGGTATTTATACCGAGAGAATATTATATAATTTTTATTAAATTTTTATTTTTTAGTGTTAAAGCGGAGAAGCCGATTAAACCTAAATTAACTATTAGCGTAGCATCGGATGGTACTACGGTAGAACCAATATCTGTTATAGCAGCAACTTTTCAACATGCTCAGCGACCTAACGAAATATTATTTAATTATGGTGATAGACATTTTATGCTGTTTGAACATTTGAAGCCAAATTTTGAGGAGAAAATGCAAGTGTTGATAAGGACAAAACCAAGAAATTTAGTTACACAGAGCTCTGGTGCAAATGCAAAGGGGACAGATGCGGCGCTCAAGGTATTGAATCCTATCATCGAAGACCGACAAGTCGACTATAAATATTCTGTAACTTTGGGAAAAAGGAATAAGAAATCTGCAGATTTGTCCTTGGAATCGCGGCTACAAAATTTAAACTTAGATAAACCAGAAAATAAAACAGCACCACAGGCTGAATGTAAAGTACATTTATTACTGCAGTCGTTACATAGTAAAGATGCTGTGTAAGTTGATGCTCCCGTCTTATTGTACAAATAAATCCTAATGTATTGCATGTTTTCAGATTGTTAAGAAGTGTCTTGTGCACAAATGACGTCAAAACGATACAATTAACTGTACAAAAGCTACCAACACGATACATAGGAGCGCTGATTGATGAGCTGACGTTATTAATGCATCAAAAACACGTAAAGTAAGACGACTTTTTCCTAAAAAGTTATTTACATTTATAGTCACAATCGCAAAAAGATATAATTATGGCCAAGAATGATAAAGATCGTATATATATATATATCGTATCGCATTTAATGAACGGGAGGATCTGAGTTGTTCGTCCGTTCGCACGTGAATTTTTACTGAGGTATACCCATACATTCTTTGGTGAACTGCACAGCTGGGCCGATGAGAAGGCCTATCGTTTATGACTTTAAAAACAAAGAGCTGATAAATTACCTATTATGGCGTAGTTCTTATGACTCGACAGAAAAAATCGAATAGAGTTTTTTGACCTACGTATGATTTTGTACCGATCCAACTCTGTTTTATCACCTATCGCTTTATTCGTCTGTTTTTTTTCAGACCCATATCATTCACAAAAGTTGTAACGAGAAACGCATATATATTCCGTATTGAGGATCATAGGTGAAATCGGCAAAAGGCTACGGCCACTATAAACAAAAGCTTTCACAATTAATGTCAAATTGTTACCCTAAAGCTTGACAGAATTATTACCAAGATCTCCTTAAAATTCATTTCGTTCGTTTGAAGAATTTAGTTTTAAAGATATGTTTCCGCAACTATCTTTTATAATCAACTTGGCACAATTGTTATAAACATCATGTGATTTGATGTCAAATCAGGATTAGAAAATATTTACTGGAGATGTTGGATATCCGAGACGCTTCTAGAAATTCTCTTATTTCTTTTGTTTCAGTGTAGAGTTCGCTATGAATTGGTTAAAGATTTTAGCTCAAACTCACTCGAGCCAATTGATGGCTTTAGGAGCAGACGAATTGCTAAATAAATTTGGACCATGTATTGGTATTATTGAGCATCGAGCCAATTGTTTGAAGGAGCTGTCCAAGTAAATTGCAATCATTTAAGTGCACATAGACAGCATTAATAAAGTTGCTTTTTATGATTGCAGGTTAAATGGGCGTTTGCAATTGTTGGTTAATCAACTAAAACGAGACACGGACACTGAGCCGAACGATTTTCATAGTGAAAATCTCTTGGTTTATGAGGATGATGGTAAGCGCGAGATAATTAATGTAATGTGTAATGAATGTAATGTGATCCTATGTTTGAAGACTCATCAAATTCTGAAATGGAAAACGCTGGTTCAAAAAGTGATTCCGACGACGCGTGGGAGGAGGATAATGTTGAAGAAAACAAAGAAACAATGGATCAAAATAACGATGACGATGAGAACATGGAAATGTGAACTAGGTGCTGAGTTCCTGCCAACCACTTAGTTCATGTAAATATTTCATAATAATTTTTGACGAATTTAGAATATATTTAATATTTTATCAAATTGAAAATTGCGTCCACTTGTATAAAAAAGGATACTTGAGCGGGTAACAATTAAAATGACCAATTGAATTTAATGAAATTCATTAGGCCATTTGTGGAAGAATCGTGACGGAATATCAAATCTTTATGTGTCAATTCGGGCTCAAGCCTTTTCGCCAATTGTTTGCCCAATTCAACACCCCATTGATCAAATGAGTTTATATCCCAAATAACGCCTTGTGTAAAGATTTTGTGCTCGTACAAAGCTGAGAAGCAAAATAAATAATTATATCTTACAGTTAGGCCGTACTTAATTTTTATACTTACCTATTAAAGCACCTAACGTGAACGGACTAATTTGTCGCACCACTATCGAGTTAGTTGGACGATTACCTGGGAATACTTTGTGCGGTAAGAGTTTCTCCACTTCCTCTTCCGTTTTTTTCTCTTTTACCAATTCTTCGCGTGCCTCCTTTGCACTTTTACCTATCATTAAAGCCTGTGTTTGAGCCAAAAAGTTTGCTACTAAAAGCCTATGATGAAGGCCATCCGCAATTTTGTTATGACTCCGAGCAGGAATGATAAAGTCGCAAGGTATTAGACGGGTACCTTGGTGTATTAGTTGATAAAAAGCATGTTGGCCATTTGTGCCAGGTTCGCCCCAAACAATAGGACCGGTTTTGTAATTAACCACCTTGCCATCACTTTTAGTAATAAACTTTCCATTGCTTTCCATGTCAGCTTGTTGAAAGTAAGCAGCAAAGCGGTGCATATACTGATCGTAAGGCAATAATGCATGAGTTTCGGCGTTGTGAAAATTAATATACCAAATGCCCAACAAAGCTAAGATAACCGGAGCCTAAAAAATATTTCAACATCATAGTCGGCATTGAGCATTGGGAACACAAATATTAATTGGTAAATCGCTTACGTTCTTCTCCAGCGGTTCCTCTCTAAAATGATTGTCCATGAACTGAGCGCCCCTCAAGAGTTGCTCAAAGTTTTCATAACCTATGTAAAGAGAAATCGACAAGCCAATGGCTGACCACAAAGAATATCGACCGCCTACCCAATCCCAAAAACCGAACATATTCGCACTATCAATGCCAAACTCAATAACCTTCTCTTTGTTGGTGGATAAGGCCACAAAATGCTTGGCAATTGCTGTTTTCTGCAACAATACAAAAAAAAAAGTGTAAAAATTGGTCCTTTCATATTTTTTAAAACAATTACCTCGAAAGCTTGTTCCAAAAACCAACTTTTAGCGGAATTAGCATTGGTTATGGTCTCTTGTGTGGTAAAGGTTTTCGAGGCTATTATAAATAACGTGGTTTCGTAGTTGATTTTCTTTAGTACTTCCACCAAATGTGTGCTATCAATATTGGATACAAAATGGCAACACAAATGTTTGGCATAATGTTTTAAGGCCTCCGTCACCATAAGCGGGCCTAAGTCCGAACCACCGATGCCAATGTTTACAACGTCTGTAATGGATTTATTAGTACAGCCGGTCCATTCGCCTGATAAAACTCTCCTCGTAAACTCTTTCATATGCGCCAATTCCGCCATTACCTTGGGCATAACACTTTCACAATCGACTAATATGGGTGTTTCATCCAGATTGCGTAATGCAATGTGCAAAACCGCACGATTTTCCGTTGTATTAATAAATTCGCCAGACATCATAGCATCGCGAGCATCAGCCACACGTCTAACCTTCGCTAATTCCAGTAGTTTTCCCATTATCTCGTCGTTGATTAAATTTTTCGAGTAATCAATTAAAATCTCACCATCGCTCTCCGTCCTCAGCCGTATACTAAATTGACAATAAAATATAATATGGAATCGAGTTATATTTCTCGTTCTGGTTGCAAATACATGTTCTTAATAAGAAAGGAGCTTTCATTTAATTTTAGGATGCAAAGTCGAAAGTTGGAAGCGAAATTTTTGCGTTCCAGACAGAGTGCATTTTTGTTAGTCCTATGTGAGCTATTATCCATTATATATACACTTATGAGTAATTTTCTGATAAATTCAAATTTTAAACAAAACCTAGAATCAGAGTATGCATGTAAATGTGCACGGCGGATTCTAGTTTATGTACCCTTATCTTTTAGCTGTGCGTGCAAATTTGAAAGTGGCTTACTTTGACATACATGTGTGCATGGCCACTTCACACTTAACTACATGACCTCGTCGAACTTACAAAGCTTGTAACCTTTCACTAATATTTTTATTTACTTACAAATAAAGCAACATGATAATTAACATTTGTCGATATGTTTAAGACATCTAGTATTGTTGCGAACTCCAAAAATTTTTACAAACCTATATTTATTAAATCTTTCCGGATCTTTATCGAACAGATCTTTCATATTAATATCCTTGCCTTGTTGATCGTATAGTGCTTGCAACTCTTTATATACCGGCTCTGTAGTTAACATTTTTAAAGAACCGGCCATTTTAACTTATGAATACTTTTCGGCTAAGTATATTTTGTATACGCAATAAAAATTTGAAAAATGAATGCGTTTTTAATTCAAAACGTATGCAATTTATACAAACGGCAAATTGTCGCTGTCACTTCAAAGTCAAATGAATAACAAATATGCCAACATCAAATGCAGATGATAAAACGAACGATAACAATAAGGCGATAGTGCCGACGCTATGTAATCGAAGGGTTAATACAACTAAGACGGATGTGATGTGCGCATTTTCACATTTTTCGAATCCAAAGAAAAATCAATTGAATTAATAAATCTGGAAAGTGGTTAAACGTTTTTGAACAACTTCCGTCAAACACGAAAGTCAACTTTCACAATCATCGTCATTTGAATTGCATAAAACTTTCATTGTCGCTCCAGCTGTCATCATTCATTTTGAGTTAATAAAGCAATAAATAAGAAGCATAGTTATGTTTGCTTTAATTTTACATAAAACTGTTTCCTATATTTACATAAAACTATATATGCTTGACTAATAAAACTAAGCTAAAATATACGATACCGCAATTCAAACTTAGCTATAACATAAATTGAAGCAATGTGTACGGTGTTAAGTCGAAACCAACATAGTCTTTTTTGTAGCAATTACGGATTTCTTTTTATCAACAGCTGAACCACTCTTTTTTTTTTGGGTTTCTTGTCACTACCACTAGCATTCGCTTTTCCTTTAGTATCTTTATTTGCTGCAGCTGATAATTTAAATGAGTCGGTCGCACCTCTGCCTTTTGTTTGAATCAATTTTCCAATTGAAACTCAAGTTTTCAAATATTTCTTAATGAAAGGAGCCAATTTCTGTGAATCGCGTTTATAAGTTCCGCTAATATATTTTTTAATAGCCAATAGAGATGAGGCGCCATGTGCGTTTAAATTTTTAATGGCAGCATCCACACAGTTACTTATGTGCCGCCTCTAAAATAGAAATGTTAAACAAAAGTCGTTTTCAATTCATCAAGTTATAAACAAGTCCTCTCATGGTACCAAATGCCAAAAACATATACATGTAAACTCTTATGGCACCTATCTTGTTTCAACTGCTTAATGTAATGAAATGTATAAGTATTTCCTAACCGCCAAAAATTTTCTGTAATACCATTTGCAAGTGCTTCGTGCTGTCCATACATTCTATGTATTTGTTATTCAGTAATATTTGTAAAAAGTATCGTTGCACCAATATAGACGATTTGGGAACCGAAACTGACGAAAAGGAAAGCGATTTCTCGAGAAGGGTGTGAAGTTATATTTAAATATAACTAGCAAAGATAAAAACCAAAATTTTTTTACAGACCTCTGTTAAGCCTTTAACAGAATTCTATACAACGAAGTCTCGGAGGGATTTAAGTCAAAATTTAATTAAAATAAAATTTTTGAAAAATTTTTTTACAAAATATAATAAACAAAACGTGTATTTATGTGAATTAATTAATATTTAAAAAGTCAGTATTTTTACACTATGTAATAAATGATGTTGATAAAGGGAAAGTTTGCTTGGCTACTGTGGGCAAATCATGCCCTGTGAAAAAATAAAACTAGGGCAGGGTGAATCCTTTCTTCGAGAAAAACTTAATATAACCTGCACATCGTTGGAAAGGCTACAAATAGAGGAATCATCCCGCCCCAGTTTCATATTTTCACAGGACACGGTGTGTCCACAGTGATTTATCAAAATGTGCTAATATGTTAGTCTATATTATGTTAAGTATGGCAATTTTCAAAGTCCCGTAAAAAAATTCTCAGAACAAAACTTAATATAACCTGCATATCGTTGGAAAGGCTATTAATAGAGAATTCACTCTGCCGTAGTACACAGATGGCTGAAAATCACCTGGCCTGCCACCTTCTTGTGCCGTGGTAGATGTTTCAGGACAGGTTCTTGTCAACCACATATTTCACGAAAGTGCTTTCACAACCGAAGCCAGGCTGCAAAGTTTTCCCGTAAAGACAAATTCAAAACCGTCATTGTTACTGACAGTTTGGCTGTATTAAAAGCCATACGGAATTCTTCGAGAAATTAAGGAATACGATTGCGACATCCGGCGAAAAAATTAAAATGTTTCGGGTACCAAGTCGTATTGGTTTATTGGGAAATGAGTGAGCTGATCGAGCGGCGAAATATGCTGCTTCTGCACCTCTAAATATGGATGATGTCATGGAAAAGTTGGATCTTCATAGATACATTGGAAGATAAGATAAACCCAAAATTATAGAAGGAAATCTACAGTGGCATCATTAGTACTACTCTTCTATTAACCCTCAATTAATTTTACCTTTATATCCAACGTCTTGGCCATACAATTGCAACTCACCAATGGATCGTGAAGAGGTCTTCCTCTCCCATCCCCTCCCCCATTGTGTACAAAGTCTCACTATAAAGGAAATTCTCTGTGACTGCCTTAACTTTTCCTTAGCTAGAAGTATTACCTTTGGAGCAACTAATCCTATGAACATTCTAACATCAGCTATAGAACAGAATATCAATACAAAATACGGTTTTACTAAAACTGCAATATTTGGGCTCAATATTTAATGCACTTTTAAAAATTGGAGCTGATAACCTGCGTTGCTAGTGCTGAATGCCTTCTTCTTTTAGTCTAAGAATTTATTTAATTAATTTTGAAGGGCTTGGGTGAAGCTTTTGCCATTTCACAATATTCTCTTTACAATCAAATGATAAGAAATTTCCATGCCTCGTCTCAAGCGGATTGAAACCTGCCGGTGCTTCCCTCCTCTCCATCCATATGCAATATCGATGAGTGAGTGTTGGTCTAAAACATTTAAGTACATAATTTAACTAAATGAATCGATTCAAAAGCGAACAGCGGTGAGCAATCAAGTGCTCCTAATCCTCTGCACACTCCTCTGCGAAAGAACCAATGAAATTAATTCATTTGGTTTAATTACTCTTTCTTACCACCTGTTTTCATAGGAGACATGCAAATGTTACCTACGCAGTGAGATGAGTTCGCAGAAAGAGTTGCTTACGCATTTGAAAAGCCGTTTTTCGCAGAAAGGGTTGATTAAAATTAGATACCGAACATCGAAGGGTTAAAAGCAATATTTAAACCTTTCTAAAATGTCGGTTATCTTACTTATAGTTTCTCATTAAGAAGGGTTGTGTCGACTCTTCAAAACCAATCAGCAATAAAGAAAGACTGAAAGGCTTACACTCTTTAAAAAATCCTATGTTATTAGGACAACTAAAAAATGGAGTAAAGTTCCATTTAAAAAAAAAAAAAAAAAAACAAAGAAAAAGTTTTGCTAAAATGACGCAATATTTTTTTCAAGCAGTTCGCATACGAAACCGAAAGTTATTAAAAGAAAAAAAAAACCGATAGGTTCTTGTTTAGATAACTGGCGAGCACCACAGTTCCGTATATGAACACTTCTACGTTTTAGTATTAGTATTAACGTGTTTTACGCAAACACAACGCTATTTACCCTTAAAAACTTTTAAAAGAAATTTTTTTTCGAGGAAAAGTATTCCTCTTAAACGTCATCTAGTTTATTTGGCCTTTGTGTGTCGTTTTTACTCCTTATGCTTAAAAGTAATTTCTTATTCGATGTAATGTATGTGTGCGTATGTGTGGTGATTCGCTTTTATTTCTTCTTTATGTTTCTTGTCTTTGTCGTTTTTCTGGAACATCGAGAAGTATTCGTAAAATGTTCATATATGGACCTTCAGTTGTGCATTGGAGTGATTCCTAAATAAACAAAAACGTTCATAAGGCATAAGACAAAAGCTTCTTGCGGCTTTGAACTGACACTTACACTAAAGTGAAATGAGAAAAACACTTGGTGCCTGTATATACTTGTGTTATCACAACTAATGTCTTGCAAAAATCGGACAGAAGCCCGCCTTCCTTCACAACAATTTCCTTATCTAAAACGTTTAATGGCAAATACTTAGGGGAAATGAATGCAAATAAGTTTCAGAGCTATTCAGTAAGGATTTTTAGATTAGATATCAAATGTAACGAAAAATTTGGAAATTATAACCAGTAGATATAGGCATGGTTAGGGCGTACACTCCAAATGATTTTAGGCAGATTATTAAGACCATTTACCAAAATCGCAAACTTAGTCTCAAACGTTTCCAGGGTATTAAGACCAGGAAAAAACAAAAAAAAAATTGTCGGGTCGATGTGGAGTTCTTTCTTGATTTCTACGATTTTTATGTGGGATTCTTCACTTGTCTTATAATAGTGTATAAGCAGTTGGCTCTTGCAACTTCAAACAAGTCAAAACGCTTAAGGCATTGTTTTTGTCTTATTCTCTATCAAATATTGTGAGGCATACGGCAGAATTGTGTAATTGGCCCAGTAGTAAAAACAGCACTCAAGCTTCTCAAGCTTGTCTGGCAAGAAACTCATTTTTCGATATTATTAAGAGAATGGAAATGCTGTTCAGATCAGTCATCGATTCAAACTAATCGTAGACAAAAACTCCAACATTCGACGTCTAAACAAGTTGGACTAACGTACACAGATTCGTATTTTTAACGTTTTCATGATGAATTTTGCCAAGTGTGACTTACTTGCTTTAGTTGTTGTGAGTAGCCTGCCTTAGGCATGGCTTTGCTGCTCTTGAGAGCCACGTAATACAGTCCCTTCGGTCTTTTAAATCCCTTCAATACTGAGCACGAGATATTTGGATCATCGTTCGCTTTGTTTTTATATTCATTAGCGCTTTCTTCGTATTAGAAAGAAAAATTATGTTTTCTTTCAATTCGACAATCGCTTCAGATTATTGCGATGACGTCGAGAACTCACGCTATTACGCCATGGGAATAATGTTTGATCACCTCTTTCGTATGTCGCTTAAAAGTCAATGCAAAACCTAATCTTCTATGTAAAATTTTATCACATTATCACTTAAGCACTACTCTGACGTTTTCTAATACAAATGCAATATGAAACTACATATGTTTTTATATCCATCGCCCGTACCTTTTGAAGAGGAGAAGAGAAATCCTTGCGTGAAGGTTCTAGGAGGCAATCTTTAGAACGGGAGCAAAACGCCAGCCTGTACGCTTTGAAGAGGAGAGGGGAAATCCTTGAGTGAGGATTCTAAGAAGTAACTTTGAAAACGGAAGCAAAACACCAACCTGTGCATTTTCCAATTCTGTCACCATTTCAGTGAGGAGAGGAGGAATCCTTGGGTGACGATGCTAAGAAGTAACTTTGCGGACGTCGCAAAACATCAGCTCGTATATTTTAAAGAGGAGAGGGGAAGGTTCGAAGAAGGGAACTTTGAGAGTTGAGGCAAAACACCAGCCTGTGTACTTTCCCATTCTGTCACCACTTCGATGAGGAGAAATCCTTGAATGAAGTTTCTAAGAAATAGTACAAGCTCTGTAGTACCCATAGGTCTCCTGTAAGTCTTGCTATAAGAATACGTAGCTTTGTAATAGATCGTGAGGTCGATTCAATTTAACTTTTTTGGGAAATCTTTGCAACTGAATATTGAACTTAAACAAAAATACATAAAAAAACACCTTTTCATTTCTATTGGTTGAAGTCCGTTCGTAATCGATGCTAATAAATTTTTAAGGCCGACAAAAGAATGAAGAAGAAGTTTCAAGGTTTTGTTTCTTTTGAAAAACTTTTTATTTCATTTGTTTTACTAAGAGATTTACAGATTCCAGAACAAGTAAATTCGCAAAAGACACTCACGCCTCCGCACGTCGCCCTGACTCTAGTACAACCATCTCGCGACCACGCTTGTTCATCTTCTCACTTTTTATGCACAACATTCTCTCTTTAGAAACTTTGTTACCCAGTTGTCGCCTTTGCTGTCTTCAGTTTTTGGTTTCGATGCACATCGGGCCAATTTCCTATTCTTTTGTGCCCAAATAATGTAGGGCTGCTTCTCACAATCCGACATTCCACGCCATCTCTTACCAGCCCTGCGGCATATGTCAGACTGCCGCACTTTTTTACAGCTCCGTTTCAACCTTTGTCGATACTCATACAAGAACACAAAAAATGAGGTACGTGCCGTCGAATTCTGATAAATTTCTTTTTGTTGACTAGGACTCGCCGACGAGGACTTTCTTTCGCATTTCACATCACATTCCAATTTGATCCGTTTATTATTTTCAGCCATCTTTAAAATCACCATAAATTTATTTTTCTGAAATTAAAAAATTTTCTTTAAAAATTGACTTGAAAAGATTCGAAATAAATTGTTACAACAACAACCAAAAGAAAAAAAGGTGTGATTGAAAAACAAATTTCTTTTGACAGCTAAATCGTATGCCCCCTATGTGCACATTCGAACCTAGTACAAATAAAATTTAGATGATTGTGCACTGGAAAGCATTGAGTAGGATCGTCCGTAAGCGATGGTTTCCTAATATTCGGGCTCAAAGTTTATTAGCGAATACTATTCTCGAGCCGAACAGGAGCATTGTAGAACTATGCGTATTCTCTTTCAATCGAACGATGTGCCATCCATCTTGTGTCAGTCCACGATTAAAGCTTGATAAGTATACCCATCGCAGGGGTTAGAGAACAGCACCACTTTGCTTGGGCAAAAGTTACTAAACCCATCAAGCAATCTGCAAACGAAACTAGTCTTCCTTATTGGATGACACTACCCGCAGAGTTCATGACCCCGCTTGGTGCAAGACCCACTTAGAAGCCTGTGTAAAGCAAGTAAGAATATCATAGTTGTCCAAGATCAACCCTACACTAATTCGCCCGGTACAGTTAGTTTTAGTTTAGTCATTTTGATGGCAATAGAGCAAAAATGACCCAGACAAAGGCATACTTTTCATGAAAGCTTGCATATTGGAGAATGTCCAAAAAAACATCGCAAGATGTGGACGAATTCAGTGCACCTCCCAATTATTTTATTATAGAACTAGAATTTATACTTACTTTTTTATATATATATATATATATATATATATATAAGGGTCTAAAAAATGGATCTATTTGATCTATATTCCTTATCATAAATTTGTTGGAAAAATTGCCACTGAAGGCGAATTTTCATCATTCATTCATGAATCTTTCTCTGATGCGAAGGCTTGCTATTCATGAGAATTCTTATATGGATTAAGATCATGTAACATTTTCATAGCGTAATAAAGATCAAGTGTTGTGCATCCAAGGCGGATGTAAGCTTGCTTCTCACTATAGCTCCTATATATATATACTTAAGTCTAAAACATGACCCTGGATGATCTATACTCGTTACCGTTAATTTGTTTGCCAAATTGCCACTGAGGGCGAATTTTCATCATAACCTATTAAAAATTAAATCTTTCTCTGATGCGGAGGCTTGCTATTCATGAGAAATCTTATATGAATTAAGATCCAAGAAACATGTTTACGTAACATGTAACATTCTCATACTGCAATTTGTATCAAGTGTTGTTTATCAAAACAGCTTTTAACAGCTTCTTACATCTACCTTACGAGTTGGCTTAGGAATGCCTATGCACATGTATGTTAGTCGTACTTCCATCGTGTTCCACGCCGCGACAAAAGACTTTGTCTTACTTGATTTACGCAATCCTTGCTTACAAAGATCTTGTACTTACTTACGTACAAACTACAAGATTTTTATTTGAACTCTTGTATTATTTCACTGTTACGCTTTTCTGACGGATAAATCATGGACCTGGTGCACATCACTCTCTTTGTTTTGAAACTGAAGTTTCGAAAGGATTTCAAGCATCTTGTTGTCATATGGAACTCATTCTAGTTTAATTTTTCAAAATTTCATTTTCATAAAATAATTTGACAAAAAACAAAAGGAAAAAGAAAAATGAAGAAAATCAGAATAACAAGCTGCCAAGCTGCAGCAGTTTCTTTTGCTGAACATTTAAAGTTTTTATCATCATCATAACGATCCACTTCTCGGTCTTGCCTAGCCCCTGTAATACATGGCTGTTTCTCACTATCCGACATTCTCCGCCATTTTTTACCAGCCCGGTGAAGAATGTGAACGCGTAGGTATTTTTTCGATGTCAGCTGCAACCTTTGACGATACTCGTACAAGAAAATGAAAGACGACATGAAGGCGGCCGGCAAAGAAGGTTAGAGGAACTCGGATTTAAATCTCTTCTTCAAACTTAACGGCACTCGGTTGTTCGAACATTAAAAGATGATATTGAAATATTAGAATAAAAAAAAGATCGAATTTTTTGCTTATTCTGTTTTTTATCGGGGGGACTTCTAAAGACAATATTAAGTTGAATGCATTCGCAGGGAAGTGTACGTACTATGTAGCGTGCAGCGTTCTCCTTGTTCACGTGTTATTAAGATGTGAAATAAAGAAGTTCGCTGTCAATGCCGTCCTGGAGAAGAGCAACAGCAGTGACGTCAGTTCTGTACTTCAATTTCATTAAGTTTCTGAAAAATTTGAAGTTCTTGTACATTGTTGTCCTGCCGGGGAGATGCGCGACCACAGTGGCTAGCGATGAAAGGAATATATTGAATGACTATTTATTGCTACGATTTTTTCAAGAGAAAAATTTTCATCAGTCTAAACATAATGCTACGTCCGAAGTAACTAAAGAAATTGAAAAGAAACTTTTAACCGAAACATCAGTTTATTTCTTCGTATTATTAGTCGATCTTTACTCTCTCACAATTACATAAAAGAAGAAGACAACGGATAAGAAGAAGAATACGACAGCATATCAGAACAACTCGGCCATGGGGTAGTAAATTCTTTTCTCAGACAATCAAAGCATAGTCTTCGTTTCAACACGGGAGGTTTCCACTTCTTTGATTTAGCTTTCATCTTGTAACGGTTTGTCAGTGCCCAAACCTTATAAGGCTTCTTCTGACACTCGCACATTTTTCGCCACTTCTTCCCAGCCATCTTGCTTATGTCAACTTGCCTTAACTTGTCAGTGGAGTCCAGCTTCAATATTTGCCGGAACTCGTAGAGAAAGACGAAAAAGGGCGTTGGGGCCGTTGACTTCTTATAGCTAGACGTCTGTGAAGGCTGTGCACTCCTTTCGTCATCTGAATGAGTGCCGCAAGCAGATTTATTCCCAGCCATCTTTAGGAAAACAATAATTTTTTGCTTTTAAATTTTGTTTTACTTTTAATTTTACAAACGATTACGAGAGTTTTATTTAAAAATATTACAGAAATAAAGATTCAAAAATGTTGAAAAAATATTCAAAATTTAATGACAAATAAAAAGAAGGAAAGAAATCAGACTGTATGCGAGTGCCAAACGTCAGTATAGGTGATGGTGAACAACATTGATTATTTACCTAACATGTAGGCTTTTAGATCACCTAAGGTGTTAAACTATATCGCCTTTACGCGCAAAGCTTAACTGACCTTTATAAAGCACTGCTAGGTCGCTTGTTCTGCATTGAAATTCTAAGATTCGAATCAAGTCAAGGTAACCGATTATCACTTATCTCACATTGGCGGGCGAGGAACCTGTAGTCTACTAATGCAGTTCGCAACCAATGCTTTTAAATTCACAAGTAGATGAAATTATGAAAAAAAAGCTTCAAAGTAATTCCAGTTAACAGATAGCAAGAGTCCGTTATGTACTCTTAATACTCTCTTCAAGCTACGCGGACAATTAGTAGTAACCTAACAAGTGTCCAATCAAAATCCAATTGTTCAGATGGTATCTCCAGATGAATTGTGGAATATCGTCAACTTACTTGCTTTGTAGCATTTTACGAGAATACATTTTCGAAGCACTTCGCTTTACTTCGGGTTTGAAAATTGACATAAAATTAGGAAAAATATTTAATAAAAGCATCGGATATTCTGCAATCAACTATAGAACTGAATATCAATACAATATCACTGTATTAAACTACTGCTACACTGTATTAAAACAACAACAACAACAACAGGCTCAATGTCTAATGTACTTTTATAAATTAGAGCCGACAGCCTGTGTTGCTAGTGCTCATTGTCTTTTTTTTTCAGTCTACGAATTTATTTCATTAGTGTAAAATCATGATAATAATAATATCTGAACTATTGTTAACACTCCTTTCAAACCTCAAATTTAGAGACGAAATATGGAAAAAAATATTTTTGTGTTACCTTCGGACCATAAGATGCGCCCATAATTTGCGTCAATCTTTCTATGTTAAAAGGTGGTTCTTATAATCTGAAAAATGCGGAATTTGTGTTGCAAGAAATTTCCAATTTTTATTTGCCTAAACAGTTTCACAATCACGTCGTCTAGCTTATACCCAAAGAGGGAATTTGTTTCATTTTAGTTGACAGAGGCGCAATTTTTTATCGTTTCATTCGTCCTTCTCAAATACACCTATTACGCCTAGATCGCAATAATGGCCACTTAGTCATTTGTTAAAAATGCATATATTAACTGTGACTTGATATGTTTTATTGCAAGCCACGAATATCATCCGTCCTATATAATAAATAATAACCTAATACATGATTTTGTACTGAATTAATTCCATTCATTTTTTTACATTTAAGGTTAAAAAGACGATAATAAATATCTATAATTATATATAAATTTTATACAGTTAATGAGAATACTTCTTGAACAGGTAATTAAACATCCAGATTTAAATACATCAGCACGCTTACTGTTATCCCAGATGCCAAAGCCGTTAAATAACCTAAGTGCAGGTTACTTCTCTGCTGATGATAACTGTGGAGAGAAAAAATTTGTTTAGTAGATCAAGCAAGAAAATTTTGTCTTTGAAGGCAAAAAGCTTACTATAATTTCTTTCGCGGAGAAAACGGTGATGGTGGAGTAATACCGGGTATTTTACTGTCTAAATATACCAAATAGTAAGAGAATAATGTTACCGCAAATCCGCACAAGAGTGGTCTGAGAATGTTGATATACTTGCCGTCCCAGTCCCAGTTAAGGTAACGATTGTCACTATTTTCGACGTACGATGAGAGAAAATCGGATAGAGTATCTGTTTGGAGCAATAGCACTACAATATAATAAGCATAGTTAAATATTATTATTATTTTTTGTTTTTGTAAATTTAGGACGTTTTTGGAAACTGTTAGACAAAGGGAATCATTCTGGTTTTTGGCATTCTACTCGTAACGAGCAAAAGTACCCGCATCAGAACCCAAAAATTATACATAGTCTTGATTGGCGTGACAGTCCGATTAAAAATCTTCCGGCTAGGGGGTTATATGGATTTTCACACCTAACTCGATCATTTCTGCTGCTCAAAGCGACCAAAAATAAATACATAGGCTCAATACATAATTAGATTAATGCCCTTGACTTAAATCCCTTTAAGTGTTAAAATTGAAAAATATAGCGTTTCCGTGCTTAAGGTTGAAAACGGTACAAAGAAAAAACAAAGAAAGACACCGTACGTTAAGTACATCAATTTTTGAAATTTTCAAATAAAAAGAACACTACAGTTAATGTGTACCTAATAAAATATAGGAAGCTTGTATGCTTTTTGGTAAAGTGCAATGGTATGCTAAATAGTATGAGATCATCATCCAATACATTCAAATTATATACTTTGAATATTTTCTTTTTTCTTCACCTCATTGAATGAACAAAAAAAAAAAAAAAAGAACAAATTCAAAAGTTACTAATGTCGTTAGCTTATTGGGAAGTCAAAAAATTGAAAAAATGGCCTTGACATTGAGGGAAAAAAATATGCAGAAAAATTATATTTGTTTTACATACTAAAGTATAAAACATTACTTACTTGTACTAAAGATGACACGCAAATAGGCACAACAATATAATCTTTGCCCAGCAAGTCAAATTAAAAAATCCTTTGACTGTTTGTTTAACAAATTTCCGTTAGATGAACTACTACCTAGTTTTGTTGTTGTTGGTCTATATGAATATTTTTTTATTTAGATTATTCGCAGCCAGAGCAGTCAGACAACTGAATGAAAAAATGGCATCGATAGAAGCGCTGATAGAATTATTGGCAAAAACATTAGATGCGTGAGCTACAGAAGGCAGGCAATTTATTTCCATTTTTGATATAATTGTATATATTTTTATTTTTGTTTTTTTATTATCGACAGTTATAAACAGAACTTTGGAAATTTCAAAGATTTATAAGTACAAGTAGTGCGATTAATGACGTCAACATATAAGTAATGACATAAAACCAACAATTTATATTTGCATACACGTACACACACTTAATATGTATATGTATGTATATATAAGCAAACATGTAAATAAATAAGGAACTTGCAGAGGTATGCGATAGAATCGATACAAAAGTTTCCTTATATAGATGTTCAACTCGTCTACAAGCCTTCAATTAGCATCTATGTCTATAAGAAAAGATAATACTTTTTAAACTGTCACGTTTGCCAAAAAGAGGATTCTTATTTTCCACTCCTTTTTTTTTAATTACAAAACATAAGTCTATTAAACGTCCCTACAGCATTTGGTAACAAAACCAAAAAGAAAACTTCGCTAAATGCACTCAGAAAAATCAAAATTAAAAATTTTTTCCCCATTATAGCCGGTGATTTGTCACTTTAATCAATTTAATTTTCGCAGAGGATATTTATCCGAAACACAATTTAAGGGGAGTTCGCCGATCACCACGAATTTATATTTTGTTCTCTGACGTTTCGATCCATAATGGTCTCAAAGAGAAGTTCATAAAATACGCGAATTTGGAATAATTTACATCTGAGATGAATACCGACGCTCTAAACTCATCGATAAGACTTCGTGGTAAAGTAAGCATATTTTTACATAATAGTAGTCAGCGACGTCTCCAGATAAAAATGAAAAAAAAAAAAATACCATTGTAGATAACGGCTGGATTCGATGCTTTTGATCTTCCTCTACATAAAATAACAATTTTCCATTTAATGTTATTGATTTATTCAGCGCACGCCAAAGCCAATCATGGAGTGCTCAAGAATCTTCCTCTTCCAAATTTATTACTTTTGTTATTTATTTAAGAAATCTGCTGCCGAAGCCCTAACGACTGTGTTGCACCCACCGATTGCGCTGAAATATATTTGTACACTTTTCGCATGCATCTGTGTTTTTTTTTTTTTGTTTAAATGCTGTTAGCCGTATTCTGGGTAACCTCACGAAGATATCATAAGTCGCAAGCAATTTTTTTTAAATATTTGCGGAACTAAAGAACCTCGTCTTGTACCAAAACTGATATCAAATCGTTTCCTATAAGTATTCCTTTGGAAAATCAAGATGAGACATGAATATGCATTGTTTTCTTTTATGACAAGTCACGACCGATAATTATGCATTAACTTATTATAACAAAAACCAACGAAGCCTAGACACATGCCAACTTTGCTATTTGATTTTTAGAATTGCATCTTGTTAATCTATATGAAATTCTCAACCTTTTTATCTGTAGGAGATCGGTTTGTCAAGCCTGTTACTTCTAATTTCCAAAGTTGTATTAGTTACACTGAATTAATTAATTATGCTGGCGTTTTCATTGATCAGCGCTCGTATATATAGTGCTTGTGTTTTGCTTATCCAGATTTCAGTGACAAATAACGTGTTCCGAAAGAAAAGTAACAATAATAAAATTCTTTAATATCAATTTTGCACTAAAACAGGCTTGTTAGTTTACGAAAATCATAAATGGATGTGTAAAAAAAGGCGCGAAGTTACAAAGTAGAGCAAGTAGAAGCCCGCTCAGTAAGTAAGGGGAATAGTTATAACTAATCCACAATAAATAACAACGACACAATATAAATGTTGAACAACAACCAAGTTGAACAGGAACAAGCATCTTACACCAAGTTGAACAAGAACAAGAGTAAGGATGGACACCATTTATGAAGTGATAATAAAAAAAGTGTAAATAATGCCAACTCTGCTTTTGTTCTTTCAAAGTATAATAAGCTTTGTATCACTAAAAATATAACTGTCTAAACCAGTTGGCAATAAACCTAGAAATTTTCAAGTTCATTTTTAATAATAAGAAACGGTTAAATTATTTCATTTTGCTCTAAAAACAATGTAACTTTGAAAGACATACTATTTTATAGAAGCAAAGACCTACAAGTTTGACAAGTCATCTTTGAAACAGTAATAATCTTAACGTTTGTGTTCTATTGTATCATTATTGATTTTTCATCTATTTTTATAAACCATATTTGTTGTTTTTTTTAGCTGTAGAGTTTAAATGGAAAAAAACCATGTTAAACCATAACTTAAAAAGCAGATATTTTATATTGTTGATTGATAACTAAAAATAATAAAAGACAACAATTGTCTCATTTACTACATTTAGTATTTTGCTATTTGAAGTGGTGCTCAGGAATTGATAAGAAATGAATCACATTTAATGTTTGATTTCGTCAACAGAAAAACGAAATGCTAACACAAGCAGGGGCAGACAAAGTGAACAGTTCTCTGTGGACAGAGGAGCGAAATCCGAATAATCGGCATATATTACCGCCGATAGGTGTTGCCGTTGTTTTAATGACACTTTATTTGGCTGTACAACAACATTTTGTGAGTTGTTCCTATCAGTCGAACACGAATCTTCCCAGCGAAAACATATGGTCGGACTTGGAAAATGATCTAAAATCGCAACAGCAAAACGGAAATAATCAGAACAGCATTTTAGCCAGATTATTAGAGTACGAGCATATCTGTAAGGATTTGGAGATCTTTACTAAGAAACTTAAAACCACTAGACTCGCGAAGAAACCCGCTTTACCAGATAATGAACGTGTCGATAATATCGAAAAAAATGAATGCGTCGAGACCAAACAACCAAGTCCAGCAACAAATAAGCGCAGATCGATTGTTCCTGCAAACAAATCCATAAAATACAAATTTCCGGTTAATACAAAGAAACGCCAAGAAAATAAAAATAAAAACTCAACAGCTGAACCCATAATCTATATGTTCGCTTTGGTTTTCATATACTTATTGCTGAAGGCGGCTTCTGATATTAATCAACACTACAAAACGGTAACTATGAGATGCAATACAAAAACTTGAATAACGAGACAATTACTCTACTTACAGCAAAATAAAAATGATAAACGTTTGAGACGTTGTTCTTTGCAATCGTACGCCCAAAGTCGCCGGTCGACAGCGGATCGTCGTGCTTCAAAAGGTATTACGGTATTTCAATCCAAGTCTGTTTTAACCTAAGCTTTATTAATCTTTGCCAATTAAACTTTTAACTACTGGTTTCTAAATGTCAATGCATTCGTTTTCTAGGTTTTCTTTTATTTTCGACTGATTTTTCTTTTAAAAAATGCAATGTTTATGTGTATATATGAATTAAGAAAGATGAAAATAAACTCTTTTTTAAAGTAAATTATTATCCATCGCAATATTTGTGATGTTGTATTTTTTAGAAAAAGAGATATTTATTATAACTATTTTAACAAACCCCGTAAACCACAACGAGAGTGTTACCTTTTCACGCACATTTTTATACATACGTTTGCCTGGCTGGATAGAAATTTCGATTTGTTCCCTTTGCTCTTTTCCTTATGGGGAAAGAAGAGGTCCTTGCACTTCTTATTTGCCAACTATATATGTCTAATCAAAATTTACTAATCTTTATAGATAAAATTAAACCAGATATTAGACTTAAATTCAAAATTTAAACCCTAGATTAAATGAATTTATATGGGAACAAAGATGAAATTCTAATATTTCATGCGAACTTGAATATAAAGCGAACATAGCACACCGTCAATATCAATGTTTTACCAATTAAGAAAAAATTGCGAATTTCTTTGACTAATTTGCTTTTATATGTGGATTACGACTTTTTCATATTCAACTCAAATTTAGTGGAACTAATTTCTTTGAATATTTCTATAAACTGTATTCTAATTTACGATTTTGTTTACAACTTTTTGAGCAAATTTAAGTCTATTTACATATGTATTTGTCTGGTTGTGTGTATCTATACATTTTTATAACCATCACCGAAGGACGGGGGGTATATTCATTTTGTCAAAATGTTTGCAAAGCCCAGAAGGAAGCATCGGAGATGCCACAAAGTATATATACTCTTGATCAGCACCAAATTCTGAATCTGTGTAAGCATGTCGGTCACTGTTATAAACATTCTGCTGGCCGCAAAAATGACTTCAAATTTGGTTGAAAAATTGAAAGTTCTTGCACCCAGGTTGGTATTGAAAATGGGCCAAATCGATCAAGTAGCACGCCAACAGCACCACGTAAACTGAGAACACGTCTGACTTTCAAAAGGAATAAACAAATTGTTTTTTTTGGCTCATTATTCATACACTATAGCAGATAACTGTACAAAAATTAGAGCGCATACTTTAAGGGCGATGGTGTAGCACCTATATGAAAATGAAACAAATCGACCACGCCTACCCAATATTACAATGTATCAAAATTGAATTTTTTTCTTCAACACCTTTATAAGGCGTGGAAACAAACTTCAAAGACCCCGTAAAATGCATAAATTCCTAGCCAGTTTCAAATTTGCAATACAACTAAATATATCCGTCTGTTCGGCTGTACAACTATCTGCGCAACTGTGTAGCATTCTCCTGTGAGCGAAAATGAAGACATCGCCAACAAATTTGTAAAAGAATTTAGGCACGCCTACAACGCCCAAATGCCTATTTTTGAAAATAGAAAAAAGCGGCCGCGTCCGCTCCCTAGCATACAGCATGAAAATTTAATTTTTCTCCTCTTTTTGTCTTTGTTAAGATAAAGGTGATGGGTATAAAAGATTCGGTCACGACCGAATACAATTTTCTTACTTGTTATGTTTTGATAATACTTTTATAATATATTTGTCGCAAGTTATGAAATAAAAAAATGCTTTAAAATTCTAAACCTGCATTTGTTTTGCATTTTTTATATGTGTGTAATCGATATATACATATATTTGTATGCATACACATATACCTACTAAATCATCATACTTACTTTTAACAATTCATTCATTAAACTAAAAACATCGTAATGAGGAATAAAGAAATGTACCATTCACGATTGGAATCCTCCCGCTCCCTATCGGCTGATCATTATCAATTTGGAGAACGTTCGATCACGGGCACACACATGACTGCATCAGCATTAAACGATTTGAGTGAGAAACGACAGCCAATAGGTGTATCTGATAGTGCTTTACCAAAAAATTGGCAAATTTTAAAACAAAGTATCAAAAGCGACAGGTTTGCTGTGATGAAACACACAGGTATATTTATTATGAAAATCAATTATTGCGATGAACTATTGTTATGTTTTAGAAATGCCACATTCGGAAACAGGGCCAGTTGGATTGGCGTTCCAAATGCAAAAAATCACTTCTCCCGCACAGGCTGTTCCAAGTTTTTCTATTTCCAGGCGACCATCTGTTATTGATTCGCTTGAATTAAACGAATCTAAACGACGTGTACGCATGATTCGTCGTTAATTTAAAGTTAAGAAATACTCTGACGAAAATTAATTTATAAGAGGAGTGGCGATCACTAGATAAACAATAATATATTCAAGGGAGACATTAAGAGCAATTTATTCCAGTCATTGTTCCTTAAAAATTTCTTATGTCATTTAAAAAATTTCTCTCCTTCTCTGACTTACAAAGACCTTGTACCGATCATTCGAAAGAAGTAGTGACCTAATAAAATAAGTTTTAGCGAATATATCGAGTAGGGTGACATTTCCATTTGGAAAGTTTCTCTTCTTCTTCCTACATAATATAAATTGTTAAGTCATATATTGGGTAAGCGATATATATTTACCTCAGATATTGTCTTTTCGAAGCAATTAACCTTGAATAGGCCGGATGTCAAGGCTCAGAAAATATGCGTACATAGAAGAAGTTTGCATGTATGTATATAGCGAGTAAAAACTTTCTTGTTACTTGTCAAAGTCAATTTAATATTTAAGTTCTTTTATATTTATGGGCAAAATAAATATTAGTATAAAAGGAGTAAAAGCTATTGCTAACCTCCCCAAGACAGATGACAAAGGAAGGAAGAAGATAATATATTCATAGCAAAATCCGATTTTAACATAACATCAGCCAACCATATAGAAACTGTTGGTGCTTTAATATTGGCTTGCAACGGTTGAACGGCTGCCTGGCACATCCAAAAATTCTCCAAAATTCTGCGAAATTTTTTTCCCTTTCCTTGTTTATGCTTCTTACTGCTTTATATACTTTTAGTTTTCTCAGAATCTAAAATTCATTACCATAAGCAAAAAAAATGTATATGTGTATATTTTCACGGGGGCCGAACCTCGCCCACCACAATACTGTTCTCTGTTCACTCTATTCTCCAAGTTCTTTTAAATGAGACCCATATCGTTGGTTTATTACTGAGAAAAAAATTAATAAACCATTTCGCGGTGTCTACCAAATTTATTTTAGAATTCACCCACTGCATAAATAAATGCTTGGTGCAAGAAAACCTTTCTTTCTAAATGCCCCAAGACGTTATGTATTAAACTCCCGCCATAATGAAAATATAACTAAAACATTTTATCGAATTTTGCTCTTCAATTCTTTTCATTTGATACCTATACCGAAGCAATCTTTAGGATAACAGTTATCCATTAGGTAGTGATGTCTACCACAATTAATTTAGAATTAATAGACTTAGCTTCTCGCATTTTACTCTTCAAGTTCTTTTCTTTTATTTGAGGCCCATATCGTTGGTATTGTAACGAAAAAATTAGTCCGCTACGTTGTGATGTCCGAGATATTTAATTTGGAACTAACGCACTTCGCTTTTTGCATTCTACTCTCCAAGTTCTTTTAATTCGCCTGCATTATTAGGCAAAAATTAATCGCGGTGTCCACCGTAGTCATCTTAGAATTAATCCATTTTTAGACAGATAATATATCTTCATTTGAGGAATCTAGAGAATAGTTTGAAACGTTCTGTCTTGTTTGCCTTCTGACAAATAAGCATAAAACCTGAAAAAAGTGTAAAACGTAAAATTTAATCATTTGTAACTTTGCGTGGGCATGACCGATTTTGTCCATTTTTTCACGTAAAGAGTAGAGTGGACATTGGCCTTTTAAATTTTATAATTTATGAGTAACGAACAAAAACCCACAGTTTTTTTTGTTACGAAAACGGGAATTACGTCCAGTTTACGCTCCACTGGGTACCTCTGCTCAAACCAATTTAGACCATTTTCAATAGCAACCTGCATGCAAAAACTTCCAATGTTTCTACCAAAATTTGAAGTCGATATCTTCTTCATTTTTACGGCAAGCACAGTGCCAAAAATAAACCACATAGACGGACAGACATGATTTAATCAATTCAAAATTTCATATTGATCAAGAGTATATGAACTTTGTAGGGTCTCTGAGGATTCCCTTCGGAGAAAAAAATTTACATAAAATACATCATTAATTAAAGGGAAAATATATGAAGTCTGATTAGTACCTTTCAACTTATTAATGTGCTGTTCATTAGCAAATCATTGAGGCCATGAGGAATATGAAAAATGAAGGAGAAGATTTGGAGAGTTACTTAAAAAATATGAACGAAGCAGCGTCTGAGCAGAATAAAACAAAAAGCCCACACACATTTTTTAATTATATAAAACAACCATATTTTTTTTTTGTTTGTTGCAAGCTTACATATTGTTATTTGTGTAAAAAAAAAAAGCGGTGGTGTTTATTGTTATTTGTGTTTTATGGGAAAAAAAAACAGTGAAAAAAAGCAATAATTGCTATCCTCTGAATGCATAGCAACATTATTTAGTCCTTTAGCCTATAGCCACTGACAAGGTTGACCCGTGATAAAGAAAATGAGAGAAAAGCACGAGTGTGCTTCGTGGTAATGAATTTATATATGTAATCTATAGAATGTATTAAAATTATTATTTACTCGTGAGCATGATTTGTTATTTCGCAATACCTTTTCTTTCACCGAAATATACATATCATGAAAAGCATAGATTTTTGGCCAGTTCGGGTGCACGACCTAATAGCTGAGTAGCACGGCGCTCGACTGATCTTTTTGTTTAATATGGCTCGCGCAATCTACAAACACTGTGCCGGCCACCAGGTAGCTTGAGAAATCCCTTTTGCACATAATAAGTCTAATACAACGTGAAATGTACGGATATAGGGGCATAAATGGAATGAATGTCTCCCAAACATTTACATATTATCTGCGTAAGACGTCTGTTAAAATAATCGGCATTATTGTAACTGCCACACCATACGAATATTGTTGTAAACATTTCCTTTACTATTTAAAACATGAAAGAAAATTTATTGTAATTTTTATTTATGGTTAACCTTAAAAAAAATGTTTAAAAATGTTATGATGGTTTTTTTTGTTTTGTGTACGGTACGAATGCCATTTGGCTTTGGCGAGCGTGTTATTGTTGTCAAATCTTAATATTTACCAATCTTATGTGTTATGTATAGGTGTATATATTTGCTATTTACATTATATGTGCTTTTTATTATGATATTGTATAATTTAATGTTTTTTTCTTTTTTTTTCTTAATAATTATTAAACATATATTAATAAGTAAATTGTAAAAATCAATCATTAATTAATTAATTGTTTGTGCTGTAGGATTGATTAATTAATTAAACGCATATATAATATAATTAATTATGAAAAGCATTTAATGAATTTATCTGTTCGTATGTATGTGTCTTAAATACATTTAAATTTTTTATTAATTTACATATTAAACTACATAAAAATACAATTTTATACGCGTTCATATAATTACATATCTTTCTTCATTAATAGAAAAAAACAAAAAAAAAAAATGCTCTTCTTCGACTTGAGGCAAGAATCTAAAAAGTTTGTTTTATTACACTTCAACTTCACTTTACCCTGGTGTGAAAGGCGGGGAGAAAAAACTTATAATCTTTTGGGAACGAAGCAAAAATTTCATTTGCTTTATTTAATTTAATATTTTTCCATTGTGCTGCGGAACAACATACAATTCTTTTTATTTTCATTATATTAGGCGTTTGTAAAAGTTTTGATCACTTCTTCACGTGAAAAAGGCATTCATTGTAGAAATTTGGTACAATATGTAATAAACAACATAGTTTCTATCATTTTCTGCAACATTTTCGGCAACATTATCACGCCGAACTTATATTGATTTGGCAGTAATCCACCCACCGACCCATTTTCGCACTCGCCACCGTGTGTCAGCCAAGCCAACGGTGCACCAATCTGAACAAGTGGCAATCAGAAGGTATCACCAAAGTAGGTGTGGCAGAATTTCTCCTTCGAGCTGCATAAGTGTATCCTGGACAAGTCTTGCGCCAAGTGGCCAAAAAATGGCATTTTCAGTCAATTCATGCGGCCACTTTTAAACCGTTAAAACCAAAACCGACAAGTGAAATATGATGCGGCAGCATCACCATAAGCCTTTGAATGTGTTTGGTGGACTGATTTGCTCAAATAAACAATAAAAGTAATGAATTTGGAAGAAGAAGAATTTTGAGCGTTACATGATTGGAGTTGGCTTACGCTGAATAAATCAAAAATATTGAAAGGAAAACAATTACTTTATGTAGAGGAAGGTCGCAACCATCGTATTCAACCGTTACGTACACTGGTATTTCCCATTTCTTCATCATTTTTAGCTGTAGAATTCGCTAATCAAAATTTTTGCAAACACTTAATAATATTTTCCGTTTGTTGTTTTCTTATGGATATCCATAGACGAACATTTTTTGAAAACAAGCAAATGCAATTTCCATTTCGTTAGAGAGTAGTCGATATTGTATATATTGGTAAACCTTCTCTGTAATGATGAACAGAAACATGAGAAAAAGGCAGTGGAAGTGAAAAGGAAAAGTTGTGCATTGATCAAAAATGAATCAATAATGGAAACAACGTTACTTGATTTAAAAAAAAAAAATGCTTATAAAGTGTGTTAACTTCAAATTTTCTAATTGAATAAAGATAATTCCTATAAGAGATGTCAGATGTCAGACGAAGTTGACCAAATCGACAGAGAACCTGATTAAAAATATACACGCTTTGGAGTATCTGGCATAGACACTTGTGAGAGTACAAAGAGCGTTCTGTTCCTACTTGAAAGCACACATGTACCCATTTCAATAATTCGGGTAACAAATTATTTATTACGCACGTTGTTGTGTTTAACTCAGCTCATTACCTTGATATAGATCTTCGCAATTTTCCAGTAATCGTAGTACCGGCGATATATCGTATGGGTATAACTGTCGTGAAACTAACCGTGATATTTGTAATCTTAAGCGTATCAATGCGTCCATAGCTTCGTCTAACATATTGGTGCCTAGAGCGTCACAGCTACGCACAAACATAGGCCAATTAGCTCGGATGTACTTAAGAAATCTTAATAAGTAGAGCAAAAAACAGGTTTCATTGCTGACCAACAAGTCCAATAATAAATCAGAACTATTAGAAACCATTTTAAGGAACTCCAGGAAAGTATAGACGGGATTAAGCATTGAATCCAACGCGGGAAACGTAATGGTCACATCTAACGTGCATACCATTGCCTCAATTAAGTGATCATCTTGATCATCAAATAAATGAATCAAGATTTTGCTGAAGTGACACTCGGGATGAAATTCGAGCGTATGTTTTATGAATGATTCCAGCTTAATCAAAACCGCACGTATGGAATTCTCTATTAGCACCATTTCTTGAAGAGCTGCATAATCCGTCGTATCAATGGATGAATCTGATGAGTCACTGCGTATGGCTTTGACGGTGACAGCTATAGATTTCAATACGAGTAAAACCATTTTCTGAAGTAATGTTTTATCCATTTCTATGACGTCACCAGCACTTAATACACTAGATGTGGCATCACATGAATAGTGCCGCTGCAGGGTACCGTTTTCGTAAATAATAGGCTTTCTTTTGAAACCTATGAAACCAACAACATTTTCGGGATGACGTCGCGGCAGCGATTCGAGTATAGGAGAGTCCTTAACATGCGTTACAATTTGACGCGCCAGCACGCATGTCTCATCAGGTAACATGTCCTGCAAAGCCAATGTCGATCCATAACATAGAGCCTCATTAAATAGACATAATATTTGCTTATACACTGTACAAGAAAGATTCTGATTGAGCAGCATCTCAAATTTATCCAATTGGGCGTAGAAGGGCAACGTCTCTACAATAGACAAATTCGCCTTTACCGATATTATATTTTCCCACAATTGTAGAAAATTCAAAATGCAATGTTCGGCATTTTCGATATCCAAATGACTTTCAATGAGAATTGACATATTCTTAACCAATGCGGGCCATTTGTTTTCTAAAATTTTGATAGTAATGCATTTGAGATGAGTGGTATCGAAACTTTCCGAATCAGTAAGCGTAATCAAGTGGCAACCCGACAAGGCAGCGGAAGGAAACGCGCACTGAGATCCCATGTCCCCATACAAAGTAGCCGTGGTGTGGTATGTATTATATGATGTTGAAGTGTCTGGGCTCTCCCGTGAGCTATTATCCACCAAACTATCTGAGGAACGATAGTGCACGGCGAAATAATTCCTTTCCAGGGTTGGTTGTTGTGTTTGAAAATGCAAATAGCCATGATGGGAATTTAAAAACACGTCTGCACTTCTATTTGCAGCAGCGTTTGAACTACTAGCTTCCATATTAATATGCGTATCGACAATCTCATCTTCTAAAGGATGCAAATCGATATCTTTCCATTCGACAATTCGCTTAATAATTTCCAGGCTAAAGTGCACCTTTTGTACCGCCATATAATCCAGACGATCGAAATTAAATAAATTGTCCACAAGTTTTTTTAACCAATCATCGTCCATATCTTGCTTGGCTATAACCAAAAACGAAGCCAATACTCGACTGGCAAGAAATTGTACGTAAGGATTCCGATAGCCCGCTAGCACAATTATTTCATCTATAAGATGATGATCGTTACGTATTAAAGCATCGCAAACGTCCATAATGCGTGCACAAATAAATCCTTTCGAGTTTTGCTTCAAATAAATGTCAAATAGTAACTGCAGGTTGGAGAGAAACTGCAGCAATTTGTTCGTCGGCCATTCGTTTAAATTCGCTATACGTTTCTGGCCGTTGGCGTCGAGTGAATAGTGCGACTGAAAAGGTTTTCGTAACATGCGTTCCGAGACACCGCATAAGCATTGTTTCGTCAGAGATTCTTCAAACTCTCGCATATCTTGAGCAGCGCTCAACTCATCCAATTGTGTGGCGGTCGCATTCCCGGTGTCGATCGTGCAACGAAATTTATTATTTGCGCCATTAACAGACGTTGAAAGTGTTAACAAATCTGGCAAACCGGCGCGATCAACTTCATCAGAGGCGAATTCTGCCGGGCCACAAATCCCATTATTACTACGCGCTACTTCAAGCTCCACATGCAAATGTTCATGTGGCAGTTGCTTATTAGTTACGGATCCTATTAAATTCTGTGCATTTAGTAGTTGTGTTAGAGATGTTGTTCGCGAGCTGGATGGTGTGATTGTGGGCGAGTTATTAGACGAAGTAGGTGCAGATATTGAATGCGACGATGAGGAAAGTGACGAACAAAGCGGAGGCATTGGATCACCAGTATCTACAATATCAGGCGGTGGAGATGAATTGAATTGACCATTGATTATTACCGTCGGGGCCAAGCAATTTTTCAGATTTTTTCCATTATACGCTTTAGTCTTTTCAATTTTTTGCCTTTTGGTCTGCGGTTGCTCAATGCTAATATTGTTGTTATTGTGGTTACTGTTAATAGACAGCACCATCGCATTGGAATAGCTTAAATCTACACGTTGTTGCGTTTGATCTTTTTGCTGTTGCGAAGACATGTTATAACAACAATGCCGTAAAAAAAAGTTTAAAATTATATTGACTGCTTCAGTTCGCAAACACGTATTTAAGACATTAACATCCTACGCAGGTTTAACTGTAATGTAAAGGGAAAAAAACGAGCAATTTAACAATATATTCAAATATGTGTTCAGCGGCACTATGTAATGCTAAGTGGATAAGGGCTACCAAAATACGCATCTACAAGGTTACGTGTGCACTTTATTAACTCTAGTAGTAGTAACCGTACAGTAGTGCAAGCAACATTATATACATTTTTTTTTTTTTTTTTTTTTGACAAACACTTTTCATTTTTAACTTTAATAAATTTATAAAACGCGCTATTTACCTTTTCCTTGAGGCAAGTTTTGTTTTTAATTCTTCCTGTCTTTCAAAAAAACAATTGCTCTTATTTACTGTCGCACAAATTCTATTTGGACCATTGACGTGTAAACTTATCGTTTAAGTATTTTTTATTTAATATCTTAAATTACTACTTAGCAAAAATTCTCAACGAATTTACTGATTTTAACATGAATTTGAGAATTTTCATCATTTGATTTTTTTAACTTCCTAATTACACATACGCGTCGCCATCTTACTTTTGCTTTTTCTCTCATTACACAATGTCATTTTTCACTGATTATCGTTTCATTCACTCTTTCGTAAACAAATATTAAAAGATTGGACTAAAACACAATGAGGCTTCACTTATATTCCCACGTTTGGGGGACAAACTAAAGGCAATTCGCCTACACACAATTAAGTTTCTCTTATGTTCCAACAAATTGAATAGTTGACGCAATTAAAGCCGTGCTTGTCTGCTTGTCTCATTCTATGAGAAAACGTTCGAAAAAGTGGATCGATTTAAACCAAGCTCAATAGCATTCGTCCATGATTCGAAACAGGTTTCATCAAAATATCCCAAAAATTGCGACCTGTAGCTTAAACACACATATACATAGACAGACATCAGACGGACAGACATGGTTAGAATCATTTCCTGAATCGATCGGTATAATTAAAGGTAGGTCTATCTTAAATTCTTCTGCGGTTTACAATAGAATATTCCTTCTGGTATATCCTATACGACGAGTGGTATACGGCTTAAATATATGCTAAATCCCTTTTTTGATAAGATTTTCCGAAAATTATTTCAGAAAAACGAATCTGGTTTGAGTGTCATGAATAAGTATTTTGTGCTAAGTAAACAAAATTTAGCAAACTTTCTGAAGCAATCATGGCATATTATTATCATTTGCAACGCCAAAATTATCCACTTTTGCGACTTTGCGTCTTTTTAACGTACTTTCACTTTAAGAATATTAAGGGCACAATTGATGAGTCTGAAGAAAAGATTCGTTAAAACATGTACCGAAGGAAGTATTGATAAAAAATTGAACTTGAGGAAATATATATATATATATATATATATAAATATATATATATAAATATAAATATATTAATATATATAATTGGGAAAGAAAATTTTAGAAAATAAATAATGAAGATATACATTTAGAAGTTTGTGCAAAGGTTGTAGCAAACATAGTTTGGCAAGAGCGCAATAAGCAACTTGTATGGCAAGACAATAATTATTTTCGGTGAGAACAGCTGCTTTTTTTTGCCAGTGATAAGTAAAAAGTGCACATGAAAGATTAGGATAGCAAAGTTATTTAAAATTAGATAAATAGTTTTTAAATTTCAAATAAGTTGTTTTTATATCTTCTTCTTCTCAAGTTCTTCTTTTACATCTTCTTCATTCAAGTCCGTAAAGGATCAAGTAAAGTATCAGCTCAACTTTATTGTGTTTGTTTACATTGCTTGTCCTATTTATTCCCAGATGCAAAAACAGAAGGCGAAACTTCATTGTGTCAGTCCCTATATAGTCAGGAGTAATTAAATAATCTTGAATGATTTATAAAACTGTGGCATCCTACGACTTCATCGGTAAGAGAAATGGTGCAAAAAGAAAAGCGACAATAGGCAGTATCGCTATTGCATGAAGAATTATTCCATGGTGCAAAATCATCGTTCCGATATTCTTAAGTCGATTTTATAATTTAAAAATAAGGTGAATAATAAGTATGAGTACCATTTTAGAGAAAATTGCTGCCATTGAAGCAGAGGTTTGTATATTTTGAGTGAATGCACGTGTAAGTAAATAAAAGCTAACCTCCACTCTTAGATGGCAAGAACGCAAAAAAATAAAGCGACTTCAGCACATCTGGGTTTACTAAAGGCCAAATTAGCGAAACTGAGACGTGAGCTGATTTCTCCGAAAGGCGGTGGCGGAGGAGCGGGTGGTGAAGGTGCATTTCTTAAAAATTAACCTCACATAGATGAAAGGATGTGTGTGAATGATGTGTGAAATATATTAATAGGTTTCGAAGTGGCTAAAACCGGCGATGCTCGAGTAGGGTTTGTCGGCTTTCCTTCGGTGGGGAAGTCAACTTTACTATCCAATCTTGCCGGTGTTTATTCGGAGGTAGCAGCCTATGAGTTTACTACTTTGACCACGGTCCCAGGATGTATTAAATACAAAGGTGCTAAAATACAAGTAGGTTATGCTAATAAGAAACGTCTCGTCCAGATTTTATATAACTATAATTTGTGCACCTAACAGTTACTGGATTTGCCTGGTATTATTGAAGGTGCTAAGGACGGCAAGGGTCGCGGACGACAGGTTATAGCAGTTGCCCGCACTTGCAATTTGATATTTATGGTTCTGGACTGTCTCAAACCTTTGGCTCACAAAAAGTTATTAGAACATGAATTGGAAGGTTTCGGCATACGTTTGAATAAAAAGCCTCCAAATATTTATTTCAAGCGCAAAGATAAGGGCGGTGTTAATTTAAATTGTATGGTTCCTCAGTCCGAATTGGATCCCGAGTTGGTAAAAACTATTTTAGCAGAATATAAAATACACAATGCCGATATAACATTGCGCTACGACGCTACCAGTGATGACTTTATAGATGTCATTGAAGGCAATCGCATTTATATACCTTGCATATACTTACTGAACAAAATCGATCAAATCTCTATAGAAGAATTGGATGTTATCTATAAGATACCGCATTGCGTACCTATTTCAGCACACCACCGTTGGAATTTTGACGATTTGCTTGAAATGATGTGGGAATATTTAAAATTAGTGCGCATGTTAGTACAAACATTTTTCAAAAGTTAAAAATATTATTGTATTATATAATTTTTATATGATTATTATAATTTCTAGTTATACTAAACCCAAAGGTCAACTCCCCGATTACAATTCTCCAATTGTGTTGCATAATGAGCGTACTAGCATACAGGATTTCTGTAATAAATTGCATCGCTCCATAGCCAAGGAATTTAAATAGTCCGTACCATCACTTTTCTCTCTTGTTTCTAGTGCTTTTTCACTAATAGCTTGTGTTTTTTGTTTTTTCAGTGCGCTCGTTTGGGGCTCTTCAGTAAAGCATCAACCTCAAAAGGTGGGCATCGATCACATACTTAACGATGAGGACGTTGTGCAAATTGTTAAAAAAGTCTAAAATTCTTAACACTTTAGTAATAGTCGTTGTAAATAAATCAAGTGGCATTATTGATCGTCTTGTTGCAAGGAAAATTGTATTAGTTTTTGAAGAGTAATCACGATCTTTCGAGACGAACAAAACTTTTATGATCCTCCAATCGCTTTCACATCTTACGGTAAATACTTTAGAGTAGAAGGAGGCCATCGTTGGACAACTTGATCTTGTAAAGCTCCCGTGTCGAAGTTTTTTGAAATTAGCTAACGTAATAAACGACCTTTCAGTGATCGACTTCCTCACATTTTCAGAAATTTGTTACTATGGTGCAAAGAATCTAGCATTTCACATAATTTTTCTATTTGCTCGATAGCATCGAGTAGAGGTTGACTCTGAGTACCGGAGTTATGCAGTATTAGAGTATAAAAAGGATTAGTAGCATATATACATTTCGTATTGGTGTCATTTTCTTCCATCAATCCATGAATTTCAGTGAGCACTTTATAAACGGACTGAATTTGCTTCTGTCTCAGCTTCCGTAGAGGCATTTTCTCCATATCCAAATCAAATTCCATCATTAAAGCAATTTCATACATTGACACGAAACTCGACCCAAATGTCGGAGACGATACTACTAATCCACAAAAAAGATTAATTTTTATGATTTCATAGTAATCGTGAAGTTTAGATAGAAAACTCACCTCATTTTTCGATCACCATGGCAGACATTTGTCAGTTTCCTGCGTAGCGTCTCACGTGGTTCGTTAAAATAAATACAACGAACAGCATCTCAGTTCCAAAAACAAATTTAATCTGAAAGCTTCTTGTGCTACGTTTCTAATAAGCTTCTAAGTATCACGACCCTATGGGGAAGGTGATGGGCAACACCTTTTGTATTCGTCGTTAGATTGCGTACAAAGTCACTACAAAGTTAACAGGTTAACAGGCAAATTGAATTTCAATAAGATCAACGCAGTCTGAACTTGTAAAGTTCTAGTGAGGGTTTTTCATATGCGAAGTTATTCCATCTAAACCTAAACAATGTATTTGCTTCTTTAGTTGAAAGGAGTCAGTTCAACTTCGGATGAATTGAAAAACGCAACACTTATTTGATTATGTATAAATTTCTCTCAAAATTATATGTTTTTTATTTATTCGGTTTTGTTAATGTTCTGAATGTTTAAAAATTGAAGGAGAACATAAAAATCTATTTAAATTTATTTTTAAAGTAAAAGTTCTTAATGGGAATTTAGAAGATTTTAACGCAACAATGGTAGGAAACATAGTGGACCTATGCGGGGATATAGGGATGGGGGAAGGGGATTTAAAGGCCTTGGTTCGATATGAGGCGATGCGACACTTCTTTTTTTTTATTATCATTAATAATAATAAATATACAAATGTCTATTGGATCCGCATTTTGTTCAAAACGAATTGCCTTTACGTTCTTCCAGCATGCAGTGTATTCATACGTTTTCTTTTCGCCTCGGGTGACATAGCATTCTGATCGTCTTCGTCTTCATCCTCCTCTTCATCCACGTTATCATCTTCGTATACTTCGTCCTTTTAAGTAAAATAAATAATTGGAAAAGGGAAAAATTCTTACATGTATACTTGAAATATATATATATATTATATATATATTATATATATATATATATATATTATATATATATTATATATATATATATATATATTATATATATATTATATATATATATATATATATAATAATAATATATATATATATATAATATATATATAATATATTATTATTATATATATATATATATATATATATATTATTATATATATATATATATATATATTATATATATATATTCGTGAACGTACCATGATTTTTTGATTTATTGTTGGGTAATGATCGTTGGATGACGGACGCTTTTCGCCAGCTCTTTGATCGTTGCATCCGCTTCCCGTAGGTTTTAAGGCAACTGAGATTTTCTTAGTTGTGGTTAATGTTGTGGTAATCAAAGAATATGTATCGTAAGGTATATAAATTTTGGTGTTTGGAAAACCTTCCGCGTTGGGTGGTGGTGGTTTAAAATACATTGACGGCAACTGTATGGAGGCCAAAAATCTTTTATTAGGCAACAAATCGCAAGATCCCATTTTCGAGCAAATGATATAATTGGCGAGGTCACAAGCAGCCCACATCTTCTGCAATTTGTAACAATTTAAAGTGATTTGATTTGAACACTTGTCTGAAATATTTCTTATTTTTATATTAATTCGATACACAAATTTTACATATCGCGTCACTCAATAAGTTCCTGGTCTGACGATAATGTGAGAACTCCTACACTTTCTAGATAGAAAGATAAAAACTTGTTCAAATTTTCATGAGATTCCAACCATAAGTATACAAGTTACAGTGAGACTATTTTTTCGTTGCCTTGTTCCACCCACTTGACTCTGGAAAGTAGTGATGAATCCCTGTTTCATACATAGTCATACATCACCTCAAATCATCGTTGAAACCAAAACGTTGCTGTCAAAAGTGAGTAAAGGCCGCGCCCACCTCAAGCAGAGCATACTCATGAACAAATGTTCATACAAAATAGTAAACACATTACCTTCTCATATTTTTAAGGTCTCAATTATCTTAAGCAACTAAAATTTTTGATCTCCGAAAACGATTTTATGTATTTTTTTATATGTTTTGCAAGGCGTGTGCTTTTATGCCGATTTTGAGCGACCAGAGTCTTGTTGTTCATCATGTAAGAAGAGGGCGTGGTAGGACCACAGGGACAAGCAAAATTATCACAGAATTCGTCAAAGAATTGGGTGGGCATAGGATAATGGAAGGAAGAAGTTCCTCTAAAAATTCTGACAGTGCGCCAAAAATCTGCAACTGACATTTCACTATTTCACCCACATGTTTGTCCAACCTAAGAGTATATTTATATTCCTTTCTAACGTTTGCCAAACGTTTAAAATTTCTTCTAGGAGATCTTTTACGTTCATTGACGGCACATCAAGCACAGAGTCGACCATGTGGGCAATTGTTACAGGGATTGGGAGAGTGCGATTTTTTTTAAATATTTGGACTAATTGCGTTGGTGAAAAATTTAGTAACATTATCACAGAAACAACGCGACGGAGCGCTAAGCTGTATGATCCTTCATAGTTATTAGTGTTGTGGGTGGTTGTCGTAGGCTTCACCGGTTTTTTGCTTGGTACGGAGATAGCGGCATCAGAAATAGATCGTTAAGGATAGAGGATGTGGCCGGGGAATTTTCCGAAGGAAAGACATAGATTAGTTGTAGGATGCGCACAAGAGCTCTAGAAAAATAAGTAGACGTGAGGATTAAGGGAATCTGTAGCGTCTTGTTTAGATTTGAAATTTTTTTTTGGTAACCGGGCCAGTTTTTGAATTGGACGCATGACCACCTTTGCAATTAATACATTTTTTACTTTGTGGATAGAAGTCACAAAAACGACAAAGTGTGTTCCGGCGTGTAGAGACTGTACCTATGACTGACCCGCCAACCTCACACCGGCTCGATGTACATTTTAACAGGAAAGATTATGCCTGGCGTACAAGTATGCGAAGATAAAATGTTCCTCGAAAAACAAAGCAAATCTACTGACACGCGAGACCTTTACTACTTTGCAGAAGTTTGTCAAGGGTTCAAGCTTAAAGGAATTCTTGCCTATTTCTTTCAATATTTCATGTCCGCTGTAATCCTCGTAAAATTTAGAGAAACGGAGACCATGTAAGGCTTATTAAGAGATTGGTCAATGGAATTTTCCGTAGGAGCATCACAGATCATTATATTTACGCGCTTATTAGCACGTATTTTTAAAAAGAGAAAAGATCTCGATATTTGAAAACTCCAAGTTTTCCAAGTACCATTTTTGTACCAAGTACAATTTTTCGCAGAAAAATATTCCTCCGTAGACTGAATGAAAACTCGATACATGTATTGTGTGTACAAAACCTGACCCTGACGAGTTTAAGTTCGTCGGCATTAAAAAGAAAGCATTCATATAAAATATATGCAACAAAGCAACGAATTTTAGGAAGAATGTTGGATTAGATGATTTATGCGCCAAATCTATCTGCATCCCGGCGCTAAATCGTAAACGCCAAATACCTTCGAACTTATCCCTTGTTTCATGAAACGTTAAATTTGGTGAAAGGCGTTCTGTATGCCCCTTGGTTAGATCATGTTGTTTGTGAAGCTGAAATAATTTCCTTGGTAAGGTATCTAAATATAATCCACGTTTCTAAATTTAACAAAGACAATGCCTCCCGCTTTCCCAGTAAAACAGCTCTTACGTTGTTGCTTGCTATAAATCCAAAGTTGAGCATTACATCCCAAATCCCATGATATGAGAAAATTGCTTGTGCTTTGGACACACGACGAAAGTGGTTCTCGTACCTTCTGCAGCAACTGCCAAGCACAATCCCTCAAATTTAGACAAAGACTGAAGCCGATCTTTAACTTAATAAAGCAATCGTAACATTAGCGACATCTGTGATACCGATGCTTACACGTCCACTTAATAGCACGACATGATAACAAAATAAAAGAAAGAGTACATTTTACAACGGCAAAGGATTCAATAACAATGTAAGGTTTCTTTTAATCTAATCCCACGCAGTTTATATATTGGATACTTTTTAAATGTTGACCAAAATTCGTTCTCAAAAAAGGGAGCTAACATCGTTATTAAATCGAACATTCCTCCTAGATGCGTCAATTTAAGTACAAAAGCAAAAGCCGTAGCTGTCCGAATAAACTTAAACAAAACATGTACTATCCCTTCTCCTTATATGCCTCTTCGCAGACCTTTGTAACTTTTTAAGCTTTTACTGATTGTTACCAGAGACTTTAGCAGTTGAAAATTAATCTGGTGCCATGGAAGAAACAATTCTCTCGGCATCGTGACGAAAAACTCACAAACGAACGCATATGTTGATGATATTTATGTTCTAAACCTCACCTTGCAATCCTTGGTGAATACGTTTCAAATCAGGCTAATTCCTCAGGGAAGAAAATATCAATGCAGCAATCAAAAAAGTTGCACATTTGTAGAAAACGCCTATGTCATATGTGGAAGGTCGATTAATGCACGTGAATAAGTTAACAGTACAAGATCAGCAAAACACAAATGTGTTCAGTGGCTCACGTTTTAAAATAAGCACCGCTCCAAGCAACATTGCCTTTACTTAATGAATTCTATTCAAACTAGATTGAACGGCATAAGGTGCGTTGCCTGGGAGAATTTTGCTTAGGTAAAACTATTGCTTATCTTAGCAAAAGGCTTGTTTTAAACGAATTCAACCATGATTTGGGCATATGTGTGTTAGCATAAATATCCTGAAAGCGGTCGGAGCCAGCATCAAAGTTTTTTGAACCGCGTCCATCAAAAACACAACTACCGAGACAAATCGCCCAACATTAGAAAATGAGGTGTACGAGCTAAAAGTCAAAATCATCGCGAAGCTGTTCGACTCTAGCAATCCAATATTCGGTGCAAATGTTAAAGAAGCTATTATTGCCAAAAAGACGCCAATCCGCAAATAACCGTTGTATACATGTTGCAATCTGGATTCAAAGCATGCTGGATTTTAAACGTGTCTTCCGAAAACTATAAGTAATGACCTATGACCTATGACCTTTGGCTATGCAGTAGTAGATGCCATAGAACAGATCCAACTTAAAAAAATCATATCCTGCACGAACATGCAAGAACTGAAATAAGAGCTATTCTTGTAGTCACAAACTTGACTCGCAAAACTAAACGTAAAACGACTACCATCACTAATATGCCTTAAGGGGAGATAAAAGATAACATCAATTTGATGCAACTCTTCAACTTACCAAGTTGCTAGTGTTGCCTTCATTATCATCTGCGATGTTTAAGCAATGATCTTTCATCATTTCGATGAGATGCTTGTAAAAGTTGAATGAAAAGGCATCCGGTTTCGACATCAGAGGTTCGAGTATAAAACGCAAACCCTTTTCAATCTGTTTCAGTTGTGCGCGATCTTGATAATTGGTGAAGGAGGGATGATGAACCAAAACCGGTATAGCAAAGGCTAACATAAAGTCAGGTAATATATGCAGCGTCTGGGGATCAGCTGAACTTTCGGGACCTTTGAGTGAATGTAAATTGTAGAAACTGAGTGTTTTTAGATTAGTTTATGTAAACACTTACTTGTCATCGCTAAAGTTTTGAGGTATTCACGCCTTCTATTTACATCTGCCTCAACGAATTGACGTATTTGATCGGTTAATCTATTTAAGTATGCACAAAAGAGTTTATTACCATTAATAAAATTATATAAAATTTCTATAAAAATTTTACTTTTTATCTGTTTCATAACCTCCGAGAACATAGTAGCCCATGAAATCTAAAGGCAAACATTTATTAGGCAATCCCTTGCCTAATCCTTTATGCAGTTTGCGAGCAAACATTTCCCGCACTTTGGGCACCGGATCGCACTGGACAAGCATCAAAATTAATTTATATTAAGTGACCTGAGAGATGTTCAAATATAGCTTACTTACCATTAATTGTGATAAATTGAAATACTGCTCGGCAGTGTACTGATCCCCTACACCCTTTTGCTCGCAAATCTTCAAAATAGCACACGCCGCCCCCAATCGTAACCACGACTTTTCCGCTGGAGATAAACGATTTTGTTCTAACAAATCACCACGTTGGTTAATAAAGGCGGACAGCATGCGGAATGTTTTCTGCGCGGCATGTTCATCCGTACGCAAGCCCAATAACCAACGGGCCATGGTCTTGAGAGCATCCAATTTGCAAAGAGTATCAGACGGTAATTCATCTTGTTCACACCATTCACCTTCAGGCAATTTGCAATCACGTACTTCTGGGACACCTTGTATCAGCAATTCTTTGACTATACGTCGAGCAATCATATTCTTAATAGGTATAGTAAATGCTTGTGGCATATGATAGGCAATATGACCCAGTGTAACAATTTTGGTGCGCTGATTTTCACAGTTTGGAGTCAGGGAACTGCGTAAAGATTCCACGATCTCATGGAAAATAGGATGTATTGTTGGCGTGGTGGCAGTAACCAGCACTCCTTCTTGACCGTTTAGGGACTGCGTGTTTACGTACACGCAACGTACTGCATGTTTGGCTTGTTTGATAGTTCCATTTAGAGCAAAATCTTTGCAGATGGGTGCTAAGTCCGTCATAATTTCTGGATTTACTTCTGATAAAGGCTTATATCGGCCTAAATGTGTGAAAGATTTTAATATAAGAGGTGCTACGTATTCATGTTCATAACTTAGCAGTGCGATCATGTGCCGCAGGGTTTTATCCGTAAAAAAATGAGCGGAAAATATATACGATAAACACTGAAACGTGAAAAATCAAGAAAAATTTTAGGTTTTTTGACAAAAATTAAAAAAAGTTCGAAAACTTTAACGATATAACTTACACTTAGCATTTTGAGACCACGTATACCAGCTTCATTCTCCGGTATACCCACCTCTTTTACAAAATCACCTCCCTGCATACAATCATCAATTAGTCTATGAAGAAACATGTCATCAAATATTGAACATAAGTATAAAAAACATCTGTATTTACCCTACTAATGTACTGATAGATTCTTTATCTACCATTACGGAGGCTACACGTTCAACCAGCATTTTTACAGTTTGGTAATATAGATTTGTCATAAAAGGTGTGCCGAGTTTTTTGATTAGCAAGGACATAGTATCAGCGCATTCTTTGCAAGACACATCACGTTTCAATATTATTTCCATATAGCGCAACAGAACTGGGTCTTTTCGCAAATTCGTACTAAATTTGGTAAGAAACTCAGCCGCTTTCAAAGGATCTGGTAACAGTTTGCAAATGATTGACTGCTTAATGTTAAGTTGATTTTGGATTTTTGGAGTAATTTCTTTTGAATGATGCAACTTAACCCAGTCGCTCACAGTTTTTCGTGTTTTCATTTGATTTTTTTGCAACTCGATAAAAGCCTTAGAGGCATTATCATCAAATGTGCCCAATAAATGATATAATTTCTTCATACGTTCTTCCGGACCCAGTTTGTAGGGTATTAAACAGGTTATTAAAAGACGCTCAACAGTTAAACGATCTTCTAGAGTGGGCATGTAATAACCATGCATTACTTTATTCTTAATCCACCCGATGGACAATTTTACTTCCTCTGACAAATCGTTTGCTTCGCATAACGCCTGGCGGTAAATAAACGCCAAACCACTAATGGCTTCTTTGCGTATTTTAAATTTTTTATCCAAAGTACGTTCCCGTACTATAAACAGTAAATCTTCCGATTCGCAGACTATATTAAATTCACGCTTGGCAGTCTCAACTATAGCCATAACTACCTCATATCGTACATTCTCATCGGAATCATGTTGGCGGGCACGTAAACATTCACTTATATCAGGACGCAAATGAGGCTGATTAATAAGATAATGCATTGAAGATTGAACGCATTTGACACGTATAGCAACGGCAATGTCACAAAAGCGTCCCAATAGCATTCGAAGCAAAGTAGGATATTTTGTAGAAAGATCCGAATTTTTTTCAGAGAACATGCGTGATAACAAGGAGACCACCGCTAAAAGGAAGAATTTGACTGAATACAAGAACAATTACTCAAGTGTTGAACTCAGGCTTACCTAGACGTTCATCTTCATTGGTTGATTTCAATTTACATTCCAACTGCGGGAGAACTCCGCGTAAAATAGACGGCGCTATAACATTTAATTCATAGATTAAATCATAGATTTTTTCACAAATTTCATATTTAGTCTCCAAACGATCAATAACCAAAATCTGACTGAAGAACTAGAAACAATAGAAATATTAGTAATGCTTAACTTTAAAAAGTTTCAATATATTACCATTGAAAGAACAGGCTCAAGGGAATCCTCCGTTTTAACAATAAGCTGTTGTGCCAATTGGTATGCATTTTTATTTTGCGTTTTCCTTGGCTCCACAATATTAATTAATAAAAGATCTAACAAGTCTGTAGTAAAATTATCAGCTTCCGTTATCAGGGGACTGAGGATATCAATCATAAAGTTTTTCACTTTAACACTGTGATCCTCGCTGAAAAATCAAGTGTAATTGCTAATTAGTTAGTGTCCGCATTTGTATATGTTCCGCATACTTAATAATTTTAAACATCATACTGAACAGCTGGCAGAATATTTCTTGTGATTTCAGTTCTTCAATTTCAAAACACATGTTAAAAGATTTGACATAGGCCAAATTTTCCAATAAATAGAAATAACGTTTAAATGAAGGATCCTTAGGATCTCTTAGACCATAGAGTTGTTTAATGAAGAATAAGAAAATTGCTTTGATTTGATCTTGCTCCTTATATGGAGCCTCAGGCGCATATACACGTAGCACATCGGCTACGCAGCAGGCTATAAGTAATTGTACATCTTTTGAAGGGTGTTGTAAAAAACACTCATCCGCCAAATGCAAGGCCAGTGGAATATATTGTTGATATAAACCGTCGTCCTGCCCCATCGCTTGCAAGGAATTGGCCAACGTCTATAATAACATAGGTAAATGTGAATCACATGGAACATAATTCCTAGTTTGAAATAATTACCTTTAGACGTCTGATAAGTTCATCCGTGCCTAGATCCTCTGTAAGTGGCCTACATTGCGGTGGATATACAATATCCGTCATGATATTGAATTTAAATATTTTTCAATATTAACACTAACTACACAATCACCTAAAGAATAAGAACGAAATTATTAACACTAAAAAATAATATTGTAATTATCTGCTCCATCTTTCTAAATTATTAGGAAATTTTTACGAAACTACATACTAGTAAGGAATATAACAAAATAAACACTCCATAATTAATATGAAGTAATTAATTTCACAAAGTTTCTAAATTAAATTTCTAAATTCTCAATTTCATAGTTTTCGTTTTCTTTACTCTTTTTAGAAGGAATCTAGTTACTTTTTATTTCTATTTCTGTGTTTTCATGTTTTTATTTTCACTTCGATGGCTCTGCTGCCCTTGGCGTTAGCGTTATTTTATTTGTATTTTGTTTTTGATTTATTATTGCAATCATGCAAATGTGAATTCATTTGTTTTCTATTTTACAGATTTGTATAAAACTAAATTAATTAATTATGAATTTACAATTTACTTAATTTTTTCCAAACTCTTCTTATAACTTTTCTTTAGCACTTTTATTTCACTTCGTGGCTGTTTCTCGGTTTTCTTCTTTTAGCTTTTCCCGCAAATTTTTCTGTTTTCCGTGATACGATAGTTCATTTAACACCGAACAATTTACGATACAAATTCAATGGATTTACATATGGCATCACGACTAATGTCGCTCGCTGTCATTTATCAAATCTGAAGCACAAATTCAGATATGGCAGCACATCTAATTCTCCTTTATAATCATGTAATGTACGAAGTAATTATGTTCTAATTTATTTATTTATTTACATAGTTTAGTATATGTTTAGTACTTTTCCAAAAAAACAAAACACCAAATTGCGGAAGCTTAAAATGTAGCGTTAGTGCACAAAAACATATTGTTGCAATTAAAAGCAGCTACACGACAAGCTTTAAATGTAATAAGAGGCAGAAATCTTTGCCGTCATGCAAAATCCTTTAACAATGGCAATTATCACAAAACGTAAATAAATCAGAATATATATCAGGTGTCTGCACGAATTTTGATTACTTTTTCACTTGAAAAAGGCATTTATTGTGGAAAATTGATACAATATATATTAATCAGAATAGTTTCCATCATTTTTTACAATACTTTTGTCAACATGGCGATATCATGTCGAAAGAACTTATATTGGTTAGGCAGCGATCCACCCACCAACCCATTTTCGCACTTTTTCAATTTTGCGGACTCGCGTGCCAGCCAAGCCCTGTTGCACCGATCTGAACAAGAGGAAATCAGGAAGCCCCAAGTCTGGTGAGTATAATGGGTGTGGCCGCACTTCTCACTCGAGTTGCAACAGTGTATTCTGAACAACAAATGACCAAAAAATGGCGTTTTCAGTCAATTCGTGCCGCCACTTTTAAACCGTTGAACCCAGAAAGCCGACAATTGGGATATAATGGAACAGCATCGCCATAAGCTACTAAAAGTGTTTGATGGACTTCGGCACCAAATTTCTTCAAATAAACAAGAGAAGTAATGAATTTGGAAGAATAATTTTGGGCGCCACATGATTGTACGCCAACGCTAATATCAACGAATACATCAATTTTATTAAATGGAAAATATAGGAATGTACAGGAAGGTCAAAATCCTCGAATTCAACCGTTATTGACTGGTAACTGATACTTCCCATTTCTTCATTATTTTTACCTGTAGAAGTCGCTGATGATAATTTTTGCAAACATCTAATAATAAAAGTGTACGTATGGTACTGGTTAGAGATTAAGTTTCGAAGCGAATTTGGTACTTTTGATGATGTTAAATTGATGACGAGAGTTCATTTACTAATGGTGGTTAAATTAATAGTAGTCTCATAAGCGCTGAGATATACCCATGATATGATTTTTAGTTTATTTGCGAATATTAATTTACAAGATCGTATTAGATGGTGTGTCGCCCAATGTTTACTTTTAAGAGATTCTGCAGTTTCAGAATTAATTAGCGCCTTGCTTTATGTGGGTAAGTGACAGGGAAGGCAGACGAGAGAGAATGGCAGGAGTGTCAGTACATTCTCAACAATAAAAGAAAGATATAAGTTTAAAGGAAATCTTTCTTCTCATTCGGTTTTCAAAATAAATAATTTATTTAAGATTAAATATTTGGTTTACAAAAATTAATTTTATTTTGATTCCATATGTTGAGATTCTGGTGATGTGCCATTGGAGAGGTAATCATAATGCATGTTACGTTTGCCCGTACGGAAAGGACAACGTGTCATCATACGGAAAACTAACAACATGGAGGCAGCAAATAAAATCCAAAATAAATATATCAGCAAAAAAACAAAACGATTCGGCAGCCATAAAACAGTATAGCTGAGGTCGTGATTTTCTGCAAAAAATAAAGAAAATTGTAGCAAAAATAAGAAAGCTTTACTCGCCTTAGGGCGAATTCTGGATATCCACCACTTAATGGAAAGATTATGCTTTAGCTGTAAGAAAAAACTTTGAAATTTTTTTGGACACAAATATCGGCCTTTTTGGATTATCGAGGACACATTAAATTTATCCGCTAATCTGCACAGTTGGATCAAACATATCAATGCAAGTGTTCATGGCCAATCGGTGGAATTTAATTGGTGTAGAGAGAACTATCTTTTTGTCTTTTAGTGGTGAATATAAAAACTTTTTGATTATAGTACTTTTGTTACCTAACACAGCGTAACCTATGCCCATTTTTGTTTTCCCCATTCGATATGAAGCGGTCGGCACCATTATTTCTAGATAGCTATGTTGTTGTTCTTTAATGGCTTTCAAATCAAAATGTCTTACACCAGGCTCATAAAAGTTGACAACTTTTGTATCCGGGTGCGTAAAAATTCGAGATTCATGCCAATGACCGGAAAATATTATGTGAGGATCTAACTCTTTTATTATGGCTCTTAACAAAGGACCCCCGCCAATAAGTATTGGAGCATGTGAAAGGCCAATGCGTAAATGTTTAACATTGTTGCTTCTATCCGGATTTGTGAAGTCCAATAACATACGATTAATTTTGAAAAAGCGCAAATGATTGTCACCGTAATCGAATATATCTTCTTGAGTAAAGGCCTCCTCAAATCTATGCACATTTAAATTTGATATGTATTCGCCATTTTCACCGCCAATGTCGTTGTCGCCGGGAATGTGGACACGCTGGTAATATGGGGAGAATAATTTGAACTATGTTTTTGTTAATTGATATATTAAAGTGATAGCTGAACATCATGACTTACTCGGGGATCATCATCTGTACGATAAATTTGTTGGAAACGTTTGACATAACTTTTAAATTCTTCTGGCGAGGCAACGTTACCCTCATCCATCAAATCTCCGAGGAAGCAAATAATATGGGGTTTTGTAAAAGCCAAGGCTTGTTTAAATGTCTGGCGTAAATATCTGAAAGGTCCATTTAAAAAGGAAAAGATTACCTTTACCAAATTATGTGCCAACCTGTCTGCATCAAAGCGTGCTAATCCACTATAAAGAGTTTTACTGTAAGTTAAGCCCAGCAACTGCGGATCGGCTATTAACAAAATGCGCGTACAATTACCTGAATTTGGAATATGCACATATGTATATATTTATATATATTTAAGTATTTATAAAGATTAGTATTAAATCTTCTAAGTGGTTATATATATCTCTACGGATCGTTACCAACTTTACACCCTATTTGTTGCCATGAGCAGCGATTGACATGGTAGATAATGATTTCATTAAAGCAAATCAAAAGAAATGTTAAGAAAAGAAGACAGCGATGTAATAATCTGCAACAATAATACAGAACACACAAGTTGCATATCTTAACCTAAATAGAAATTCGCTAGCCCACTTACTTGTTGAAAGAACGTAACGACAGCATATCTCGGCAAATTAGCAACAAAAATAAAAATTAAGAAATAAGTACGTCGTTAATAAATCACATAAAACTGAATTTTTGTTTCCGAGTTAACATTAGCAAGCTCTGCAATAAATACTCTAATTTTGCAACGTAAAGACCATTATCGCGCACTCCCTAGTCAACTATCTGTTATTTTTAATTCAACGTTAACGGAGGCCCGTTAATTAAATTAAGACAGCAGACACATTCAAACGCACGTTTTGGCTCTATTTGCCACAGGTCTGCATCTTTTTGGCGCTTCATTTATATTTTAGATACTTTGAAGATACTTTGGTAAAATCGTTTTTATAGGATTCAGTTCCAATATTTATATATATTTATAGTTACCGCCAATTTTTATATTTCGTTTAAGGAGTAACTAATCGATATACTGTGATTGTTTATTTGTTTGATTGCCTTCTTTTTATTTTCTTGTTAAACCCTTTACAAATCTATATATAATGAAATGAATCAGTCAAAAGAAGCAAAAATGAAGTGAATGAACAGCTGTTGAGATTACACAATTAGCACTAAAATGGTGTTCTAATTGTACAAAAACAGACTTGTCAAAAAAGTTGAAAAATTTAATGATGACAATACCATTTCAATTTTTACACGTTAGAGCAAATGAGCGTGGGTGGGTGCCATATCTGCACTGAGAGTGCTTTATTGTAAAGCAAAAATTTAGATTTTAGATTTAACATTTTGCAATAAATAAATAAAATATGCATCCGCATTGAAGTGAGCCAAGAAGAAAAAAAAAGCCACTTGTTACGATATGCTAACTTTTGAAATGGAACAGCACTAATGTTGTATATACACAAAGGCTGACTTACGTCAAAGCAAAAACCTAATCATTAGGGTAATCACGTATCTGAAAGATAACTTACGTTCGCGATCAAGCCGATGATTGATAAATGACTTTCGTGTCAATTTCGTTGCTATCGTTCATATGTAAACAAAAAAGTAAAAAAACAAATATTTGTTTGTATATAATTTTGGCTCCTAATATCCGAAAAGTAACAACCAGTACTCCACTCTGATAAGTGAATGCACAAACCAACTATGAATAAACGAATATATTTTCTGTTTTTAGATACGCTTTATATACGCTTAATAAATGCATATGTTTATTTCAATTAGCAAATACATTAATTAATGAAAGAGAAATAATAAAAAATGTATAGTGAAAATGTTGTCGCTATATATATACTTTTTTCTTCTTGGTTGTTGCTAAACTTTCTTGCAGCTGGCACCCTTTACTGCTGTACATTGCAACAGACACGCTTTATTTTTATACATTGCAACTGGCACGCTCATCAGCGATGATTGACGAACTCTGGGAAAGAACTCATACCTGCAATCTTGGATTGAAGAAGATTGACATTATCGCTTTGAGAAATTTGGGGGCGAGCTACAATAAGTTCTTTCTCATAAGGGCAACACAATATCGCAATAATCACATAATAATATTAGTTTAACAATAGGACTTAATGTTGAGCATCATTTTTGCACATATGGTTATGTTCTACAATGTATGTATGGAATATGTGTTTGTTTATTATAAAAGATATATTATATATAGATTAAGAATATGTAGTTTCTATATTTTTTTAAAACACATACAAATACAAACCAAAATTAAAACAAACGTGGAAAAATATTTTGTTCGTTAAGTTCATACTCAAAATAATGCATTGCACATATATATATATATATATATATATATATTGAGTAGCAATATTGCTTTTATATTAAAACAAGTAAGACCATAATAGTCGGGCAAGGCCGACCATTAAATACCGTACAGCGCATTGTCTAACACAATTCTTTTTTATATTATAGAGGACACAAATTATGTCCTGTTTCTATATAAAGGCATATTTTCTATATGCAACTTTAATTCTTACATAAAGTAGGTTCCAAAAATAGGCGCAGATGGTCCAAATTTTGTAGAGTTCATTTTTGTATGAAATTATCAATTTTCACCACAACATATTAAAACTTGGACTTTTCTGCTCTATAAAGGATCAATTTTCGTGAAAATTCTTATTAGGATAATATCAAAAAAATAGGCCAAGATGGTCCAAATTTGGTACGTTAATTTTTTATGTTCAATTACTACTAGGATATAATTTTCATAAAGAAGCATTGAAAGTTGGACCTTTTTGTCGTATGATCTTCAGTTTTCGTTGCATAAGAGGGGGTTCAACAATTGTCCCAGCCGGCTGAAAGTTTTTATACCAATTTAGAATGCCGAAATACTACTATTTAGTCATTCTCATGCCGAAATACTACCATTTAGTCATTCTTGCCGAGATATTTTGGAAATTGCAATTTTTTTCCATATTTCAGAATAGGACTTTATATGAGGAGTAGTCGGAAAAGTGGACTGATTCGAAACATTTTCAATCGTCCCTGGGTCAAAACACGTCACTGCGCCATATTTCTTCAAAATACTTCAAAAATTGCGACCTGTAGCTTAAAGACAAATTAAACGGTCCGACATGAGACGGACAGACATAGAGACAGACTTAGATCAATTCAGATTATGATTCTGAATCGATCGGTATAGTAAAAGATGGGTCTATCTTAAGCCCTTCTGCCTGTTACGTACGTCCGCACTAAGTTAATATACCACAAGTACCACAGGTGGTGTAGGGTATAAAGTGAGAAAGGAAGAAAAAAATTTGTTAAAAAGTTTTGGCCGTGTTCTGGTATTACATTTAAATTAAAATACGAAATCTCTCAGCATAAATGGTATCCAACGAAGAACGTAGTCGGAGATAGGGGTAAAGAGTTAGAAGGTGAACCGTACAAGTTATCATTCCCTGCCGCGTATTAAATACTATGACCGCCGCATAATGCTTCTCAGCTAGTTTGCATATTAAATCATTTAGGCCATTTAGTGACAGGTGATTTTATTTAGCTTTTAAAGATAGCAATGAATAGATAGAAATTAAATGACTGCTCACTACCCTAGACCGGCTATCTGTCATTTCCCTTTCAAACTTCTCGAGCGCGCTTATTATGCTTTCTACCGTATGCACGTCTGGTTTGTAATATATTTACTGTTCGAATCGTAGAAAAATCTGATTCAATATCGATAACTAAGACATCTATCTAGAAGATCGGGACAAAGGAAAGGAATTATCAACATTTCATTGGGGAATATTTCTCGACATAGTGTTTAAATGACAGGTGGGAGTCATGCAGGAGGTGCATCTTTAAAATTTTTGAAAATAATGGCAATGATTCGAAGCCCGAGAAGTTGAAGCCAATATTCATCGAAAGAAATGTGTGCTTTGAACGTTGTTGTGATCGGCGACGGGACGTGGATAGAACACTACGGTAAACACTCTTTCTCAGCCCACAAGAATCCGATCTCCAGATACGATCAAGCGTCGAAAGCAGAATTCAATATATGTTTTACTTATTAGCTTTTTATGAGGCGGACAACTCATCACAAACACATTTACAAATACATTATACATTTTCAATGTTCAGAAGAATTTATATCGACATAGTTGTGTCCCTCTGTCCATTGCCGTTTAATATTTAAAAGGTCACTTTAAAAGTTTCTATTGGAATGAATTCTAATCTGTTCGATGCGGAAATGTCGTACGAACGAACGAGAAAGTGAATGATTTTCATATAATTGACGTGTGAGTGCGTAATATATGCCTTATGGCAATTTTAGATAGTTTTTGTTTGATACGGTCTATGATGAGCGGATAGATGTGATGTTTTATTAAGCCGTTATGGCTATGTACACAAGCACATATGTGTTTTCATTTAATCGCCTCTTTTCCGCGATATTCTAATACTTTTTCATCATCAGTCATCAATTGAAAACAAAGCACACAATACACAGACATACCACAATCAACTCAACTAAAATAATAAACTAAAACCTTTGAACATCATGTTAAATGTTTGAGTATGAAAGTTTTCACCAATATTGGTCTAAACGCTGTTTGGTATTGCTTGCTGCACCTGGTGCCTGGTGCATAAATTCGTGTTCGTGCGTATGAATGAATCTGCATGTACATCTATAGACATTTTCATTTCGCTTTGTACTAATATGTATAATATTTGTATTTGCTTTTCAAAAATTTTTATTTTATTCAATTTTTTTTTTTTTATTATTTTTTTTTTTTCGCTCTAATAAAAATCGATTGAAATGCATTGAATGCAATTGAAGTGAAATATGAATGGTAGTGGGTGGTGGTAAGGAAGGAAAAGAAGCGTGTAATGTGAAATGAAATACTACCGCCCAATACTATTGGGCTTGTATATGGATTAGCAATTTTCGAACTAACCAAAAACCATGAAGTGGTTGTTTCGTGGATTGCAAGAAAAAATTCGATTTATGTAACCTAACCGTGTTGAAAATAGAAAATTTCTATTATTATTCATAAACTTAACGGTAAGCAGCGTATATATATATATATATACATATATCTAGAAATTTTATATTAAGGTTTTATTGCCAACAACTCAATCTAGTCTTTGTTTAAAGCGCTTTTTTTAATACTTTGACCACGTTATCGAATCTTAAGGGGGAAGTAATTGTAATAGTAAAAAAAACAAAACGTGTTTTCGACGTGTTTTAAATGCAAATTTTTATAAAACATAAAGGCATTTAGTCGTACGAAAAAAAAGTGTCATTATTCCATTTTTTATACCCACCACTGTAAGATGTTGGTGCAATCATTTTGTTTTTTTCCAAAACATATGTAGTACCCAAACCGAAGCGTGAAATTCTCAGTTGATTTGGCCATGTCCGTCCGTCTGAGTGATGTGTGTTGTTGGCACTCTTCTGGTCGTATAAATGAAGATAGCGACATCAAATTTGTTAGAAACATTTGAAGTTTCTGCACGCAGGTTGATATCAAAAATGTGTCAAATTGGTCAGAGCAAAAGCGCGCAATGGAGCCTAAATTGAACGGAACTCAGTTTTTTTTCACAAAAATTTTTGGATTTTTGCTCGTTACTTGGAAATTATTAAAGTTAGAAGGCTGAAACTTTCCACCTTTACTTTATGAAACAGTCGACTCTTTACGTCCGAAAATGGAACCAGTCGACCATGCCTGCACAAAGTCACAAGTAACTAAATTTTATTTTTTTCATTTTTTTGAGATTTTATGCTTATTTGCCAGAAGTCAAACAAGACAGAAAGTATTTGTACGAGTGTACAAGTGAGTATTACACTACAAAATGGGTTACCTTTAAAATGATTATGGTGGACACCGCGATCACTTTCTTCTTAATAATACTAGCGAAATGGGTATCAAATAAAAGAAGATGCGAAAAAATTGCGGTGGGTATGCGAGATTCGGCCCATGGTCGAATATAACTTTCTTACTTGTTTCTATTTATTTTCTTGGGCGAAGTTCAAATATCGTACTCGCCCGTAATAAGCAAAAAAACAAAACTGTCTACCACAGGTAGATATATTTTTTAGGCTCAATACCTACCTTAAATAACGTAATACAATATTTCCTAATTCTTATCTATCGATATGACCTGCTTGCCCTTGCCTCTATAACTTACATACGTTAGCTTTCCCTAAATCTTTTAACCGATTTTTTGCTGATTTTGAAGTTCGTCCTTAGGGTTTCAATAAAGGAAAAAATAAGGACAAATTTGCAACCTTACCAATAATTAAAATGGTAATGGAAAGAAAAAGAAAAGCTTATTAGCTGTTTTTTTTTTTTAATTTCGGGCGCATCCGCGGATCATGAATTGGACTTATCCTGATAACATCGTAAATGTAAAATTTGAGATCAAGGGCAGGTTGTTCTCTTATATACGTTTATATAACATCAACTGGAACTTTAGCAGATTCCTTAGATGGTTTAACGTGATTCCTACTTTGAAGGTCTAACTGCACGGCACCCGATAGCACACGGGTTATTTTGGCAAGCGATAATGGACGCTCCGCAAGGAGTAGGACAATCGCCATTGAAGGGAGCCCTACTACAGCTGAGAACTTTAAAAGGATGATTTTGGCGTGTTGATTTTTGCCTTTGTTTCTATCTCTCTCCCTCTCTCTCTTTATGTGTACATAATAAGTGATTGCATTTAGGATATTTGTTCACTTGAAAAAAGCATTTATTGAGAAAAATTGGTACAACACATATTGATCATGATATTCTCCAACATTTGCTACAAGTATTTGCCACCTTTCAGTTCGTCTGGCAGCCATTTTCCCTGCTGTTTAATTTTTACCATCGCATGTAAACGCATTGAAAACAGTCTATGAAAACCCGTAGGATATTTTCTTCAAAAATTAATTTGCATTTTTCTGAAAATTTTATAATTTCTTTATTGCCCCGCATATATATCAGTGCTTGCGAGCAGGACGATTCTGAATTAAATCTTTTACAATGGAATAAAGAGGAAATTGAGAATTATTGGCACAAGTTTGATTATTATTTAGCTAAAGATAAACAAAACGTTTGGAAGACAATAGAAAATGCTTTAAATCATTATTTGGAAGTTTTGAAAAAGCGCGAACAAATAGATCGTGAATGCATGTTTTTGGAAAAACAAAATTTGGAATTAAAGCACTTATTACAGAGAAGTTGTAAACTATTTTTTTTATATACACCCAATTCTCTTTTTACACGAATTTGATTTAACACGAGTTTAAAAGAAAAAAAATTCTTTTTTTACACGAATTATTTTGTTTTAACACGATTTTATATTTATGAATTTCAGATATAATTCCCTTTTTCCAAAGTAGAAGTTATTTTTTATAAAATATTTAATGAATTAAAATGTGTAAGCACGAAATAAGTTAAGTGAACTCTACACAAAAACTTTTTAATACGAATTTTTTACACGAATTTTTTTTTACACGTATTTTTTAGAACGTATCTATCGTGTAAAAAGAGAATTAGGTGTACATTTATAATTATTATTATTATTTTTTTTTGTTTTTATGTAATGAGTTGATTTTGATGGAAACAAATAATTTTGGCTTTATTCTTTTACTTTTATAACAAATACATCCCTTTTTAAGGCAAGTTAAAAAATCGGTCGTTTAATACATTGCGGGACTTCACAGTACACGAAACACTTTTTAGAAATCATAATTAAATTTAATTAATAACCCATTGAATTTTATTAATTAATTGATTAGTGACTGGTAAACTTTTGTATCGGTCGCATTATTGCGCCTTTTTATTCCAATCAGACTTTTTATGTTCTTTCTATTTTCGAAAATCAAGAAATTCGGATCTTCTTTCAATCATGCAAATGATCGGTACGAACGGGTGCAATGCTGGGCAGAAATGTAAACTGGGGATCTTCAAGATTTTAAATGACGTAAGTACTACTTGCTTTAGTAACAATATTATGAAGAAAGTATTTCTATAAAACCCTTTTCAAATGCAGCTTTTTTATATGAACCGTCCATAATTCTTCTTCTTCTCTTCTTACTATATTGATTTTGTTGCGCTAATTTTATTTTTATAATAAATATAAGAGCGCGTCCGTAAGAAGTTAAGGACGAATGGAATACCAGCGGAAAATTAAATTTTTCCAACGAAGAAAACATTCCGTTCTTCGCAGTATACATATATGTATATAAATGTGTATGTATATGTGCGTTTGCGTCTAAGTATTATAAGCAATTAACACATCTAATGCACACCATAAATTGGATGTAAGGGAATTGATAGAGTGATGTAGTTCGCGTGGGTTATTTAAACACAATTTAAGAAGTGAATGTATGGTAAAGTAATGGCCAGACGTGCATTTAAAGGTTTTTACCTTAGTACGTACAGTTGACCAAATTAGTGCTCGTCAGATACACGTTTGTAGCCTTCATTAGAGACCGCATTTTTTTTTTTTTTTAAATTTAAAAAATTTTATCTATATATATACACCCAATTCTCTTTTTACACGAATTTGATTTAACACGAATTCAAAAGAAAAATAATTTCTTTTTTTGCACGAATTATTTTGTTTTAACACGATTTTTAATATTCCAGGTACTTTTCTTGAATCTCACAGAGCAAAGAGCGAGTTATTTTTTCTAAAATATTTAATGAATTAAAATGTGTAAGCACGAAATAAATTAAGTGAACTCTAACAAGAACTTTTTAATATTGTTTACACCTAGTACTCTTTTTACACGAATTTTTTTTACACATATTTTTTGGAAACGTATCTATCGTGTAAAAAGAGAATTAGGTGTATATATAATTTAAATTAATCATCACAGATTTCAAAAGAGGAAAAATGCAGACGGTGCGCGGCCAACCAGTTATTGTTACGTAAAATTTAGTGAAACTTCTTAGATTCTTATTGTGAGGGATAACTTTAAAACCAGTAGGCATAAGTGCAGTTGAGTTGAATTAAATTTAATTTTTTGAAATTTGTATGATAAAACAATTATTTGCGAAATTTTGATTTGATTTGAAATTTGGAATAAAACAAATTTAAATAGAGCTTTACTAGTTTGCTAATAGAACTTTTATTTATATATTTATTTATTTATTTATTTTTTTAAGTTTCTCGTACATGACGAACATGAACATGAGCGCCTGTACCTATGCAAATAAGTTGGAAAAAAAAAAGTTTGCCTGAATAGCATTGAGGTATGTATGTACGGGAAAGAAAAAGTAAAGCAAATCTTTTACAAGCCATGTTGCATTATGCTCGCTATTGTACATATTGTATACTAAATGTTTATGTTTATGTAAGTAAGTGTGTACATTTGAATTTGTTGGCTTGCTTAGTTGACTGTTCTTCCATAAAAGTTACGGAAAATAGGATTCATTATATACACAAATCTTTAGGTAAAAAAAAAATAAAAAAGAAAAATAAAAATATATTTTAAGTGAATGCACTAGGCCCACCTGTGCAATGTTGACAGATTCTTGGGGCCCTCAAAACAATTCATTGCATTAAATTAAATTTTAAATATGTAAAATGGGGCTAAAGGTTGGACTAACTCACATATATATACCTGCATACCTACATATAAGTGCATACGCGTATATATGTATATATATATATGTATTTGTATATATAAATGTTAATCTATGCATGTATCACCATTAACGAAATATCTAAAATGTTATATATATATATGTACCTGTATATGTTACATATATATATGTATATATGTACCTATATATGAATATATATGAATATATATATATAAAGTGTAAACATTTGGAGCTGTAGTCGAAGCAAACTCTTCAATAGACTCTGCGCAAGCAAACTCAAGGCAAGCAGACAGGCATCCATGTTGATGTGTACATAACTATATTTATTTGCGAACCTCTACATATGCTTGTTAACATACATGTGCACGCATAAGTGTACACATATATATATATGTGTGTGCATGTTTATATGCATACATATATACGTAATGGTATAATGGTAAATGTTTACTTGAAAATTTTGTGCTTTTTATGGGATTTCACACCCCTTGTTATCAACTACGGATCTTTTCGACAGCAACTAGTCTATCATTAATGCTTTTTCTTTTTTTCTATATAGAAAAGAAACAAAATTTTTTATTTAACTATTCAGAAAGAAGAATATGAAAACGGTGAAGATATTGATCTCAAAATGTTGGAAAAGATCTTTAAAAATCAAGTGCTTGTACTAAATGTGGAAGGAAGTGAAAAGTTTTCCTAAACATCAACATTTCATATACATTTTCCAAAGCACGTTTTGCACGTTTTAACATTTCATTATGCTTCGGAAATTGCCTGAGTCTGCCATATTGCCATTTTGCAATGAAATCGTACGTCAGTCACCACGAACTTATTAGAACTTACTAGTCATGTCTTTAGGCTTTTAGGTTTATCCCCTCTCCCGGTGTGTGTACGAGGATGTTGTTTGCATGAATTTCGTTCATAGATCGTTAAATTACAGTTGTCCCGTTTTGCTCTTAGCTGCATAGGATCATAACTTCATAAAATATCTTGTAGAGTGCAAGATAACTCTTTTCAGTCTGACGAAATTCTAGTAAAGTCCTCAAGGCAGCCATTTGGATTCAATCTTATTTGTTTTGCATATAAACGATCTTCCATTTGTGATTGAAACGTCCACCAGTTCTGTCCACTCTACTTCGAGATATAGAAGGGGCTTTGCTGGAGTTAGATTGTAATATTGAACTGACCAGGGGGATGGCACAGTTGAAAAGAAAATATGCGCCTCTTAATTTCAATCCCTATGAACGGTAAAAACCACTGATAGCACAACAAATGGTTTGGTCATCTGTTGGCTCCTTAATATAAAGCAGTATAAAAATAAGTTTGCTTTCAAAAGTGATTAATGAAATATTATTTATTAAAATCCGAAATGCCCAATTAACGCGTGCATTGAACACACGAATCTTAAAGGTTCGAGTAGCAAGTTATTTAAAAGATAAAAAGCAAGCAAAAACACTCTAGTGGAACACGCTCTCAATCAATAAATACCACACATACCATTTCGTATAATATTGTCATTCATATCGTGACCTCGGTGCGAGATATTCTAATTTTCCCGTCCTTGGGCCAAAACATGCCAGATTTAATTAAAATATCTCAAAAATATTGACCTGTAGCTTACACATGCGATTCAGAAAGTGATTCTGAAAGGTGGGTCTAAGTCAAGCCCCTCTAGGTGTTACATAAGTCCGGACTAATTAATATACACTGTACTGCAAGTGGTGTACGGTATAACAAATAATAATTTACTTCTAATTCTTTGCAACATTTACAACATATTCGCATAAGCTTTATATGCCTTCGCAGAAGAGGCCGATGTAGGGTATAAAAATTACTTAAATGAAGTTTGGAAATGGACTTCAATAATTTACTTAGTAACTCTTTGATAGTTTCGAAAAGTGTGTTAACAAAAACAAGTAAGAAAGTTATATTCGGCAAAGGCCGAATCTTGCATACCCAACACTATACTTTTCGTATTCTACTCTCCAAGATGTTTTATTTGCTATCCATATCGCTGGTATTATTAAGAAAATATCGATTCATCAGGTCGCGTTGTCTATCATATTCATTCTAGGATTAACTATATTTTAGGCAGATAATATATCTTCATTCTAGGAATGTACAAAGTAGTTTTAAATATTCTGTCTTGTTTGTCTTATGATAAATAAGCACAAAATCTCAAAAATATGAACAAAAAAAATGAAATTTAATCATTTATAACTTTGTGTGGGCATGACCGATATTTTTTATATTTGCTTTGTAAAGAGTAGAGTGTTTCGTAAAGGAAATACGGACAACTTCAGTCGTCTAACTTTAATAATTTCCGAATAACGAGCAAAAATCCAAAAATTTAAAAAAAGAAAAAATGGAGTTGTACTCAGTTTACGTTCCACTGCAGGCTTCTCCTTTGGCTAATTTGGACCATTTTCAATATCAAACTGCGTGCAGAAATTTCCAATGTTTCTACCAAATTTGAAGTCTATATCTTCATTTTTGCGACCAGGGGAATGCCAACAACACACAGACGGACGGGCAGATATCGCCAAATCAACGTAGAATTTCACGCTGATCAAAAATGTATATACGTTATAGGGTCTCTGAAGCTCCCTTGACGGTGTTACATACATTATGAGAGAAAATAAAATGAGTTTACTCCCTTCCTACAGTGCGGGGTATAAAAATTCTTCTTAGTGTTCATTTGCGAGTTCATTTGAGAATTTATTTCTTGCCTAAATATATATTATAAGAAATAAAATATACTTTGAGAAGTTTGCAAATTACCGCTGAACTGAAATGAAATAAACGAAATAATTTAGATGAACTCTTTTTTTTGCTTTTTTTCAATTTAAAACCGGACTTTTTTCCCGGTGATAATGCTTGATATGCTTGATCGGAAATGCTCACCATTAGCTTTTGATTATTAAGTTATTAAATTACGTATTTTTACATGAAAGCACTGAGAGTGTCGATAGAGAGAGTCCCGTAAGCGCACAGTTTTCACAACTCGTGAGGAATTGACAAAATTGTCAATTGGATAATGATCTGGTTCCGAGAGTTTATTATATTCGCAAAATCCCTGATTAATATTAATTCAGTTGCGAGAGGAGAGGCAGCATATTATTACACTATTGATATCATACGCGGTATGTGTTACAAGGGTATATTAAACGAATCACTTTCCGAATCTAGGTAAGTTTGTCTGTCTCTGTCTTTCTGTCTGTCTTGTTTTGTTCTGCTCAATATGCCGGTATAGGCAGGAATTTTTGATATATTTTGATGAAATTTGATGCACTGACATGTTTTGGCTGAATTCGAACGCTATTTCGATCACTTCTCATATAAAGCCTTACTTTGATAAATCGTTATAGGAATAACCCTAGGGCGGAGTAGGGTATTTGATGATGACCCATGACGCACTAAAGTGTTTTCACTTTTTTTTGAGAAAAAACCGAAGAAATTTCTTTGATATGTTGCTTACGTTGTAGGCGTGGAAAGAGTAGAAAATCATACGTATCTTCCTAGAGAGAGAGAGAGAGAGTTGTTTGTTAAGATTTAGAAACGTAGTTTCCTCAACGTGAACTTCATGGCAATTCAATACACTTTAGACAAACTAGTTTTTTTTTTTTGCAGATTGGACTGAGTGACGCAAGCTAAATCAGAGTTTAGCTGTGAAAAAGTTCGAGGGAAAAATAAACTCGGTCGACCCATTGTAACTCATAATGAACAAAGATTTTTTTTTAGCTAGTGAGCAGTGATCAATTCTCCGAAAGCATTTATAGCAAATAATTATTGAAATAAAAGGTTTCTTGAGTTTTATATACGATAAGAATTCGACGATAAGTCAGTCAGATTATTATATACTTTTGTCATTTTGAGAATTTGGGGTTTTTCAAGGTAACATGTTTACTTTTCGAACATCCCACCCGTGAGCAAGACGACACTCTGACTTAATTCACAATCACATTAGCAAGCTTTTTAGGTCCACAATGTAAAATTGATTTTCATTTTTTCTTATTTTTTTACGCGTCTGCAGCACTTAAATGCTTGAAAACATAAATCTCTTGTTAATTGTAAATGTACTTGGAGTTGCGCTTGAAAATTCACAACATTTATAGTAATCTTTTGGGGAAATTAAACAAATTCAGGAATTAATTTGAGTGTAATTCTCTCTCTCCTTCGCATTCAAAATATACGAAAAATTTGTGCAGCGAGTTAATTAGCATGAATGATGACAGTGATAATAAGAGAGCAGATGCTCCAAGACCTGTACATTCCTGAGCATCATATTTGTATATACATATATGTATGTATGTATGTATGTGTGTGAGTGTACATATGCAAATATATATATATATATATATGTACTTAGGTAAACACGAAAATATTATGCACATACCCTTACATAAGTATCCATCCATCGTTCGCGCATAATTTACACACAATTTTTAATTCATACGTCGTATAGACAATACACACACACACAAACATATAGATATAGATATGTATATACATGCATGCATATATACGTATATCCTATCCATTCTATCCGAATGAGACTGTAAAGTGAATATTTATATTCCATGAATGAATGGTTGAACGTGGTTGCTTGCCTGCTTGCTTGCCTGCTTGCTTGCTTGCTTGGTTGCTTGATTCCAACTGGCGAATAAGTGCCTCTTTCTTATTATATACACATATATATGTGTGTTTATAGGGCTGCTCGAGCTACTGGGGATATCTAGCCGCTGTCATCCCCTCGTAAAATTTTTTATTTATACACCGAGCAAAACGTTGTCGAGAAATTTACAAAAAAAAAATTTAAAAAAAAAAAACATAAAAAAAAAATATTAATAAATGAAACAAGGCTTTGAAGTTTTTAATTATATAAACTTATGTCTGTATGTCACTATTGTTATTGTTATACCATTTCCTAGACGTAGTCTGCATGGCTTATTATTACTATTTTTCTTAGTAGTTCGCTATGTGGTCTTTTTTTTTTTTATTATTATTATTCTCCTTTTTTCAAAAATTTTTAGTATTTCCTCGCAGTGTAAATAAACTTTTGGGGAACAAGCGTGCCACACTTATATTTTACAGATTGCATCCTTAATTGTGTTGTATTCAAATCACTCAAGTCTTCGTTCGTTATGTCATATAGTGCACACTGTACCGTGTGTGACATGTGTGTACGTAGGCATGTATAAATATCTATTGTGTGTACGTAAAGATTTGTGAAAGCACTTTGGAAATTATTATTTTTTGCTAGCTTTTCATATTAATGAATGTTTTCTGTTGTACGCACATCTACATCTACTACGTACGTCAGTAAGTATTGTATGATATTTATAGAAAAACTTGTATATTTTGTTGATGAGGATAACGACATCATCTTTGTCCTTAGATGAATATATATATATATATATACATACACACACACACACACACACACCCACACACGACCACAAATGCGAAAAGTAGGAGATATATTTTATATACAAATAGGGATAATGGACACGTATGATGAATGATGATCGTTTCTACAACTGGGAATTGCTTGCTATTCCTAGAAAACAAGTGTGAAAGTCATATTCGGTTTAGAACGACTATTGGATATCTGCTTTAACTCCATCGGTCTCTTATGCGTTCCGGTTTAGGATCTACATTTTATTTCTATTATAAATATGATACAGACATGAGTTGTGGAGAGCTTTCGATAGTGCGTGAAGGAAAAAAGCCAAATTTTCATATTTTATAATATTGGGTGGGGGGCGCTTGATTTTTCCTACTTTTACAATAAAAGTGAAAATTTATATGGTGCATGTGTTGTGCTTCAGGAGTAGCAAGCATAACACACGGAAGGAGCAAAGGTGTTCACAGTTTTTGTTTTATAGACTTGGGGGCGTTGTAGGCATGTCCATTGAAAAGTTTACGTCATTTTCAAATTCAAATTCATTTTTGCGAACGATAGTTGCGCGGACGGACAGATGGACTGATGATTAAGTGCATTCCGAATTTGAAACTGGCCAAGAATTTACATACTTTGCGGGGTTTTCGAAGCTTCCTTCTGTGCGCTAAAAAGGTTTTGAAAAAGAAAAAAAATAAAGTTATATAACACACTACAAAGTTGAGTAAGTGCGGCTGATCTTTTCCACTTTTATAGAGATATCAGCCATAGAGTATGCGTTCGAATTTTCGTAGATATATCTGCTTTAGTTTATGAGTAATAAGCAAAAAAAACGTTAATTTTCCTTTTGAAAAACAGTGGTGCCCTTTACTTTACGTAGTACTGTAAGCGTGTGCTTTGACCGATTTAGCTCATTTTTAAAACCAACCGAAGTGTGAGAACTGCCAATGTTTCTGCCAAATTTGAAGTCGATAACTTTCTTTTTGCGGCCAGGAGAATGTTTATGATAGATATTACAGAGAAGGACAGACAGACAAATGGACAGACAACGGAGGTACATAAATCGATTCAAAATTCGGTGTTGATCAAGAATATATACATTTCGTGAGGTCGCTTGGGCCATCTTCAAAACCAGCTCGCTTGCAGGAGCTTCCAAGTTTGAAGTCGATAGCTTCATTTCTGCAGCCAAGAGAATATTTCTTCCAAAAATCGCAATTCAAGTCCAAAGTTAAGCCCCTGTACGCAGTCTTTTTTTCTGAATGGCGAAATTGCGCGAACTTTATTTAAATAACATATGACTCTCAACATGCCTGGGTTCTTGACACAATCCATTTCCATTTCATATATATACCCGTCTTAATTTGGTTGCATCTGTAATCTGGTGTAATTTGTAAAATCGGCTTATAAAAAATATTTTCATTTGCAGACGCAATATACTCTTCACTCTTTCCACTTCGTTGCCTTGTCGCCACAGAAGCAACATAAAGTGTATGCGAGTTTTGAAATTCTTCATAAACCTTTAAATTGTTCCCCCATTGGAAAGTATTGCCATGGCAAATATTAATGTACTTGAAGCTGCAGTAATCGTGAGCAAATAATAAACAAGTATGAAGATTATAGTCGGGTAAGGCCAACCATTAAATGCCCTACACCGCATTGTCTGATTCTTATAATATAATAAATATAATTCTTATATCTTGTTCTGTCCCCATTTTCGTCATATCGTTACATAGAACAAAATTCAAAAATAGGTGTACAATGGTCCACATTTTACAAAATTCCTTTTTCAAATTCAATTTTTATGACCACATTTTAAGACTTCGATTTTTCTGCTCTACAAAGGACAAATTTTCGTGAAAATCCGTATTAGGGTAGGATCCAAAAAATAGGCCGAATTGGTCCAAATTCGGTACAGTTCAGTTTGTTATGTTAAATTACTATTACATTTTCAGGGTGAAGCATTGAAAATTATACCTTTTTGTCATATGAACTTCAGTTTTCGTTATAAGAGAAGGGATTCAAAAATTGCCCCAGCCGACCCAAAGTTTTTATACCAATTTAGACACCCGAAATACTACTACTTAGCTACTTTTGTCGAGAAATTTTCAATATTGCTATTTTTCTTCATATAACGACTTTTCAGAATGGGACGTGGTCGGAAGTGGTCGAAAAAGAGCGCCGATTCGAACCATTTTCAATAGCGTTCGCCTTTTTTTTTATCAAAACAACTCGAAAATTGCTACCTGCAGCTTCAACACAAAAATTCATGGATAGACCAGAGACGTACAGACAGGCTTAGATCAATTCAGATTATGATTCTGAATCGATTGTTATAATAAAAGGTGGGTTTACCTTAAGCCCTTCTGGGTCTTACATACGACCGTACTAACTTAACATACCGTGTGACACAAGTGGTGTAGGATATAAAGACACTGAGATGTTAGAGAAGCATTGGACCAATTGTACTACTTTTAAAAAGTGCGATTTTCAGAAATACATTCAAATTTTGCAAAAAAGAATGACAGAAGTCTTGCCCGATCTACTAGATTAAAGTTACAAGTATTTGCGAAACTATTAGAGTCAGATATATTCGAATATTCTTAACTAGAATGGAGAAGACTGGAATTAACTTTCATTCGCTCTAAGCAGCACTAACCTTGCTACTTAATCCGTGTCCCTAGGAGGATACGGAGGTATAGTAATTTTGCTATTGGAACTTTTAAAAATAGGACAATAAATACGATCACAACAATTTAAAAGCCGATTTCAATACGATTTTATCAATAAATTAGAAGCACTAAGAGGGAGCGATCTAAAATTTTAAAACAAATACTTTTTTAAATCATATAAAAATAAACCATAAAAAATAAACGAGAACATTACCAACCGCCAAGGCCGATTTTCACATACCCTCCACTACCACTTCACCTAATAGGGTTCCTTCTTCGCTTTGGTAATAATAACATACCAAAAATGAAGAATTATGGTCCTGCAAGGGCATACTTTTCACGAGAGTCCGCGTATTGAAGGAATGCTTACATGCGGTGGTATCCAAAAAAATAGACCTACGTGGTCTCAATTCCGTGATTTCTACGTCGATTTACGATTATGAACTAATTTTCATCATGAATTATTAAAAGTTCGATCTTTTTTCTATATAAACGTTCAGTTTTCGTAGGAACGGTTATTTGTGAGCAGGGGTTCATGGGCTGGTTGCTCCAGCCGGTCCAAAGCTTTCACACCAATTTAAAATGCCCAAATACTATTACTTAGGTACTTTTATCGAGAAATTTAGAAAATTGTAATTTTTTTCCACTGAACCGATCCGAATCATTTCCACTGGCATTCGTCCTTGGGTGAAAGTATGTCATGGTGACAAACTTCATCAAAATATCTCAAAACTTGCGATCACTGGCTTGAACACAAACATACATGAACAGACATCAGCCGGACAGACGGACAGTTAGGCTTGGAATATTTTTCTAAATCGATCAGCATAACAATAGGTGGGTCTAAGTTAAGTCCTTCCGGGTGTTACATACGTCCGCATAAACTTAATATACTTTGTACCACAAGTGGTGCAGAGTATAAAAAACATATCACTTTTTAAGTTATCGAATTTCTAGTAATTTATTGAGATGGCAACAAGAAGAAGAAGAAGAAAAAGAAGAGGTTTGGTTTCTGTTGCTTGTTCTTCATTATTATTATTGGAAAATTGAATCCTGATGAACTTAAAAATTAAATCTACTTACGAAGGCTTGATATCCTGGTGATAAAAAACTTGTCTATTTATTTGAAGCGAGCTAAGCAGCAATGAAGTAAGTAACGGTACGTTAGTGTTCTCAATATCATCATACTTTCTAAGCTTTGCACACATTTTTATAGGTTTTTTTTTTTTCTTTTTTCTTTTCATCGTTTTCTCTTTTTTTTTTTTTGTTTTTTTCAATTCAACCCTCCAAAGGCATCATACGGTTCGATGAAATTCTTGATTCGCTATTTCTACCGCTATAGCATTAAATAGAATCCGTCTCATTTAGTTTAACTTCATTTTTAGCCCTTGTTAGTGCATGTGTTCGGGGTATCCTAACATTAGCTTTGATCGAATGGCTAAGTTTTTGCGTTCTTTTTTTTTTTTTTTTTTGGGGGATGGAATGTGTTCGTTAACTGAGTACACATGGCGCATACAACAATACAACATACAACATACAAAAGAAATCGACCCGAAATCATTACGTTCTCTTTGACATTTATTGATGCCATAAACTTGAGAATTTATGTTTCCACTGCGTCCATTGTTATTGCTGCTTGCTGCCATTGTTGTTGCTATTATTATTATTATTATTATTTTTATTACCTTTCTTTTTTTTTTTTTTATTATTGTGTTATAAAGTTTTGTAGTATCTCGCTCAATCAGAACGTGTTATGTACTTGTGTGCGTTTGCATATTCAGTTAAATAAAAATCACACAACTAATATTACCAATACAAACGTATATATTTAAGTAAAGCATAGCATAGCTCAGCACAGCACAGCACAACACAGCACCGCATAGAACAACTGAAAGTTGCTAACCCTAATAACGAGAGTTAAACTGAGAGTCACACTTGATTATAATGATGAAATGTGAATGAATATGTAGGGGATGTATGAATATATGGTTAATTTTAAAAAAAAAAAATTTTTTTCCCCTTTTTTTTTTTTTTTTAATAGAATCATAGTTTTCTTGAGACGAATTTTAGACTCCAGCTATCTAATGTTGTGTAAGCAAACTTTCAAGTTCTGTTGGTTGTTGACTGAACAAGATTTCGTGTTATGTGCTTCAAAATCGCTCCGTGGGGAGTTTCTTAAATAATCGGGAATATATATAAATAGCAGATCATTTTCTAATTTTTTTAGGTTCTTGTACACTTTTAGCCATTCTGCAAGGGAAGACAAGGTACTAAGCACATACATAGGTTTTAAAAAAAAAAAAAATTAATTATGAAAAATATTAAAAATCCAACACTGAAGCGAATTTTAGCGGGCTTTGGGCGCGACGCATTTTTGAAAAAAAAAGAATTATATAATCTATGCCTATAGGCTGCCTATAAGCTACCGGAACACGCATGATATTTTGGTTATACTGACTTTTTTACACCTTACACCCCTTGTTGTACAGGGTATATTATGTTGTTGTGGGCGTAAGTAACACGCAGAATGGCTTAAGATAGATCCAACTTATATTATACCGGTCGATTCAGAATCATAACCTGAACTGATCGAAGTCTGTTTGTCCGTTTCATGTCTGCCCACAATTTTTTTTAAAGCTACAGGCTGCAAATTTTTCAAATGTTTTGATGTAATTTGGTACAGTGACGTGTTTTGACCTAAGGACGAACGCTATTGGAAATGTCGTTTTATGAAAAAAAAAATCGGAATTTTCAAAATTTCTCGACAAAAGTGGTGAAGTAGTAGTATTTCGGCATTCTAAATTGGTATGAAAACTTTGGACCGACTTTAGCAATTTTTGAACACTTTCTCCTATAACGTAAACTGAAGTTCATACGACAAAAAAGTATAATTTTCAAGGCTGAAAATTATGTCATAATAGCATAAAAGGATTAACTGTACCCAATTTGGATCCATTTTTGTGATCCTACCCTAATAAGGATTTTCATGAAAGTTGATCTTTTGTAGAGCAGAAAAACCTAAGTCTTAATATGTGGTGATGAAAATTGACTCATAATAGAAATAAGAATTGTTTTAGACAGTGCGGTGTAGGGTATTTAATGGTCGGCCTTCCCCGAACATTATGTTCTTACTCGTTTTTTAATACAATAATTTTTCTTACCATTTATTTGCAATCATTCCGGGCCATAAAGGATTCTTCCGCGTTCCGGATCCGTAATCGGCTCAAAAGTTTCTCTTCTGCTATATTTGTCGATGACATAATCGCAAATTTTGCTATTGATGTAGAGCGAAACGAAAATAAAGCGTGTAATTTTCCAAAATTTCAGCTCACACTTTTAATTCATTCGCCTTTAAAGCTTGCCTTTATGAAGCTACACTAACATGTTTTTATTTCGAATTTTGAAATTAAGGCAAACGCACTCCAAACATATCTGTTAGTGTATCAGGGATGTTGGAAATTAACAACCGAAACGTTAGCGTATAACGGCGAAGAGGAAATTCAGCTAAAGTTCAGTTATCTTGTCGAAACGTTTCGGATACGTACGAAATTTCAAGGAAACAATCGCTTTGTGGTAATGAATGGTTTTCCCAAAGCATTTCCTATGCTAGTACGAAGACAAAATTTTGTGAAAAATTTACAGAGGCCTTCCCCCTTCACCTAAAAAACTAATATTCTAGTTTCTTTCCTTTACACATACAAATGTATATATGTATGTAATTGTATTAATGTTATGTTTTTAGAAATTTCAATAAAAAGGTCTGATGTTTCATAGCATCTGTGAAGTATTTGTTTTAAGTTCATATGTATTTTAAAAAAAAAAAACAAAAACAAATAAAATTGTAATGAAAATCTTTTTAGTAAATTTTAAGAACCAGTAGCACAAGTACATCAACTAGCTTAAGTGCAATAAAAGCAAAAGATTGCGCTTACGTATGAATATATCTTATAAGCTTTTTATTCCCCACCGGAGGATAAGACATTTTGTGTTGTTCTTAGTAATATGAACCAAAACCCTATGGAGCCCAGCTTTATATCCCCCACAAGACATTTTATGTTGTTTTTAGAAATATGAACCAAAGCCCTATGGAGCCATTTCGTAAATGCGATTCGTTTTCGTTTGCTTTTCTTGAGTTTATGTCGGGACACATTTGCTTTTAAACGATTTACTTTTTGCTAAGTGTATTCGCGCTATTAAATACTTTCGATTCGCTTATTGATAGATAACAAAGAAAATAAATGATTTTAGATTGCATCGTAAGGAGTTGTGAAAGAGAATCTTTTTTCAAACTTTTGGTCCTTTAATAATTTAAAAATAATCCAAATTATTCTTCTACAGCATACATCATGAAGAAGTTGCGCAGCCATTTATATGCGGGAGAATGCCCGAGCACAAGCAAGTGAACGGATTATGTTAGAATCATGGAGAATAGCCTTCAGCAAATATATGCAAAAAATTGATAACATTTTGCTTAATTAGAAACGTTTCGATTGCTCAAGCAATACTTGATCTGATAAGTATTTGCGCTAAATTTTTGTATTCATTATCGTATACGAGACATGAAGTAGCAGAAGAGTTTTGGTGAATATAATATAAATGCCACATCGGTCCTTGTAAATAATTCGGCTTAGAGTGTACTGATTAGAGTGTACTCGCTTTGTCCTCTTTAAAATTATAAGAATTTTATTTTTTTTAAGTCTTGCCGCCCATTTCTTTCTGGTATAATTCTTCATTTGTTCCCCTGATAAAATACCAAAAATTAAATTCTTTTTTTGGAAGCAGCACAAACGGTTGTGGGAATTAGTAATAGTTTAATTAATGATGGTAACCCTGTTAAATTATATTTACAATTTAAAGAAATTTGATGAGCTCGCGAAATGTTAGCAGATCTGAAATTAATTAATAAATTTGTGTAGTAAAAATTCGAGTTTCTTACTAAAAATAACTTGCAGTCCATGACATCTTTGTCACGGGTTATTGTGAGTGTTTGCTGCGTCACTATTTTGACAAACAACGATTTAACGACATTTCACATATAGTCGTCATAAAGGTTTTTAGGATGAGAGTAGAAACAATAGGTATATTCTATGTCCATAAAAGTCACTCTCTTGGATTCAATTTCGTTTGTTGCACGTAAAGTCTTCGTTTTTATACAAAAGATTATATGGAAGAAGGATGAATTTAAAATACTTTTATAAAGCAACTTTTTGCAAAGAAGAAAATTATATTCGGCTGAAGGCGAATTTTGTATGCCCGCTATTCATGTGTGTCCTTTGAACAAATTGGATCATTTCCTAGCAAATTTGAAGACCATAGCAAAAAAATGCCGATAACATTCGTCACACGGAAGGACACATATGGCTAAATAGTTGATCAGAATCAGGTCTCTGAGGCTTCCTTTTGGCTGTTGCAAACATAATGACAAAATGGTGGATGTAAAAATGTTATATTGGCCTTTCAACTGAAATCCAAAATTTTCTAGAAAGGGTAAGAAAAGGAATCTTTAAGGCAAAGCATTCCATAGGAGAAAAGTTTTTACAGCTAAAAGCTTAAGGCTATTTCAGATCTACAATATATACACCTACTGAATTATCACACTTGTGCACTGTGTAACTTTACGTTTCGTTTGCGGGCGATTTGTGTATAAAAATTTCATATTCTAACTTATTGTTAAGAGCGTAAGCGCATAAGGCATAAGGCCGTCTTCCATATGGCTACGCTATACATTTGACATTCAACTGTCAAGACATTTGAGTAAAGCAAACATGTTTTGTGTGTTTTACGTATACTTATGCGTCAAATTTTGGCTTACTACCGTTTCATGTCTTGCTTATAGGATATATATATATGTCTGTGAGAGTTGTAGCAGCAAACAGACGGACGTAAATGTCGCACTCATTTCAAAACCCACTTGCATGCAAAAGGTTGGTAAACCTACACTCATCTAACGGTAACCGAACAATATTGGTGTTACTTTATAGTTGGATCTGAGACCGAAATAGTATCTAAATCATGCTTCCTCGCATTTATAAATTAAAACGTTTAAAATCTGTTTAAATTTTTTGCCCCCGTTCCCGTTGTCCATTCAAAAGGATATTCCGCAAACGGACACCAATGAATATCAGCGAACAAAAGCTTACATTACATGTGTTTTTTTTCCCGCAGAAATAAATGTTCGAACGATATTATTGTAGCGAATATTATTACAACGTATGGGTGCTGTATGGTACAATGGACGTGTAAATGTGGCAGTTGCTGCAAATGATCAATTTCGTTTCGCGTTTCTCGTCAATTAAAATCGTGAAATTCCTTTGATCATTACAAACCACATATCGTAAACAATTGTATCGCATATGTATATATTATAAGAGTGGAGGACATTGACTCCTGAACTTCAATAAATGTGCAATAAAAATCGAAATTACCGTTCAACGTACAAACAAATATATCGTGTTTTTTTTTTTATGCTATTTTTATTCGTTTCGATCCATCCGCAGCCACCTCTCCAATGTTACGCTACTATGAATGTTTCGCGCTCCCACACATCAAAGATATTCATGGCATTGGTAATGTATGATGAGTACGTTTAATTAGCTGTTACAAAGGGATGTTCGTCGTTTATTTCACAAGCATCGAATAGAACGAAACAGAAGAACATCAATTTAACCGTCAATGTCAGTGATCATTGCACTTGGGCAACTCATAGAGAGGGATCTCGCGTGCATCTCAGTCAGTACGCCACCCGTGATAATAAAATAAAATAAATAACAAGCGAGCTCACGTTTTAGTATATAATAAATTTTTGGTTTCCTCCTGCTTTCCCTCTGCGAGTATTTTTTTAATTTTTCTTTTGTATTTGTATTCTTTTTGTATTCTTTAGTTAAGTCTTTTTTATTTCAATTTTCATTTTGAGTGATCGTTAATTTCGGAAATAAAAAAGAAATACCTGCTTTAGTACAAAATCGACATCACTAAAAATATGTTTACTTAGAAGCGTACGTATAAGAGAATTACAAGCAATTGAGATCAACTCTTTTATATAAACACCATCTGCAATATGATCTTTTTTTTAATTTGTCTGCAACTTATTATATCTAGGTATAGCGATCAATTCAGACATTTCTTCAAATCGAAAAGGAGTGAGAAA
>KK499844.1:750061-761466 GCA_000688715.1 Glossina pallidipes | reverse complement strand
CAACATAAAAGTTTTTGTCGTATAGGTGCGTGATCGTTGTAGGCGAGTCCTTGGAAAAGTTTAAGGCAAGGTTGTAAGCGATATCTTCATTTTCGCTAATAGGAGAATGTTTACCACAAAGACTGCACAGACAGACGAACAGACGGACATGTTTAGGTGCATTCCAAATTTGGAATTGGCCAAGAATTTATAAATGTTACGGGATTTTTGAAGCTTGTGTTTAAGACAGACATTACATAGTTGGACAGACGGACAGACAGGTTTAGAATTTGATGTTGATCAAGAATATGTACACTTTGTTACGGCTCTGATGCTTCCTTCTGGGTGTTGCAAACCTTTTGATTAAATGAATCTATTTCACATCCTTCGGTGATGGGTACAAACAAAAATACTTCATAACGTATTTGAAAAAGTAAACAACCGAATATATTGGTGTGGGTATCATAGATTTATTTTTTCACCTCAGCTACATACAAAAGTTATCAGCAGTACACAAAATACTCAGAATCCTGTAAGTGCAGTAAAATAACAGACAATGTTACAGGTCGCAAAAAATGTATTACAACTAAGTAAATGAATGAAACCGCTACAGATTTCGATATTGCACAGGAAAATTAAATAGAAAAGATCTAGTTGCAGATAGATAGATATTGTTATAGATTACGAAAATATATAACGACTACCTACAATAGAAGAATAACCGCAACAGATTACGGCAATATACAGCAAAATGAAATAGCGATAATCCAGTAAACAGAAAGAAGGGAATACGTGTGTCTCGAGCAAGGGGAAAGCCGAAGTAGACAGTAATTGAATTCAAATCGAGCGAATAAATGAAATTATATTAATCTGTATATTTTAAGGGATGCTAGCGCGGCATGCCCGTAGAACAGCGCCCTTAATAACTTTATAGAATTCATCGACAAATCAAACAAATCAATATTGGCCTGACATTACATGACATAAAGCAAACGAAAAGCGTTCCGAGGATGATAGTTTGCGCTTCAGTGGGCAATGATGTTCAAAAACTAAAACAACGGACAGACTTATAATGAATCAAAATCTTTCTCTGATCACGGCATGTACTTGAAGGGATTACTTGCGTATTTTTTAGTGTCATAAACTATTGCTATATTGCTAGGTTTTGTGCACCTCTTACAAGTGTCAAACATCATCTTCTTTTGGAATTCACCAAATCAACAAACGAAGATTCACTGCTCGTGGAGAAAAGATTCCTGATGAACGAGAAGTTCTTTTATTTGAACCTTAATGAAGTTATTTAAAAAAAATAATTTTTTCATGCCGACGTTGTTTGTTTTCTCTTCAACGACAGTGTAAAAGGTCAAAACGGAAATTCCGAACAAAATTGTGTTACTTACAAGCAGCTAAAGCAAAACAAAAAATTTAAAAAAAATTTATATTTAAATTTGAAAAAGAAAAATGTTATATGAATTTGCAAAGATCTCTTCATCAGATCATTTAAATGTCTTTCACCTAAACATGTAAAGTAGAAATGAAAAGATGTCAGAGACCAGAACTTTTTCAGTTCTTTTCCGTCCTTCACTCAAAGGGTAAATACCTGACAAAATGATGTTGATAATTAATCTGTGGGTGGTACTGACGATTACTGCAATGAATTTATGCAAATGACCAAAAAAATAAAAAAAATGAAAAAAATCTACATATCGTCCTTTTAACTGCGCGCGCATACGCTCCACTGACTACTCTTGAAGCAGTGTAAAGCGTAAACACAATGCTTGTGCGCTAAAGTTAATGCATAATACAAAATCAACTGCACACATAGCTTGCGTGCGTAGCTCAGGCAAACTCATATGGTATTACATTACCGTTTGTTTAGATAAACGTAAATGTAGTGAAAAATTTTTAACGCGAAATATTTCTTTGAAGCAAAATGCGATTAACAAAAGGAAAAGGAATTTTTTCCAATATAGAAATAGGTAGCGTTATGCATTAGTTTGATTTTCTCCTTTTTTTTTTTTAAATATAAATGTCAAACCATATGTTCAAAATCATATTGCACTTGAAACATGAATCACATGATTTTGTTTTGGTTTCATAAATACATCACTGCTTTGTCTGTTGAAGCCAAGGCAAGCCATGCAGAAATTTGATTAATTTGGCAAAAAACTTGCGTTGACCGTACAACGCAATGCGAGCTATGTGCTTACATACATTTACACGTACACGTTTTGACGGTGCGTGAGCCACGCAGAACGCATAACGCAAGTGTTTTCCATTTAACTCACTATTTGCATTTTTTCATTTCCCTCTGTTTGTTTTGTTCAAAGTACATATTATTTCACTTTTTATTTCATTTTATTAAAAATCTTATATAATTTTTTTTTATTTACGTTTGTATGATTTTATTGTTCATTTATGTGATATTTATTTATGTATTTGTTCATATTTATTTCATCATGCTGGTGGTTCATAAACAAACGTCCAATTTGCCCCTTAAATTTCCCTTGCCCCTTTATTTTTTGAACTAAGGTTATACATAACGCAAGCTAAATAGCCTTTAATCGATCTTTACGTTGTATGCTTCAAAATCTCTTTTAATTTTCATTAATCATCGACATTGACATGAACGAGAATCAAAATCTTTAAAATCTGCTTTAATTTTCAGTAATCGTTGGCTTTGACATGCTCGAGGATCATACCTTTTCTATTGACGACGATTTATCTGGATCTGTTACTTGCATTAGTTGTTGACTCTAGAGATGGTACTCATATTGGAGCGCGATTTCGTTTCCTTTTAGCAACGATTCGTAGATGAAAGTTTGGCCCATTAAAGTTTTTGCTTTTGATTTATATGATCCCTAAATATTGACCCACTTTTCAGTTCTACATAAATGATTCAAAATCGGTGTTTAAGCAATGGCTAGTTTCGCAGCAATGTTGTGACATAAAATATGCCAACGGTTCGAAGAACTTTATCGACTTTTTCAACCATTGGCGGATCGTTGACGTCAAAATTTTCAGAGCAGAGATGGGTAAGTAATCTGCGCTCTGCTGATTTTGATAAAAGGTTTTCACCACAAACAATACCAATTTTTTCGTAAGTCGAAACGACATTTTAAGATTTTTTTCCAGAATTTTGGTTTATTTCCAAATCGAAAGTTACTTTCGACTAACTGATCGCCTTTCAAGAATGTTACGGCTTGTTAGGATTAATATTAGCAAAGTTACACGACTTTAAATTACCAACGTATGCTCCTTCCCTGTCATTTTCTGAAATTTCATTTAATGCTTGCTTCTTTCCTTTCCTATCTGCGGTTTGAAATCTCCAGTGAAGCGCTTTTCAATCGTTAGATGCTTGAGGTAACTTTGTACGCATACTTTTTGCAGACAGTGTACAGGGAAGAGTAAGGCAAGAGAGATAGAGAGAGTTTACAGCTTTCCAATACGAATGCATGACACAAACTTCTCGGCTTACACAGGAGTTTTGAATATTTATCTTTACACGCTCTTTTATTACTTTCTGTTTATCTTTTTTTTTTTTTTTCACTGTACCTATTGATGGCAAGAGATATTTGTGTATTTATAGTATTGTCTATGTAATCCAGATGAATGTTTAGACATAACCAGAAACATATCAATGACAAGATGTTCCAACATTTTGTTCAAAATTCAAAGTAAAAGATTATTACAGACTTTGTATGTTTCTGCTATCAGTAACAGTAGTACCTCTGTTAAGTAGCAGAAAATTGACTACTTTCTCTTATCTCTCATTCCCATCATTGTTCAAAATTCAAAATAGAAGATTATTACAACTTTGTTAATTGGCATGCATTTGTCGGTTTACTCTTTCATTCTCATTATTTGTATGAGTGAAGATCCTGTTAATAGCAGTAACACATGCAAATCTATTTTTTTAAGTGAATGTTAACCTTACCGTATTTTTCCTTAAAAACACACAGAATCCTATATGCTTTTGGTTTGCAAACGTTTGAGGGAATACGACATCATATCAAGTAAGTATTAAGAGAATTTGTGCCAAACTAATGAGACTGAGAGAGCAAGAAAACAAATTGCTGCTAATTAACAGCGTTGCTATTGCTGTTGCTCGCAGAGACACTAAAAGTCCTTAATAATCTCCTTGTTTGAGTTTTTAAACCAAATCTTGACTCATCTTTTCACATATTTATCTCCGAAGGTATTCGGGTACTCCACAAATACGTAGAGATGTTCATTTTAAAGGGGAATAAAAAAACAAAAAAAAAGAGTCAGAGTTGCGTTGGCTGTCTGGGAGAACCGGCTTTCCAACTATTGAGTGCAGACAAGAAGGAATACACTTTAGTTTTAGTACTTGGCGACCGGTAAACGAGGATGGTTGTATCTCACGGATAAATTTTATAAGATTTAGAAAAACTTTGATAATACAAATAATTGTTGTGAGTTATTATGTTTTGTATTCTTTAGATTGTGTACATATGTAAGGGCGTACATATCCCTACACATATATGTGACGAATAAGTATTTTTTTTAATTAAACGATTTTGAGTTCTACGTAAAACGAAGAACAGATAGATTCAAATGGAACATGAAAACATAAAATAAATAAATAAATAAATAAAAATTAAAAGTCGATGAAAAAAAAGTTCAAAGTTAAAATAAATTTTTTTTGTTCTTCGTTGTCTTACTTTACTTGTTTGCTAACCTCGATGATACGTTAACGTGTACATATATATATAGATACATAAGTACATAAAATGCGGATATACGCAATTTTTACCACGGCATCTTAAGACAAGCAATCACAAGCACATACACACAACAATTTCTTTGTTCGCCTCTACGCGCTATTCTTCCTTACGTTTGCAGAAAGCGACTTTTTTTTTTTTTTTTTTTTTTTTTTTTACGACACAATATAGCTTGTCTGGTGTTCTGTTTATGTATGTATGTATGTACGTATGTATAAATGCATGCATGTATAAAAATGATTCTTATTCCCGAGTTTTGTATAAGAAACCTTTTAAAGTAACGAACGCGCAGATGAGAAATAAACCAAATAAAATAAAAATAAAAGAACAAATAAATAAAACTTCATAACACAAACACATACATATACAAATATAAAATGTGTCCATTTAGTGGATGAATACGTGTATTATTCTATGGCAACTAATTGAACCCATAAATATGTACTTCAATGCATTAAAGGTGCCAGAGTTTATGCCCGAGTGCTAGCTAGCAGCACAGTATTTGGATTTTTCTTTGATGTTAGCTTGACTGCATGCCCGCTTTCTTCTTTTGTAATGTGTTTAGTGCAGCGACGCACACACAGTCACGCATACATACATATATATAAATAATAAAAATAAAAAATATATAAAAAAAAAAAAACGTAAAGTTAATAGTACATCAGCAACAACAACAATAATAACAATAACAACAACAACGAAGCCATTTACAATTCTCGATGATAACTCGATACCAGGCGGCTTTGTATGCGCATAACTCCACAACGTCATTTAATAGATATCGGCGCGAGTGAAGTGCAATCCACGTAAACAAATAAAGCCAACCAACGCAAGCAGACAACAAAATTACCGATTGAAAATAAATTGTATTCAAGAATAAACAAAATTTCAAATGTGTGTGATAAATATTTAACAACTTTTTTATGTTTAAATGCATTTCCTTTAGTCAAGGCACTCTTTTTGTATAACAACACTACACATATGTATTTGCTAATGCTATATACATATATGTATAACCAACTATTGTACTGATCGACTTGAAATATATCAAAGCAACTAACGAGCGGTGTGTATGTGTGTGTAAATTATAAATAATAAAAACTGATCCTGTGTCTGGAAAAATCCTATAAAAAGATTAAATATGTACTCAGTTGCTGTGTGTGTACAAATCTCGCAACATCTCGTGTAGTGTGCAGTTAAATAATAATTAACTTAAAATGGTTCTCAATTCATTAATTTTACTTCAACTATTGATGCTAATATGTGGCATTAGATGTAAGTATTTATGCTCGAACAACATTCCAACATACCTACAGATACAGGGTAGAAACGAGGTACACAGTAAACAATAATAGTAAGAGAACAGTAAGTTGGTACGCTATCGTGTTGTGCCGTCATCCTTACAAGAGTTTGCAGCTGCATATCCCGGCCCATTGGAGTTTCAATAGTTTATAGAGCTTATTGGCCACTTAATAAACTTTCAATACTTGAATGCTTGGTGCGTGTACGACTTTAAAAAAATAGATTTTCTACATTTGCTATATACGTATGTAAATGAGTGCAGTACAAGAATATCTCATGCAGGCAATGAATGCGTTTAACTATTCACCATTAATGCGAATTATAATATCTGACCGGACTCGTTGGACAATGGCAGTCAGACGGCAATGAGAAAGATAAGGGGGAACAGATAGACAGACAGACAGACAAATGAATAGAAACGAAATAATCAAGTGGGATTGAGCTAATTCGCTAACGTAAGCTGGTTGCGTATGGAAAGAAAGACTCCTCGTACTTTCATTTTTTTGGCAGTAGATATAAAAATTGTTGAACTTTGGATATACAATCTTCAATGAAGAGTGGGGCCTACGAAACCACTCTCTTCCTTGACTGCATTGCAAATTTCCAAATTCAATTCTTATAAAATCTTTAAATTTGCACCTGGATGTCAGGCTTAAGACATTCATCAGTATTAAGAAGTACATCAATAAATTTAAATTCAATTTTTTTGTAGATTTCCTCCTTTAGGTATTCTTCGCAAACTTCATACTCATACCTGAAATATAGTTTTTGTTTATTTGGAGCTTGTTTCAACCTGATTTTGTGTGTACCAGCTAAGGGTTCATAAGCTCAACATCGAACTTGTTGTTTGACTATTTGGACAGACAAGTCATAGGGTCTTACTTTGAAGGCATTTAGCAACTTCAAAACACAATTCGGCGGGGGGCTGAATCTCGCATACCTACCACTAAGCTTTTCGGATTCTAATCTCAAAGTTCTTTTATTTGATATCCACATCGCTGGTATTATTAAGAAAAACTTAATCGTGGTGTCCACAATATTCGCATAACCCATTTTTAGGCAGATAATATGTCTTCACTTGAGGAATGTACAAAATGGTTCTGTCTTGTTTGCGTTAAAACCGGAAAAAAAAAATAAAATTTAATCACTTGTAACATTGTGTGGGTGTAGTCAATTTTTTCCATTTTTGCACTTAGAGAATAGAAGGTTTCGTAAAGTAAATGTGGAAAATTTCACTCTACTAGCTTTTATAATTTCTGAGTAACGAGCAAAAATCCACAAATTTTTGTAAAGAAAAGCGAAGTTGCGTTCAGTTTACGCTAAATTGCGTGCTTCTGCGCTGCTCCTTCTCAATTCGGTCCATTTTTAATACCGACCTATATGCACAATCTTCCAACATCTCTACCAAAAGTCGATCACTTCATTTTTGCAAACGGTAGAGTGCCAACACTTACATTCAGACGGATAGACATGGTTTAATATATTCAGAATTCCACGCTGACCAAGAATATATATACTTTATAGAGTTCCTGAAACTTCCTTTTGGCTGTTACATACATTATGGAAAACAACAACAACACAAACAACGCATCCTTTAGTAGTAGGTATAAAAATAAGCAGCGACTTGATATGAAAAGAATTTTGAACAATATCCTGTTCTGCATATATATATGTATATGTTCAGAGCCATAAAACGTTAAGAGGCGTATGCGAAGAAGTTAAACCTTTTAAAGAGCCTTCTTTTGTTAATTAGAATAACTGAAGAGCACACTAAGGTTATTTATGATGTAAACAAATTTTGTAGGATCTATAAGCAAATGCAGCAATACCTACATTTACAAGTTATCTGATTATGCATAACGTTGCCATGCCGAAAAAGAGGAATAATATAGAATGTGAAGAGTAGTAATTATATGAACAAAGGCATTTAATATCCATTAGGAAGGACTCATATATAGAAGGTATAACTTCCGCTGTAAAGAGTTCATTATTTTCTTAGGCAGGTTCCGTGCGTTATGTTTGAAACGTGACGGGTTTGGGAAAAATTATTACCATCAGATAAGTAGTTAGTTACGTAATATAATTCTGTCAATCATACTAGCGGATGAGACCAAAAAATCAAGTAGGTGGAAATAAAAACTCACCTTTTTACGTATTATACGGGGATAGTTGAAGACCTCAAAATTAGCTTGGCATTGCGACACATTCGAAAAAAACAAAGTATCTTGAGAACTTCTTAGGATTATTAAAAGTTGCATGATCCAATAAAGAAGAGGACAAACATCACCTAAAAAAGAATGTTTTACCTAAAATTTCAGCTCTTTACGTGAAGAGTATGTAAACAAAGCGGGTTTAGTGTATTTTCATGCTATGATAGAGATAAGAAAGGATTCCACTCCAAGCTACGTCAGGCGAATAGTATGAAGTCATATGGGGCAGATTCACTAAAAGGTCAACATATCATTCATTGTTATATGAAACCAGACAGCAGCCTAACATTGTAGCGTTGATGTAACTGAAGATGTATGTAGTAGATGGCAAAACGAAAATTTCCTCAAAGCTGAAATCTGGAACTTTAAACATGGTTTCCTCTGTCTTCTTGCTTCAATAACCTTAAAATTTATACCGGTCACCTCCAAGTTAAGATGTTTGGTATAATCCCGACATGAAGCCAATTTTCGAATGATTTGAGTCGTGTTTTGATAAAGTTTTTGGTGCAATGCTTCCCGCGCAAGGACTTTGAAAAGTTCTCTTTAACGAGAGCTGCCGTATCTTCATTTTGCTTAAAAGGTCTGATGAAGTTTGTTCAAGTTTAACTTTAAGATTTGTAGTTTCATATACGACGAGTGGTTGGTGTAACTGAAGATGCATACAGTTCGATGCAAAACGAAAATTTTCTCAACACTGAAATCCGAAACTTTAAACATGGCTTTCTGCGCCTTCTTGCCTTAATAACCTTAAAATTTATACCGGTCACCTCGAAGTTAAGATTTTTGGGGTAATCCGATTCTAAAGGCGATTTTCGTGTGTCTTCGGTCGTGAATTAGTCGTTTTTGTCCAAAAAATGACATTCTTTTCTGACTATCTAACTGTAAGGTGCATTTAATTCGTTGTAAATACAAAAAGGTTCAAATTTGATATCTTGACTAAGTCCAAATTTACTGGGTTCTTGTTTTTTTAGTGTTAATTGTTAGTTTAAAGTAAAATAAAAAAAATTTTACATATATAACATAACCATAAAAAGTTTAAGTTCAAACTGCATATGAAACCCCAAGGCTCACATTAACAGGATCAGGGTTAATAAGTTTTCAACGGTTTTAGAAGTAAATTTGTAAAAGCGACAATGAATTTAGCAAACTCTAGGTCAATAGCCCATCAAGTTCGCATGCATCAATACCTTTTATAGGAAATGCATGGCGTCAAATGACTCGTTTATTTCCAAATTGACCTATCACCGAAAGTGCCCTTTGCCTATTAAAACGCGCTAGCTACACAGTTTTCATCGAGAGAGCTTTGTGTCTGAATTATGGATCTGATTCATTTAACTTGCGTCTAGCCTTGGAATGTATTAACTGATTACAATGTCTATCACATATTTAACGTATTAAATTTACATGCATAATTTATTATAGAATAGGGCGTTAAAACAAGCCGTTCAATCCTTTGGGAGAATGGATCTGCACCCTTTTCGAATTTATACCAGGTGTAAAAGTATGAAAAGTGAATTTGAGAAACAGATGTCTAACAACACATATATAAGTTGTGTTTTTTTTTTTTTTTTATGGCTTAGACATCGGTGAGCACTCGTAATACCAACACACATCACATCGTAAACATATTTTTATTTAACAATAAAAATTTGTTGAGTTATGTGCCAAGCAAATGGCATTCGCTAATAGCATTTTGTTTCCTCGAATAATACAAAAGGAGGTTGTTCTTGCTTCGTTACTGGCGGTAAGCTCATCTTGAGGCATAACAAATTATCTGTAGACCCAGAGTTTAGTATCTAAATGTATCGCAAGACAGAGTAGTTATGGCAAGAAGAGGATACGCTGTCTTTGGTGGGATCAGAATAAATTGCTTATATAGTTTTATGTGGGTTCCTACCTTCAAATACTAATTCTACGGCGTGCGATGACACGTGAGTTATCTTGACAAGAGATAACCCATGCCCTTCAAGAAGTACGAAAATCCCCATTGAAGGGGGCCCTGCTACTCCTGAGGTACCAAAGTAAAGAATGAGTGCGAGGCATTCTCTCGCTTATTCGTATGCGTCGAGGCCTATCTAAACATCTCTTTGTGAATTCCCTACGAAACTTGGGTAGCCACGGCAAGCACGATACTCCCCGGAGGACTGTACCCAGCAGTATGGGCAATACATCTTCGTAGCAGGAGCAACCTGATCCCCGTAAACCCCCAATGAGTTCAAGTTCTACTACAGAATTTACACCATGCTATACAGCTTTGGGAGATATTGCAGCTGCAGCCACTCTTGCGTTTGGGCTACGCCAGTCGTCCCGGAAGGCTATCCAAACACTATCCTTTCTTAAGGTAGTAATGCTTCCTAGGTGATCAGCACACATCACACACTCAACTGTGTCCCAGCTCTCCTAACTCTCGCTGACCATTATGCGTTCGATGGCCTTCTTTCATAGAAGACAACCATAGGGAGAAGATAAATGCTCCCTTTTCATTAGAAGTGCAAGCCCTCTTCCGATACTCCTCTTAGGCTTTTAAGAGAAAAACCCTTCTTTGCTGTTGGCTGTGCAAATCTCGAAAGTGAGACCCAAGAGAGAGGGAGAAAAGGTGAGGATACGTCTATGATCACCCAAAGGGATCCCATAGTTCCGCTCCCCGTTGGGACCAGAACAGTGAAGTCTGAAGTCTGTTAATGACTGTTAAAGTCTGATTAGACATTTAATACCACACGCTACTAGAAACCGTTAATCGATTTGAACTATTGGTCGTTCGAAAAATGATCAGAATATTACAAAAGCTCGACGCAAGATTTATTTTTTTAGTGAAAATTATCCATCAGCTAAGCTGAAGCCGGTTCTCGACACGCTGAAAGCACTTAACTGAGAAATGCTAACCCATATATCTTACCCATTAGACTCGACTCCTTCCGATTACTACTTGGGCGCATCAATGGGACAAGCATTTGTTGAGCAGGGCAAGGGTGTGAAGTTATATTTAAATATAACTAGCAAAGACACGAACCAAAATTTCTTTACAGAGCTCTGTCAAGCCCTTAACAGAATTCTATAAAAAGAACTCTCAGAGGGATTTAAGTCAAAACTCAGTTAAAATAAAACTTTTGGAAAATTTTTTTACAAAATATAATAAACAAAACATGTAGTTATGTAAATTAATTAATAT